>ONZH01022280.1:0-164282 GCA_900303285.1 Rhinella marina
CAAAAGTGTTTTCCGGGTCATCGGAAGTACGTAATATTGTGTAGGTTTGCCCTCTAGTGGTGGTAAGATTGAATTGCATAAGAAGGAAAGTGCATTAGATTAGGAACCCATATAGTTATAGCATAGCTTAGAGCTGAGAAATAGGTTCAGCCTGGCTACAAGCTATGGGAGCACCAGTTAGCCCTCAAGAGCTGAGTACAGTCAGCCTTTTTAGGGGAGCTGAGAGAGAGAGCTGAGTATTGTCAGCCTCTGCAGTGAGGGTGCATCACCCAACTTAGAGCTGAGTACAGTCAGCCTGGTTGAAGGTGTGAGTTGTCAGACCCAATAAAGAGCTGAGTACAGTCAGCCTTTGTAGGGGAGCTGAGTTGTCAGACCCAATAAAGAGCTGAGTACAGTCAGCCTTTGTAGGGGAGCTGAGTTGTCAGACCCAATAAAGAGCTGAGTACAGTCAGCCTTTGTAGGGGAGCTGAGAGGAAAAAAAAAAAGGGAAATTCTAATGTCACAAGGTGTAATGACCAGCCTTTGTCAGCTATGCAAATTGTGGAGGAAAGAGAGGGTAAAATAGCGGTTAGAAAATTAAAATCATTTATGCAGACAGTAGGGATGCCACCAGGAGGCAGATTGACGGAAGAATTGTGGAAAGTGATATTGCAGGAAAAGAGAGGTTGGTTAAGAGATAACAATAGGTTAGAGCAGGCTGAAATTTGGTGGAGAGTGTCTGCAGACACAACTGATGGAAAGTTGAAAGAAGTTTGAAAAGATATGGTCAGTATTTTTATGAAAAGATGGAGAAGTCTGTTGAGAACAAAAATATAGTGTTACCTACTCACTCATTAGCCCCCACCACCATGTGTAGTACCACTCCTAAACCGACCCCCACTAGCATGGGAGGTACTTTGCCCCCATCTCTGGAATGTGCTCCAACAGGAACACCTCCCATCGTGTGTGGTGTTTCTTCTTCAGGTACTCCTGAAGTAATAACCCCCTCCTCAGGAATCAAACCCTACCCCCATATGGGGGTTGGGAATGCATCTGCAGGCACAAAGTTTTTGAGGACACCAACATGTGTATCATCTGCAAATAACCCTTCCCAATTATATGTCCCACCAGTCAAAAATGTGACTGCAGGTATTGCTCCTATGTTGTCAGCTGGAAGTGTGCCAGACCAATCCAACCAATCTAGGTCTGCGCCCGCTCTAACTCCTTATTCAGACATAAGTGGATTTCAGTCACAGGACAATGTGGGATTTCCAGCATCATTTTATGATGTACGAAATCTGCCACATCCAGTATCCCCAGTAGTAACCTGCAAACCCACTCAGCCAAGGCCAAATCTACCCCATCATAGGCCCAGGCAGCTATTCACTGAGGCTGCTCCTCTCAGGGGTCCAAATGATGGCCCTGATGAGCCTGTGTTTCGTCCATGGTCCCCTAGTGAGATGCTTGTTATGATGAGTAGAATCCCCAACCCAGAGGACTTGCCTATGCCTTTCTGTAGAGAGTTGGCAAAAATTAGGAAAGCTTTCTCTTGTTGTTGGAGGGATTTGGAGGATCTTGTACAATGCCAAGCTGGGGATTCGTTTTCTCAAATCATTGCTTCTGCTGTGGGATCTTGTGAGGGGGATGATACAACGTTACAGTCTGGAGAGCAATATATAATTAAACTCACTGAGTGGGGACGAAAGAGATTGGGAGATCAATCGGTTACTTTGGCCAGTGGCGTAGCTATAGGGGTCGCAGCGGTCGCAGTTGCGACCGGGCCCCTAAGCCAGGGGGGCCCCGAGGGCCCCCCTTGCCACTTGCAGGGCCGCACCGCCAATTAGCCGGGTGCGGTGCGGCCCTGCGGACAGTTGCGGGCGGCGGTGGGGCAGAGGGAGATGAGCGCTTCCATTGTGGAAGCGCTCATCTCCATAGTCATCTGTATCGCCGTCCTCGGGAC
This sequence comes from Rhinella marina, assembly GCA_900303285.1. Taxonomy (NCBI): domain Eukaryota; kingdom Metazoa; phylum Chordata; class Amphibia; order Anura; family Bufonidae; genus Rhinella; species Rhinella marina. Next base: position 1,940 of record ONZH01022280.1, read on the forward strand.
GGCGATACAGATGCCTGTATTCTACTGCGGGGCAGGGGAGGGAGAGGCGTCTCCCCTGCCCGCTCCTCTGATAGGCTGCAGGCACTGGGCCTGTAGCCTATCAGAGGCCGGCTCAGGCGGCGCGATGACGTCATCGCGCCGCCTGAGCCGTACAGCGCGGGACACAGGCCGGAAGAGGCCTGCATCGCATCGCTGCCAGCTCCATGGAGGTAAGTATTAGTGTTTTTTTTTATTGTAGCACGGACCGGAGCTCTATTGGGGGACATGGGGGCATTTTTACTAGCACATGGGGGGCACTGGGGGCACTTTTACTGGCACTGGGGGCACTTTTACTGGCACATGGGGGCACTGGGGGCATATTACTGGCACTGGGGCATTTTTACTGGCACATGGGGCACTGGGGGCATATTACTGGCACTGGGGGCACTTTTACTGGCACATGGGGGCACTGGGGGCATATTACTGGCACTGGGGGCATTTTTTACTGGTACTGGGGGCACTTTTACTGGCACTGGGGGCATTTTACTGGCACTGGGGGCATTTTTACTGGCATATGGTGGCACTGGGGGCATATTACTGGCACTGGGGGCATTTTTACTGGCACATGGGGGCATTTTTACTGGCACATGGGGGCACTGGGGGCACTTTTACTGGCACATGGGGGCACTGGGGGCATTTTACTGGCACATGGGGGCACTGGGGCATTCTTACTGGCACTGGGGGCATTCTTACTGGCACATGGGGGCACTGGGAGCATTTTACTGGCACTGGGGGCATTTTTTACTTGCACATGGGGGCACTGGGAGCATTTTACTGGCACTGGGGGCATTTTTACTGGCACATGGGACACGGGGGCATTTTTACTGGCACTGGGGGCATTTTTTACTTGCACATGGGGGCACTGGGAGCATTTTTACTGGCACATGGGACACGGGGGCATTTTTACTGGCACTGGGGCCATTTTTACTGGCACATGGGGGCACTGGGGACATTTCTTACTGGCACATGGGGGCACTGGGGACATTTCTTACTGGCACTTGGGGGCATTTCTTACTGGCACATGGGGGCATTTTTACTGGCACTGGGGCATTTCTTACTGGCACATTGGAAGCATTATTACTTCTGGGGCACAGTGGGGACATTAGTACTGTTGGGGGCACTATTACTAACAAGTGCACTCTGGCAGAGAATTATTAGTTGGGACTTTGGGGGCACCCTGGCACAGTATCAGCGCAGTTATTTCTGGGGGACGTTATGTTCACACTATTACTGGACACTATTTGCTGGGCGCAGTTATTTTAGGACACTGTGTGCCAATAATTATTGAAGGGCACTATCTGTGTGGTACTAGTGGCACAGTACTGGGGGTGTAGGATGATTTGTCCAGAAGATGGGAGGATGATGGAAAAGTAGTAAACTAAGATTTTTTTCTGTCTAACTGCAGAGATAAGAAATGGCTGAAAAATGGCGTCTGGGCTGAAAGGAGAAGATGAGGAAAGAGAAGATGTACATCCGAGGAGACGTCACTGGATGTACGAGGTATGGGGCTGTATTAGGCTACATTCACATGAACGTTGTGTTTTGCAGTCTGCAAATTGCGGATCCGCAAAAAAAGGATGATGTTCCGTATGGCATCCGTTTTTTTTGCAGATCCACTGTAACAATGCCTATCCTTGTCCCCAAAACGGACAAAAATAGGAATGGACATACAGATGCGGACAGCACACAGTGCTCATTGAAGTGAATGGGTCGTGTGAATGTAGCCTTACCCTGTATGTTCTGTAGTGATACACGTAATGTTAGGAGGGACAAGGTTAGGGTGAGAATTTGGCATGGAAGGGGGTTTCAATTTTTGACTTGGCCGGCAGAAAAGCTAGGTGAACCAGCGCTGGAGGGGGGGGGGGGGGCCCAAGCTGAACTCTTGCACCAGGGCCCATGAGCCTTTAGCTACGCCCCTGACTTTGGCTGATATGCATCAGGAAAAAGGGGACAGTGTGGAGAAGTTTCATACTAGACTGCAGCAGAGATGGATTGATTTGGGCTTTGAAAACACTTCAGAGATGCATGGTAGAATTTTAAGTGCTGCTTTTGTAGACGGTCTCAAAGAGAGCATTCGAAAAGGTCTGGTATTGTCCAGACCTGAATGGAGATCTTTACAACCTTCCATACTTTTGCAAGTTGCAAAAGGTGTGGAAGCAGACTTTAACAAAAAACCTAGAGTAGGTTTGGCTGCTAATCAGCCCTGCCTTGAAGAAAAAAAGAGGCAACCCCGCCGAAATGGTAGGTGTCATAACTGTGGCAGGTATGGACATTTTCAGCATGAGTGTTGTGCCCCTTTCCGGCCATGGAAGGAGGTTACAAGTGCTCAGCCCCTTAAGTGCAACGCCCATAAGAAATAGGTTATCCTGAGTCAAATGTTGTGTCCTATTATCTATACAATCCTTAGGGACTGCACCCATTGCCTCACAGCAACATGCTTCATATTCCCTCATGTGTAAGGGTTGTATTACATGTGTAGGAGTAGATGGTAATGTAGTTCCTACTCCGCCATCAAGGTGTAAACTTTGAATCTGACTACTCTGCTTCTTCTGGAGGGAGGGAGTAGTAGTATGAGTCCTTCCTGATTTTTAAAAATTCACATGATTGTTTCCAACTAATAATCAAATATTGAGTTTCTTGAAGATGGATCATCTCAGACAGGATATGCTGTTCCTACCCAAATGTTGTCAAGTCAGAACCACTCCCTTCAGCAATGTCAGTGCAGGAGGCAGAGCTAAAGGCGCTCGCTGAGGTTTGTAAGATGGCTGAGGGTAAGACTGCTAACATTCAGGTATGCCTTCAGTATCACTCATTATTATGGTCTAATCTGGTGGTGCAGAGATTTTGTTTGATCCATGGGTAAGCCCATCAATAATGAATGCTGAGTGTATGAAAGATGTTTGATGCCCTGATGCTACCTGAGGAGGTAAAGGCTAAACTATTACCTGAAGCCTACTATAAGTGGAAGTCTGTGTGATACAGGATGGTTTTGGGCCAGTAGACTTCCAAAAAGGTTTGAGTCTTTTCAGATACAGGCTACAGAGGCTGAAGAGAAAAACATCAAAAGGAAAAAGGTAGAAGTGATGATTAAGAATGGACTCTGAAAGGTTGGTAAGAAATTGTTCCTTCAGAGGGCACTCTACCTAAAGAGGATGGATTTAGAACATGGGCAAATCAAGAGAGAGAAGGTGTGACTGGGTTCTGTGATGGATGGCTCCTGGGTTTATCAATGCTGCCACTAGGTGACTGCTGTAATAATGATGAGAGAACTATGGGAGTTCCAGGAAGGCATATGCTCAGGTCATCTTACATATTTCAGAGACTGTGGATTGACTACATTCAGTTAACAAAGGTAGAACAATGTGAATATGTCCTTTGTATTGATCTCTTTCCAGGATATTCGGAGACCTGGCCTGTAGCAAAGGCTATAGCAAAAGATACTGACTGATGAAAGAATACCCACTCCTGGGCTCTTCTTCATCTAACTGGAAGATAGGCCTGAGTCCTTGGGAAGTACTCTTTGAGAATGTCCCTAGGTTAGATCTCTATTTCCCCAATAGCTCCAGAAGCAGCATAGTAGTGTTTCAAAGTATGTTATCTGTCTCACAAACAGACTGTCTAACGTGTATGTCCAAGTTTTAGTTTGTTTTCCAGATCCAGACTGCATAAGAGACAACTCAATCTTCACAACCAGGATATTGGGTAATGTTGAAAGGAGAGGTGTATGGAAAGTCCGAGAGTTACGTTTGAGGATCTATATCAAGTCCTGTAAACCACCGAGACGGCTGTCCAATTGGAATGGATCCATGCGTCACATAGCAACCAAGTGCCAGGACTACAGGGGCCATAATACTTTTATATGTCTTATTGTTTGGTTTATATGGTACAAGAGGGGAAACAGTTTGATCAAATTCCAATGGTATTTTATTAAGATGAGTCAGGAACTGCCAAGTTTGACTTTTGTAGTGTAGTGGACAGAAGACAGATAGGACACTTGGCTTTGGTCAGATAAGTACATCTGTGTGACAGGAACTGACCCAGTCTATGGTAATTGTGCAGTGTTTAGAGATGACCATACCAACTGTGGACATTGGAGATAAGCAGGACGGAACACTAGTCCTAAGTATTGGGAAGATAAATCAGTGGAAGCTGTGGATCTCCTAGAGTCAAGTATATATTGTTACCATAGGAATCCCTAGACGAATTTTAAAGCTAGAAGTCAGGTAGCTGCAGGAGTTGAGTCATTCATTCCAATGATTAGTATTAATAATGAAATGTGGATTGAAATAACATTTCTATTATCATCAATAGAGATTTGTGAATTACACCGGTGACGCTGTGAAGGGAACAAATGATCTCTACTTCGGTGATGACTCTGCAGAACCAACTGGTCCTCGACAGCAGAAAAAGGAGGGGTCTACAAGATCTTTGGAAGTTCCAGCTGTACCTACATTTCGAATAACACCTGATGGAAGTATCATCAAGGATCTGAAGGGACTGAAGACTTTATCGAATGAACTGACCAAAAATTAAAATTGTTTTTTTTAATGTTTAATATGTCTATGCCCACACCATGCATATGTGCTGTGACTCTGTCAAAGATAAGGATTATTACAACTGTAAGAAGAATGCAATTCCATCCTGAAGCAAATAAAAACCTTGTTGATGGTTGTGGAGTAAATAGGACAAGGTGAAGGCAAACCCAAAAGGAAGTTGGGGGGACCTGGTGAAGCAATAAGGAAAGTCCAGCTCTTCGCTGTTTAGGGCGTTGGGAGAGTACCTCACTTTGCCTGTTCATCTTGTGCCTATTTCCCGCAAAAAGGAGGGATTTGTGAGAGATAGGTTTTTATATACATTGTGTAAAGCCTGTACTACTCGTCTTTGACCACTAGATGGCAGCTAATTAGCTATGTGAGTCACGTGAACACTCTCTTTGTTTTAAGGTTTCAAGATAGCTGTAGGGGGGAGGTTGGAATGTTAATTTGCCTCTTTCAAATTAACCAATGAACTATGTGTTGAAGTTGCTGAACTACACCCCTTGTGTCAAAGAACCAATCACTCTGCTTAAGTAACACCCCTTTTTGTCTATGTCATACCTACTATTTAAGTGACTGTCTCTTTAATAAACGGGCTCTTGCTTGGGGGATGTGAAGTATTTTCCATGAAACCATCTTGTGTGTTTTGGTATCATTGTGAAAGCAGTATGGCGCGCATACTAATTATTCCAATCGATTTGGCACCACACAAAGAAGAAGAGTATTGCGAGAATTGCGATGACACTGGTCACCAGTGATACTGTGTATATTATTATTATGTCTCCTCCTTTATATTCTACATGTAATATGTTCTGTATAATACGATATATACAGGGGTCTCATCTCTCTGGTCACCAGTGATACTGTGTATATTATTATTATGTCTCCTCCTTTATATTCTACATGTAATATGTGCTGTATAATACAGTATATACAGGGTCTCACCTCTCCGGTCACCAGTGATACTGTGTATATTATTATTATGTCTCCTCCTTTATATTCTACATGTAATATGTGCAGTATAATACAGTATATACAGGAGTCTCATCTCTCTGGTCACCAGTAATACTGTGTATATTATTATTATGTCTCCTCCTTTATATTCTACATGTAATATGTTCTGTATAATACAGTATATACAGGGGTCTCATCTCTCTGGTCACCAGTGATACTGTGTATATTATTATTATGTCCACTCCTTTATATTCTACATGTAATATGTGCTGTATAATACAGTATATACAGGGGTCTCACCTCTGCGGTCACCAGTGATACTGTGTATATTATTATTATGTCTTCTCCTTTATATTCTACATGTAATATGTGCTGTATAATACAGTATATACAGGGGTCTCACCTCTCCGGTCACCAGTAATACTGTGTATATTATTATTATGTCTCCTCCTTTATATTCTACATGTAACATGTGCTGTATAATACAGTATATACAGGGTCTCACCTCTCCGGTCACCAGTGATACTGTGTATATTATTATTATGTCTCCTTCTTTATATTCTACATGTAATATGTTCTGTATAATACAGTATATACAGGGTCTCACCTCTCCGGTAACCAGTAATACTGTGTATATTATTATTATGTCTCCTCCTTTATATTCTGCATGTAATATGTGCTGTATAATACAGTATATACAGGGTCTCTCCTCTCCGGTAACCAGTAATACTGTGTATATTATTATTATGTCTCCTCCTTTATATTCTACATGTAATATGTGCTGTATAATACAGTATATACAGGGGTCTCACCTCTCCGGTCACCAGTGATACTATGTATATTATTATTATGTCTACTCCTTTATATTCCACATGTAATATGTGCTGTATAATACAGTATATACAGGGGTCTCACCTCTCTGGTCACCAGTAATACTGTGTATATTATTATTATTATGTCTCCTCCTTTATATTCTACATGTAATATGTGCTGTATAATACAGTATACACAGGGGTCTCACCTCTCCGGTCACCAGTGATACTGTGTATATTATTATTATCTCTCTTCCTTTATATTCTACATGTAATATGTGCTGTATAATACAGTATATACAGGGTCTCACCTCTCCGGTCACCAGTGATACTATGTATATTATTATTATGTCTCCTCCTTTATATTCTACATGTAATATGTGCTGTATAATACAGTATATACAGGGTCTCACCTCTCCGGTCACCAGTAATACTGTGTATATTATTATTATGTCTCCTCCTTTATATTCTACATGTAATATGTGCTGTATAATACAGTATATACAGGGTCTCACCTCTCCGGTCACCAGTAATACTGTGTATATTATTATTATGTCTTCTCCTTTATATTCTACATGTAATATGTGCTGTATAATACAGTATATACAGGGTCTCACCTCTCTGGTCACCAGTGATACTGTGTATATTATTATTATGTCTCCTCCTTTATATTCTACATGTAATATGTGCTGTATAATACAGTATATACAGGGTCTCACCTCTCTGGTCACCATTGATACTGTGTATGTAATTATTATGTCTCCTCCTTTATATTCTACATGTAATATGTGCTGTATAATACAGTATATACAGGGTCTCATCTCTCCGGTCACCAGTGATACTGTGTATATTATTATTATGTCTCCTCCTTTATATTCTACATGCAATATGTGCTGTATAATACAGTATATACAGGGATCTCACCTCTCCGGTCACCAGTAATACTGTGTATATTATTATATTGTCTCCTCCTTTATATTCTACATGTAATATGTGCTGTATAATACGATATATACAGGAGTCTCAGCTCTCTGGTCACCAGTGATACTGTGTATATTATTATTATGTCTCCTCCTTTATATTCTACATGTAATATGTGCTGTATAATACAGTATATACAGGGTCTCACCTCTCCGGTCACCAGTGATACTGTGTATATTATTATTATGTCTCCTCCTTTATATTCTACATGTAATATGTGCTGTATAATACAGTATATACAGGGTCTCACCTCTCTGGTCGGCAGTGATACTGTGTATATTATTATTATGTCTCCTCCTTTATATTCTACATGTAATATGTGCTGTATAATACAGTATATACAGGGTCTCACCTCTCCGGTCACCAGTGATACTGTGTATATTATTATTATGTCTTCTCCTTTATATTCTACATGTAATATGTGCTGTATAATACAGTATATACAGGGTCTCACCTCTCCGGTCACCATTGATACTGTGTATGTAATTATTATGTCTCCTCCTTTATATTCTACATGTAATATGTGCTGTATAATACAGTATATACAGGGGTCTCATCTCTCCGGTCACCAGTGATACTGTGTATATTATTATTATGTCTCCTCCTTTATATTCTACATGTAATATGTGCTGTATAATACATTATATACAGGGGTCTCACCTCTTCAGTCACCAGTGATACTATGTATATTATTATTATGTCTCCTCCTTTATATTCTACATGTAATATGTGCTGTATAATACGATATATACAGGAGTCTCATCTCTCTGGTCACCAGTAATACTGTGTATATTATTATTATGTCTCCTCCTTTATATTCTACATGTAATATGTGCTGTATAATACAGTATATACAGGGTCTCACCTCTCCGGTCACCAGTGATACTGTGTATATTATTATTATGTCTCCTCCTTTATATTCTACATGTAATATGTGCTGTATAATACAGTATATACAGGGTCTCACCTCTCCGGTCACCAGTGATACTGTATATATTATTATTATGTCTCCTCCTTTATATTCTACATGTAATATGTGCTGTATAATACAGTATATACAGGGGTCTCACCTCTGCGGTCACCAGTGATACTATGTATATTATTATTATGTCTCCTCCTTTATATTCTATATGTAATATGTGCTGTATAATATAGTATATACAGGGTCTCACCTCTCTGGTCACCAGTGATACTGTGTATATTATTATTAAGTCTCCTCCTTTATATTCTACATGTAATATGTGCTGTATAATACGATATATACAGGGGTCTCCTCTCTCTGGTCACCAGTTATACTGTGTATATTATTATTATGTCTCCTCCTTTATATCTACATGTATTATGTGTTGTATAATACAGTATATACAGGGGTCTCACCTCTCTCGTCACCAGTGATACTGTATATATTATTATTATGTATCTTCCTTTATATTCTACATGTAATATGTGCTGTATAATACAGTATATACAGGGGTCTCACCTCTCCGGTCACCAGTGATACTGTGTATATTATTATTATGTCTCCTCCTTTATATTCTACATGTAATATGTGCTGTATAATACAGTATATACAGGGTCTCATCTCTCCGGTCACCAGGGATACTATGTATATTATTACTATGTCTCCTTTATATTCTACATGTAATATGTGCTGTATAATACAGTATATTCAGGGGTCTCATCTCTCCGGTCACCAGGGATACTATGTATATTATTACTATGTCTCCTTTATGTTCTACATGTAATATGTGCTGTATAATACAGTATACACAGGGTCTCACCTCTCCGGTCTGTTATTCCTAAATTTGTATTTACTTCATAGTTGTGTTTACAGAATGTCTCCACTTCACTCTTCTTCCGTTCTATGATATCCTTATTCTTGTTCCAGTAATCTGCATCCGGTTTCCCAAGCTCAGTCTTTGCTATATATTCTCCTTTGTCGCTGTCAAAGTAAACAATCTCCTCCTGATTGTAGAAGCACCTGTGCAGATAACGCACCCGCTGGGTCCCGTTCACATAGTGACATTCAAACTTCCATTCAGTCATGTATTCCACGGCAGCTGTAATGGAGAGCAGAGGGTCACACGGAGCTCACACTACACCCGGGAGCTGATATGGACTGGTCATTATGGAGATCCCCCCAGAGAGAGAAGATTATGGGACTCCAGTGTGAGAGCCAGGCGGGGGGGGGGGGGGGGGTGCAGTACTGGTGGGGGCCACTGGGTCACACTTTATACAGCACTGGGATGTCATCTCCTCTATAAGCCTTTCTGCATTTCCCATTCAGTGCAGGTCCTTACATGCTATGAGGTTGACTACTCTGTGGCTGACAGTGTTGCAGGATTTTAAGTAGGGAAACCTAGTAAGCTAGTGCTGTGAGGGTTAGATGGTGCTACAGGATTTATCAGGCAGGTTTCTGTTGGGCTGAGGTGTCTGTCTAGATACATGGATCATTTGCTTCTATACTGTGTGTATGGGGTTTGTGATGAAGCCTGGCTGGGTTTACCTTACAGGGAGCTCTTGTATTAGTGGGTGTGGCAGGGTCATGGGGTAGTGAGGGTTAATATTCTGAATACCTGTTGGGGTTTCTGGTGTAGTGAGGGTTAATATGCTTTATTTAGGGTGGTGTTTTAATATTGTCAAAGTTGAAGAGTTTTTCCAACACCTCCCTCCCTAGAAAACCTGTCAGATTCCCCACCTTTCCAGCCCTTCCCCTCTGATACTCCTGCCTGTCTGCAGCAATGATGCCCCCTATTACCCCACATGATGCTGCAGCAAGCCACTGGCCTCAGCAATGGGGAGCGCATCTGATTAGTGGGGGTGAACACCCTTTTAATATGATGTGTAGGGGTGGCAGTTTTGCATGGTTATGCCATCCTTGCCTGATGTGGAAGGGAGAATAAAGTTTCCATTGAACTCTGCCTCTGGCAGAGCTTGATAGGATCATATTGATTCTTCCATTAAAGGGGTTCTCCCATGAATAATGTAAAACATGAAAATCAGACATCATATAGTCCATGACAATCTCTTTCTAACAAAGCTAGAGCCAGCCCTGTACCTCACACGGATCTAGAGACCTCATCATTCATTGCTCTGTTAGATTTAGCGTATTTTTCGCCCTATAAGACGCAGCTCTGTTTAGTAACATTCGGAGAAAAAGATACTTTGTAACAATTAACTCAATTACCTAATAAATGACTGCTTAAAGTTCCTAAAATCCCATTGGTTAAGCTATATTAAGCTAATTATCACCCTTAATCTGTTTAAACACGCCTCCTTTCTTTTATTAACCCTTTCACTCTTTTCTTATTATTTTATACTATTATTTTTTTTAATAATTTTTAATCAATTGTTTCTACATACACATTTGCTTTATTAATGGTTCTGTCTTTTTTTAACCTTTCTCCATTATCATTCATGTATTTCTCTTTCACAGCTATTACTCTACCTGCCATTTATGATTCTTTTTAATAGCAATTAATTTATCATTATCATTTTGTTTATTTGTAGCTATTATCTTAATTATTATAAAGATACTTGTCCTATAATGTCTACACTATTTATAAATAATGATCTATAACACAGAGTAAGACACACAATAACACATAGGCTATATATCAAAAGCCAAGTGTGGAAGCCAACAACCTATCCATGAGACAGGTATAGTAAGCATACCTTACAATGGCAACCTTGTCCACTATCAAACATGCAAGACCAGCTCTCTTTCCAAAAGAACCTTATGGGAAAGACATGCAAATTAGCAGAATCTTCCTTTTGTGTTATTGTGTGTCTTAGGGCTCATTCATACGACCGTATTTTCTTTCCATTTCCGTTCCGTTTTTTTGCGGACTGTATGCGCAACCATTCATTTCAATGGTTTCGCAAAAAAAAGGAAGGTACTCCGGCTGCATTCCGTTTCCATATGTCCGTATTTCCGTTCCGCAAAAAAATAGAACATGTCCTATTATTGTCTGCATTACAGACAAGTATAGGACTGTTCTGTTAGGGGCTGGCTGTTCCGTCCGATGTCATCCGTATTTTTTGCGGATCGTTTTTTTCATACGGTCGTGTGAATGAGCCCTTACTCTGTGTTATAGATCATTATTTATAGGCAATGTAAAAGTTATAGGAAAATGTTCTTTATAATAATTAGTATAATAGCTATAAATAAAAAATAATGATGATAAATTAAAATAATTGCTATTAAAAAGAATCGTGGATGACAGGTAGAGTAATAGCTCTGAAAGATAAAAACATGAATGATATTGGAGAAAAGTTAAGAAAAGACACAATGATCAACAAAGCAAATGGGTGTGTGGAAACAATTGATTAAAAATTATTAAAAAATAATAGAATAAAATAGTAAGAAAAGAGTGAAAGGGTTAATAAAAGAAAGGAGGCGTGTTTAAACAGATTAAGGTTGATAATTAGCTTAATATACCTTAACCAATGGGATTTTAGGAATTTTAAGCAGTCCTTTATTAGGTAATTGAGTTAATTGTTACTAAGCAACTCTCGGAATGTTAGTGAACAGAGGTGCTTCTTGTAGGATGAAAAATACGGTATATAGAACAAACTGATAGAGATTTATTAACCCTTTCTTCCCTGGAGATTTTTTTGTTTTTGCGTTTTCATTTTGCGCTCCCTGCCTTCCCAGAGCCATAACTTTTTTTTTATTTGTCTGTTCACATAACCATATGAGGGCTTGTTTTTTGCAGGACAAGATGTGCTTTCCAATGCCACCATTTAATATTGCATATGATGTAGTGAGAATCAGGAATTTGGAATTCCAAATTTTACGGGTTTTTTATTTACAACGTTCGATGTGTGATAAAACTGACCAGTTACTTTTTTCTACACTTCAGTACAAATCCGGCGATACCTTGTATGTATAGTCTTTCTTGCGTTTTGATAGTGATAAAATATTAAAAAATTGGGGAAAAAATAAGTTTTATTTTTTTTATCACCATATTTTAACCCCTATAACTTTTTTGAAATTATGTGTACGGAGCTGTATGGGGGGGATACCATTCTGGGGTGTTTATGACTTTTTGATCACTTTTTATTAAATTGTTTTGTAGAAAATGACAAATGATCAATGACCAAAAATGGCGAATCGGCCATTTTGACTCTTTTTTCCATTTTGCGGTTTACCGTAGTGAGAATATATTTTTATAATATGGGCGTTTTCGCACACCACAACACCCATGATGTGTATTTTTACACTTTTTATTTTAGTTCTTTTATTTTTATTTTGGGAAACAAGTGGTGGCCACGGCATCTAAAGGGGTTAAATGTCTGTGATCGGCATTACCGCCGGTTGAAAGCATTAGCCGCGGGTGTCTGCTATAAGAAACAGCAGGCCACCCGCGGCTATGGCACCTGCTAGTGCTGCGCTGGTCGGGAAAGGGTTAAAGATTAATACAATAAAAAAAATAAGGTATGGCTACTTTCACACTAGCGCTAATGTTTTCCAGTATTGAGATCCGTCATAGGGTCTCAATACCAGACCAGAAAAAAACACTTGTTTTGTCTCCATTCATTGTCAATGGGGACAAAATGTAATTGAAGAGAAGGGAATGAACCAGAATGCATTCCATTCCATTCTGCTGCAGTTTTCTTTCCATCATGGGATGCAGAGCAAAACGGATCTGTCATGACCCACAATGTAAGTCAATGGGGACACATCCATTTTCTCTGACAAAATAGAAACCAGATCCGTCCTCCATTGACGTTCAATGGAGTTCATGACGGATCTGTCTTGGCGATGTTAAAGATAATACAACTGCATCCGTTCATAACAGATGCAGACGGTTGTATTATTGGTAACGGAAGCGTTTTTGCTGAACCCTGCCGGATCCAGCAAAAACGATAGTGTGAAAGTAGCCTTATGCCCCTTTCACACGAGCGGGAGACTCGCATGTCTCCCGCAACGCATCTACAGGGCTGGGTTCCGGCACTGACTGGGATCGCATATAATGCTATGCGATCCCTGTCAGTGCCGAGTCCAGCCCTGTAAATGCGTTGCGGGAGACATGCAAGTCTCCCGCTCGTGGGAAAGGGGCATTAGAGTGAAAGGATTAATAATGGAAAGGGTGTGTGTTTAAACAGATTAAAGTAGATAATTAGCTTAAAGGGGTATTCCCATCTCACACATGTAGTTTGTATAGTTAGATATAGCCATACCAATATTATTACTAATAGAATGTATTTATATAAAATGTACCGTTTAGAAGATTTCCCTATTTGTATATCCATTGTCCCACACACATCAGTCAGGCCGTTGCCCCTGGTTACGACCACTACAGCCATGTAGTAATGGTGGCTGGCTTGCTCTTGCTCTGTGCTCGGTAACTGCTGTATTGTGAACGTACATTACATGAACATGAGGAGACACATCTTAGGGTTGTAGCATTTTTGTCTGCGCTTCCAAAACTCAGAGAAACAGATCCTGTCCAACATCAATTCATCTCTATGGAGCAGGATCCGTTTATAAAGTCTGCGTTTTGGACGGATCCTGACCAGATGTGAAAGTACCCTAAGATGTGTCTCCACATGCTCATGTAATGTGCATTCACAATACAGCAGTTACCTCAGAGCGGTTTGAATAGGAGCAAGCCGACCACCAAAACTACATGGCCGCGGTGGTCGTAACTAGGGGCAAAGGCCTGACTGATGTGTGTGGGACAATGGATATACAAATAGGAAAATCTTCTAAACGGTACATGTTATATAAATACATTCTATTAGTGATAATATTGGTATGGCTATATCTAACTATACAAACTACGGCTACTTTCACACTAGCGTTTTAAAATTCCGGTATTGAGTTCCGTCATAGGGGCTCAATACCGGAATAAAACGCTTCAGTTTTGTCCCCATTCATTGTCAATGGGGACAAAACTGAACTGAAGACAACGGAATGCTCCTGAAAGCATTCCGTTCCGTCTTCAGACCGGAGAACAAACCGCAGCATGCTGCGGTTTGCTCTCCGGTCCAGGCATCCGCACCAAGGCGGATCCGGAATGACCCCCAATGCAAGTCAATGGGGACGGATCCGTTTGGTGTGGACACACCAGTAATCCGGATCTGTCCTCCATTGATTTGCAATGGGGGATCATTCCGGATCCGGCTACAGAGCTAGACACATACATAAATACAGACATACAGACATACACACATACACACATACATACTCACATACTCCAGGGACGCCGGCAGCATGTCTTCACGCACCTCCTGCGCGCAGCTATAACGTTTCCCCACAGCGCCCAGCAGAGGGCGCTGTGGGGAATCGTCATCACTGCGCGCAGGAGGTGCGTGAAGACGTTCTGCCGGCGTCCCTGGAGTATGTATGTGTGTATGTGTGTATGTATGTATGTCTGTATGTGTGTATGTCTGTGTCTTGTTCCATGTTAACATGTGTGGGGCCGGAGCGCTGCTCCGGCTCCACACATGTATCAGCGTTAGCACGGATCCGTTGGCACCCTTTAGGTGTTGGATCCGTGCTAACGCTAGTGTGAAAGAGGCCTACATTTGTCAGATGGGAATACCCTTTTAATATACGGTAGTCTAACCAATGGTATTTTGGTAAGTTTAAGCAGTGATTAATTGGGTAATTGAGCTAATTGTTACAAAGTACAGTGATCCCTCAAGATACAATGGCCTCAGGATATAATATTTACAACATACAATGTTCTTTTCTGACCCATTGTTAGTTGAAACCAGACTCAACATACCAATGTCTCAGACTCATATCCAACCAATCAAGATCACTTATCTGGTAAAATACTGTACTAGTATTAGTTGCTAGTTATCAGTATTCCTGACTGTTATATATCTATCTTAGTTATCTGCTTATTTTTCTTAAATCTTCATTTTCTCTTATCTTGGATGACATTCTGGGGCTTTGGAACCAATTAATCAAGTTACAATGGTTTCAACATACAATGGTCGTCCAGGAACCAATTAATATTGTAACCTGAGGGACCACTGTAACTCTCTTTCTTTGAATTTTATTAAACAGAGGTGCGTCTTATAAAACAAAAAATATGGTAAATAATATATACCAATACCGGTATGTTCTGTACATATAAGTTGTGTTCATATCACTTATGGACTCCATTTAACATATATGCCTGGGACGCATGTATTGAACAAATGCCACAGGAGGATGCTATACAGTGACACTTAAAGAGATTGGGGTAACTGTGCAAGGACACTGGGGTCATAGTGAAAGGATATGCCTCAAACTCTGATAGGTGCAGGACCCGCTCCTGCCCCTAAAACAGAGCCCACAAAGTGCAGGAATGCGCACCGCTCATGCGCGACCTCCCTCCATTTATTTCTATGGTACTGCCAACACTGCTTGCCTATTTACGGAAGACCCATTGAAATGAATGGGAAGCACAACCACTTCTCCATTCAATTTTATGGGTGTACTGAAATAGGCGAGCCAGAACTTTTAAGACTGTGTGTGCATCACTCCCCTGACACTGTGGGAGGTGGTCTGGGATGACCCCTGCTCTGTGTTATCATTAAGAGACAGGCCCAACAGGTGGACATCCCCTTTATAGCCCCTGTGGCTGCTGCGGTGCTTCACCGTACCAATGACAAGTGCAGAGCTGTCGCTCAGGCTGTGGTGTATGTGATGAGGGCACTGGATGGACTGCCCTCTACATGTGCCCTGTGCCACCTTGCCATTCTGTGCCTGTTATGTTGCTGAGGACCCGGTGACCCACAATTGAGACTCCATATGGGCATAACCAGAACACTTGGTTCTGATGTGTAGGCTTGCTTACCATAGACAGCTTTTTCTTTTGTACAAGTAAGCTGTTGTCAGATTTTAGGACCACATAAAAACCAAGAGGCATTCCTGTAATTTTGCCATAAACATCTGATAGATGGGGGTTCTGCTTATTAACCCCCCCTCCCCGACTACTGGCTTTCCCAAGTGTTCTGAAAAAACTTTTAATTTTTGGTTTGTGTAAACTAGAGATGAGCGAATCGAACTAGATGACGTGGAATCAATACGAATTTCAGGAAAAATTCAATTCGCACTGAAGTTGAATTTCCTCATGCTTCGTGGTAACGAATCATCTTTTTCTCTACAATGGGTGCTGCACATGTTAGGACATGAAGCAAAGAACTCTGGGAACGAGGGATCACCCACAATGCCATGCATGCAGCCAATCAGCAGCCAGCCAGCCCCTGTAATGTCACAGCCCTATAAATAGCCTCAGCCATCTTGGATTCTGACATTTTCCAGTGTACTTAGTGCAGGGGGAGACGTGACAGGCACTAGGGACAGTATTAGGAAAGACTTCATTGTGCTGAAAAAAGATTTAGAAGTTCAGGGAAAGATCAGTCAAGGTGTAGGGAAAGCATAGGGAGGCATTATCCACACTATAAAAGGACAACAGGGTGCAATAGGAGAGTGTACAGCCTGGGTAATAGGAGCGATTACTATTACACCTTGCTGCACTAACTGGGGATCCAAATTGCTGTTATACTGCTGCTTTTAGGTTTGCACTATATGATAGCTCAGTAATTCCAGCAAACCATACTTGTTATTGGGATGCAAGTGTTGTGGGATGCAGCCATTTACATAGTGTATTAATAGGAAATATACGTACGTACGTACCGTTCTGCGGAACATTGTTTTATAGTCATTTTTGTGGTGTATTAATAAGAAAAAAAGTATGTGTTATTAGCCGTGTTGCAGTAAATGAACATTGTTTCATAGACTTTTTGTGGTATATTAATAAGAAAAAAAAGTATGTGTTATTAGCCGTTTTGCGGTGAGCATACATTGTTTTATAGACATTTTTGTGGTGTATTAATAAGAAAAAAAGATGTCTTAGCCGTTTTATGGTGAACTTACATTGTTCTACTGCCATTTTTGGGGTGTATTGATTTACTTTTAATTTAATTCTTTTATTTTACAGTATGTCAGACAGATAAGCCCATCAAAGGGAACGGGACGTGGCCCAAATGTTTCTGGCGTAGGCAAAGTAGCAGGAGAAGAAAAGGGGGAGGCAGCAGGAGTCGCAGCAAGAGCCCAGAGCTCCTGTGCACACAGTAGTTGATGATGATGTAGCCGATCGCACTTGGGAGCTGGGTGAAGAAGGGGCTTCATCATCATCAGGAGAAGAGGGTGGCAGCTTGTGCGTGAGGCAGCGGCTGAGCCAGCATGGTGGTAGCATGGCCGTGAATCAGCAGGGTGGCAGTAGTGGGAGGTCGGGAGCGAGCCTGGAGTAGACTGCCCGCTTTGCAGGAGCCTACCTGCCTGGAAAGTAGCGGTGCAGGGGTTCACGGAGGCAGTGGTATCAGGCAGTCAGTGCGGAGTGTTGGGGGAAAATGCCATACAGAGGTGTGACAATTTTTTGTTAAGCTACCTGGGGAGGTAAACATGGTCATTTGCCGAATCTGTGGGCAGAAGGTGAAATGTGGCCAGGGTGCCAGTGTTGGCACCATGGCCCTGCGTCAACACATGCAGCGTCACCATAAAGTGGCCTGGGAGAACCGTGGCCCCGAAGTGGTGGTCCAGCCTGTCTGTCCTTCCCATTATCCTGATGCTTCTGCTCCTCATCCTCCTACTCCTCATCACTCATTTTGTCAGCAATCGATCACCAAAGCAATTACCAAGAGACAACAGTACGCGTGTGCTCATCCAACTTTCAGAGAACTGATGACTTGTGCTGAGCCGAGGTGGAAAGTCCCATTTCTTTGCAAAAAAGGCAGTACCAGCCCTGCACACATATGTAGAACAGATGGTGGGCCAGTCCTTGAGCCTGTCATTGTCTACCAAAGTGCACAGCAGGGCCGACGAGTGGAGCTGTAATTGTGGTCAAGGACAATATATGTCCTTTATGGCCCACTGGGTAAATGTGGTTCCTGCCTAGCCATACCAGAAACTTGGCCAGGTGATGCCACTGCCGCCTCTACATTTTCACGCCATTGGTCCTGCGACAATGTCCGCCTCTGCCTCCTTCACCTTGTCCTCAGCAGGGACAATTCACAGTGCCCCACCAGCATACCACATGTGCAGGGTACGGCTGTGTCATGCTGTTTTGCACCTAGTTTGCCTGGGTGAATGGAGTCACACAGGGGAGGAACTGCTCCGCATCCTTCATCAAGAAATCAAATCCCGGCTTTCTCCTCAACAACTCAAAATCGAAACCATGGTGACCGACAATGGAAAGAAAATGGTGTCAGCGCTGCGTCAAGGAGGGCTGAGAAATCTCACCATAAACGATTTCTTGATGATCCAGGCGGACATGAGTACTCCCCTGTGTAACTTTGATGTCAGCCAGTGGCAGCTCATGTGTGACACCTGCTGTTTGCTCAGGCCCTTTGAGTATAAACAGGTACAGTCAGCATATCTTACAATGGCAACCTTGTGCACCATGAGACATGGAAGATCAACTTTTTTTTTTTAAGCCCGAGGAGCGTGCTTACTACACCAAGTTCACGAAATCGTGCAGTGTGCCACACAAAAACGTGCCCAAGGTTATGGCCCATCGCAGGCCCTCTCCAAAAGGAGAAGGGCCCCCAAAAACCTTACCCAGTCTCTCTGGGCCAGAAGGCTCCTGCAAGGGGCCGAGACAAAATTGTGACTCCTAGCCAAAGCCGGGTGTACACCCAAATGGGCAACCCTTAGCCGAGAGAACGCCCCGTCTGCGCTCCGGCTTCTTCCTCAGGCAAGGCAATCCGGGTTGTCAGCACAGAGCTCAAGAACTAGGCTGGTCTCTCCCTGGAAGGAGAGAACATGGGGTCTGCAGGGGGGTGCGGAACCGGGATTGCCACACTCCCCCAGACCTCTGGGGGGGGAAGCCATAAGGGTGCTGTAACCCCTAAAAATCCTTATTACAAACAAATGTGAAAAGTGAACACACAGTGTTAAATAAATAAAGAATAAATAAAGTGAACGTGTGCCATTATGGCCCAGACATTCGGCCAGAATTATAAAAATTCCTCATCTTGTCCACTAAGGCAGAGACAAAGCCAAGCAAAGAGAGGTGAGTATGCTCAAATGTGTAAAAGATGAAGTGCTATGCAAATGTGCCGCAACTCAGTGGGATCTCACGCCCAGTGAGTTTAGGCAACCCAGGGACACTTCTCTATCTCAGGCTTTCAATCAGCTCCCTGGCCTAAGATCCGTTTGTCTCTAGGTCACATAGCCTGAAGCACAGAGCCCCAGCTGTCCAAGATAGAGACTCCTCGTGCCTCTCCATTTTCCATTCTACAGGCAGCTGCCCTCTACTAAGACTGACAAGAACAAATACTACACTGACAAGAACAAATACTACACTTAAACACTAATACTGTCCACCGGCATGTGTCTCTAACACAATAAAGAGTGGAAAAGTCTACATTAATATAATAACCATCAAACCAAAAAAATTGTCCTCCACAACTAGGATCATAATAAAAAATATCTTTATTAGTGTATCATAGAATATAAGAATAATCTAAAAGTATAAAAGACATATAGCAGCAAGAGATGATGCGATGACAATAAGGGGATCACGGTGGGAGACACCCTGGACCAAGTAAATGATAAGCTCTGAAATATGTACCATACTAACGTCGTCAATATATAATATATCACAAGGGCAACAAAGCCTCAAATAATAGATTATCTATAAAAGTGGTGGCAAGTATGGAAACAATCAGTGGCAAAAGTAAATACCTCCAAGGTCACAGGCAGGTCCCACCGCGGCCCCCTCCCAACGCTTCGATTTTAGTGATATGTGTACAGTGGGGAAAAAAAGTATTTAGTCAGCCACCAATTGTGTAAGTTCTCCCACTTAAAAAGATGAGGTTGGCCTGTAATTGACATCATAGGTAGACCTCAACTATGAGAGACAAAATGAGACAACAAATCCAGAAACTCACATTGTCTGATTTTTAAAGAATTTATTTGCAAATTATGGTGGGAAATAAGTATTTGGTCAATAACAAATGTTCATCTCAATACTTTGTTATATATCCTTTGTTGGCAATGACACAGATCAAATGTTTTCTGTAAGTCTTCACAAGGTTGGCACACACTGTTGCTGGTATGTTGGCCCATTCCTCCATGCAGATCTCCTCTAGAGCAGCGATGTTTTGGGGCTGTCGCTGGGCAACACGGACTTTCAACTCCCTCCAAAGGTTTTCTATGGGGTTGAGATCTGGAGACTGGCTAGAACACTCCAGGACCTTGAAATGCTTCTTACGAAGCCACTCCTTTGTTGCCCTGGCGGTGTGCTGGGATCATTGTCATGCTGAATGACCCAGCCACGTTTCATCTTCAATGCCCTTGCTGATGGAAGGAGGTTTGCACTCAAAATCTCACGATCCATGGCCCCATTCATTCTTTCATGTACATGGATCAGTTTTCCTAGCCCCTTTGCAGAGAAACAGCCCCAAAGCATGATGTTGCCACCCCCATGCTTCACAGTAGGTATGGTGTTCTTTGGTTGCAACTCAGCATTCACTCTCCTCCAAACACGACGAGTTGTGTTTCTACCAAACAGTTCTACTTTGGTTTCATCTGACCATATGACATTCTACCAATACTCTTCTGGAACATCCAAATGCTCTCTAGCAAACTTCAGATGGGCCCAGATATGTACTGGCTTAAGCTGGGGGACACGTCTGGCACTTCTATCTCAAACCCATAGAAAACTTTTGGAGGGAGTTGAAAGTCCGTGTTGCCCAACGACAGCTCCAAAACATCACTGCTCTAGAGGAGATCTGCATGGAGGAATGGGCCAACATACCAGCAACAGTGTGTGTCAACCTTGTGAAGACTTACAGAAAAGTTTGAACTTTTATTGACCAAATACTTATTTTCCACCATAATTTGCAAATAAATTCTTTAAAAATCAGACAATGTGATTCTCTGGATTTCTCATTTTGTCTCTCATAGTTGAGGTCTACCTATGATGTGAATTACAGGCCAACCTCATCTTTTTAAGTGGGAGAACTTGCACAATTGGTGGCTGACTAAATACTTTTTTTCTCCACTGTAGATAAATAGAGATAGATAGATAGATAGATAGATAGATAGATAGATAGATAGATAGATAGATGATAGATATGAGATAGATAGAAGATTGATATGAGATAGATGGATAATAGATAGATAGATAGATAGATAGATAGATAAATATGAGATAGATAGAAGATTGATATGAGATAGATGGATAATATATAGATAGATAAATATGAGATAGATAGATATGAGATAGATAGATAGATAATAGAAGATAGATATAAGATAGATAGATAGATATAGAAGATAGATATGAGATAGATAATAGATAAATATAGATATGAGATAGAGAGATAGATAGAAGATAGATATGAGATAGATAGATATTAGGCTCATCAACGTGTACGCCCCCCTGGTCAGGAGTGAGCGCTTGGAGCTTTTCCAGCTCCTGCGGACCCAGCTTGTCACTACTAGGGCAGTAGTGCTGGGCGGAGACTTCACCTGCCCCATCAAAGTAGATGGGCGCACTGCTCATTGAGATGGTGACTCAGGCGTCCTTTTGGGACGCTGTGGGCTCCATGGGGGCTGGCTCTGTCAACTACAGTTGGAGCTGCCCCGATGGCTCACAGTGATCTCGCATCGACTTTGTGTTCATGTCTCGGGCGGCGAAACACCTTGGGCATTCCATGGTCCCTTGCTTCTTCTCTGACCACAGGGCCATTATGCTGCAGGCTACCCTGGGCAACGGCTTCCCTCCCAGCCTCGGGTCCTGGAAGCTTAACTGTGCCCTGCTGCAAAGAGGAGGTGATGGAGGAACTGAGGAATGCCTACATCAGGGGGAGGAATGATAAATGCCTGTTTACGAATGCTACTGAATGGTGGGACTATGTTAAAGGCAAGTTTCACAGTTTTTTTTCAGGCAAAAGGCCGTCAACAAGCGTGTGAGCGGAAGAGGAACTTCAGGGATCAGCAAAGACAGCAGCTGCGTTCCTTGCAGGACCTCCACCAGTGGAGACGTCAGGGATGAGCTGGAGGAGACCAAGAAGGGCCTGAAAAGACACTTTGAGGAGGAATCCAGGCACATCATCTTCCGTTCCAAAGCAGAGCACCTGGAGAAGGGGGAGAAATGTAACACTTTCTTTTTCAGGAAGCCCCATGCCAGCCACACACCCCTGACTGAGCTGCGAGACGAGACCGGAAACATCACCATGGGGAAAGAAGGACTGATGGGAGTCGTCCGCGACTACTACAGCCACCTCTACTCCACGAAGACCACGGACTCAGATGCTGCCGATAAGTTCCTGCCAGGTATCGCTAATACCCTTGATCCTGCAGGCTCAGCGGCCATGGACGCTCCCTTGACAGTGGAGGAGCTGCATTCTGCCGCTACATCCTTCAGGCCCGGCAGGACCCGGGCAGTGACGGTCTCCCAGCAGAGCTCTACATAGCGCTGTGGGACCTCAGTGGCCCGGACCTGTTGGAGCTATACGAGGAGATGGTGGTGGAGGGCAGAATGCCTCTGTTGTTGAGGGAGGGAATGATCACGAACTTGTATAAGTGGAAAGGAGAGAGACGGGGTCTTAAGAACTGGTGTCCCATCTCTCTTCTAATATAGATATTAGATAGATAGAAGATAGATATGAGATAGATAGATAGATATTAGATAGAAGATAGATATGAGATAGATATGAGATAATTAGAGATGAGCGAATCTATTCGCCGCTTCGTAGATTCGTATCGAATCTTGGAAATTTTCTTCTCTGAAGCAAATCTGAATTTTGTCGGATTCGCTTCGTATTATTCGTAAACGTACGCAAAAATTTGACCGCTAACTATACGTAAGATACGTATGAAACGTAAGTAAATTTACATAAGTAAACAGAAGAAAAAAGTGACCAGCTTCCAAAAATATTTTTAAATAAATTCCAGCCTTCATTTTCTTCATCCAGATGCACAGTTAAAAGCCAACACTCACAGAGTCCTTATCTACGCGTTTCGGATCACACAATGCAGATCCTTAGTCATGATGTCATAGGACATCTGAAACCACTGGTTTAAATAGCTAAGACTAATCACCAGTGGGCAGAGAATGAATACTCCCACATACATGTATAAAAGCACATTTATAAAATTGCAAGAAAAAAACATATTAAGAATAAACACTAATGAATAAGGATCAATAATGAAGAATCAAATCATGTTTTATATTCAAACCGAAATGAATGCAACATCCCATTTGAAAAATCCAAAAGGATTCCCTGTTTAGAAGCTTGCACTTGTGGTCACCACCCCTTCTGGGGGGGTTAACCCTTTCCAAGCCACAAACAAGAAGACCTCTTGTATCACCTTGATGCATAGCTGCATAGTGTGAACTGACTGCTGAAACATTGCGACTTTGTGAGTATGGAATATCAGAGATATGCTTCCTTATTCTGACCTTCAGGCTATTTGTGGTATAGCCTACATATTGCAGTTGACAAATTAAACATGTGATACAGTATACCACATATGCAGTGTTGTAATTAATATATTGTTGTTGTTGGTATGATTTTTGTTTAGCTATGGAAAAGACAGAAGAACCTGCTTGAATATAATTGCAACATGTGCATATGCAGTGTCCACATCTATAGGTACCTTCATAAGTAAGCCAATTAGTTTTTTTGCTCTTGATCCAAAAATAAACTTGGGCTGACTTGTTGTGCTATAGTTGGAGCACGTCGGGCCACACATCTTATCCCACTGTCTGCGATGTCTGTCCAATGCTCATCATAGCTCAGGACAGAAATATGTTTTTTAACAATGTTACATAATTGCGAATATTCTGCGCTGAACTGTGTTGCAAAGATAGGAGAAGAGTCTTTTTTATTCATATTTTGTCCCAATTTATCAGACCTGGGAAAGATTAAATCCTTTCTGGTTCTGGATAGGGCCAGCTGTTTGGCCCGCTCCAGAGTCCAGTTCGGATATCCCCGTGCAGATAGCCTGCTGGCAACCAACTCCGCTTCCTTAGAAAAAATGTGATCATCTGAACAATTTCATCTAGCTCTCATAAGCTCTCCCTTAGGGATGTTATTTACAACATGTCGAGGGTGGCAGGATGAAGACAAAAGAGTTGTGTTGCCAGCGGTATCTTTATGGTAACTATTGGTGTGTACCTCGTGTTTAATGTGATCCCCTGTCAAAATTAAATCCAAATATAAAATATTGAGGGTGTCACAAAAAAGAGTGAATTTTAAATGACAATCATTATCGTTAAGGAATTCACCAAAGGATGGTATGGCCGCCACATCGCCCGCCCACACAAAGAGCAGGTCATCGATGTAGCGACCATACCACCGCAATGAAGAACCCCAAACACAAGTATCAGAAAACAAAAAGTGGTGCTCCCACCAGGTCATATAAAGATTTGCCAAAGATGGCGAAAATTTTGCGCCTATGGAGACATCCATCAAACATAAAAACATTATGTTTAAGCAAAAAATATATCACTTAGCAAATGTAATCACGGAATTCTACCGAAAAGTCAGAATAAGTAAGCCAAAACCATCTCAAAGAAACAATGGCTAAATCATGAGGTATAACAGTATATAATGAGGACACATCTGCAGTAATCCAGGCAAAATCCAACCTCCAAGTGAAGTCAGAGAAGGCCTGTAAAACCGCACGTGTGTCCTGTAAAAACCCTGCAATACATCGCACCAAAGGTTGTAATAGGCTATCCACCCAAGCGGAAAGACGTTCGCGGTGACCTCAATGCCAGAACTGGCACAGAGAAGGACTATCTGACCTCTGATGGAAACACATATATCCTTGGGGGCAAGACCCACTACCTCTGTATAGACAATAAAAAACACCTATGACAGAGGTGTTAACAAGAGCAGGAAAGCACTGCTGAACCTGTGCCGGAGCTTGGGACTGTACATAATGAACGGGCGTATCACGGGTGACTCTCTAAGACGGTTTACACTAAACGCCCACATGGGCAGCAGTGTGGTGGACTATGCCATCACAGACGTAGACCCAGCAGACATAAACGCCTTTATAGTCACTCCTGAGACACACCTGTCAGACCACAACCAGATCCTGCTACACATAAGATCCACCGACAAGCCAGCCACACAGCAGCCCAATCAGTCAGGTCCCTACAATCTGCCAGTCTGCCACCAAATACACCAACACAACCAACCAACCAACCTGAAATAGAAGAACTGCTCACAAACTTTTATATGAGCTTCTATGAGTCAGACCAACAAGGGGTCACCCGGGCAGTGACTTTAATAACATCCTGTACACCATGACAGAACTAGCAGGTCTGAAACTGAGCAATATCAAACGACCTAAAAATAACAAACAGTTCCATAAATGGTTTGACAGTGACTTCAAGGCTCTACGACATTCCATAAGGGTGGCCTCCAACCAAAAACACAGAGACCCCAACAACAGGGATGCTAGGGAGGCCTGTGGCACTCATACGCAGGCAATACAAATGCAACCCTCAGAAGGAAGAAACAGCACCTCTCCCACAAACTCCAACAGCTCGAGGACTACCTCCAGGACAACTCATTCTGGGAGACCTGGCACCATATGGGCACAAAGCCCAAAAAGACTGTGTCCACATTCAAAATGGCAGCATCTGGCTCAGCTACTTCAGGGACCTCTACAAAAACATCCCAGAAGAAGACCAAACCCCGGAACAGCAACAGATAACTATAAAACTGAGGGACATGGAGGAGGCCATCAAGAACTTCCAGAACTCTCTGGACTCTGGACCAATCACCATGCAAGAGATACAGGAAATAATCACCCTCCTGAAAGGCAAAAAGGCCAGCGGTACTGACTGCATCCTGACGGCATGTGGAGATGATTAAATCCAGCCCCCCCAGACATACATGCAGCACTGGCAAAATTATTCACCCTCGTCCTAACTGCGGAACACTTCCCACAAGACTGGAACCAAGGCCTCATAACACCCATCTACAAGAATGGGGACCAATATGATCCAGCCAATTACAGAGGGATCTGCATCAGCAGCATCTTCAATAAAAGAATACTCACCTTCCTCATACAGCACGAGGTCCTCAGCAAAAGCCAAGCTGGGTTCATGCCAAACCACCACACCACTCACCATATTTACACCCTGCACAGCCTCATCAAGACACACGTCCACAATACCAAACGTGGCAAAATATTTGCCTGTTTTGTGGACTTTAAGAAGGCGTTTGACTCTGTGTGGCACCCGATCCTGTTCCTGAAACTCTTGGAGAGCGGAATAGGAGGAAGAACGTATGATGTCATCAAGAGCTCATACACCAGGAACCAATGCAGTGTGAAAGTGAACGGGAAGAGGACAGCTTATTTCCAACAGGCCCGAGGGGTCAGACAGGGCTGCAGCCTGAGCCCAACCCTCTTTAATATCTACATCAATGAACTGGCTACAGCTCTGGAGGCCTCCTCAGCACCAGGCCTCCCCCTGCATGACCGCAAGGTGAAGTTCCTGTTATACACCGATGACCTCCTGCTGCTGTCCCAAACAGAGAGAGGCCTCCAAGACAGCCTGGCAGCACCACATGGGCACTACCCATCAATCATAAAAAGACCAAAGTCATGGTGTACCAGATGAAGGGCCAGAATAAAGCTTCCATTCCTTCCTTCACAATAAATGGCTCCACACTGGACAAAACCAGCAGCTACACCTACCTGGGACTGGAGCTTCACCAATCAGGGAGCTTCAAAGCAGCAATAGAAACACTGAAAGGAAAAGCCTGTAGAACCTTCTACTCCATCAGAAGGCAACTGTACCACCTCAAACCACCAGTGAGGGTCTGGCTGAAAATATGGGATGGTGTCATTGCACCGATCCTGCTCTATGGCAGTGAGGTGTGGGGCCTTGCCACCTACCCAGACCAGTGAAAGTGGGATTCCAGCCCAACAGAGACCTTCCATCTAGAGTTCTGCAAATACCTCCTCCAAGTCGATCGCAGCACCTCCAACATGGCGTGCTGGGCAGAGCTGGACAGGTTTCCACTATGGCTCACCATGCAGAAGAGGGAAATATCATTCTGGGCACACATACAGGGCAGCAGCCCCGGCTCTTACCACCACCAAGCCTGGCTGAGCCTCAGGACCCAGATCAAACCCTGCGCCCTCCAACCGAGTGTCAGCTCCATGTTCAGCCAAAACTCCCAACATGCCCTGAACAAAGCACAAATAAAGGGGGTCATGGAGGGCTGCAAGGAGCGATACATAGAGGAACAGAGAAGCAAAATAGACACCAACCAGAAACTCACCATATACAAAGCACTGCAAAGGGACTACACCATGGTGCCCTACCTGGAGAGGATACCCCACCCCAAACACAGACAGACTCTGAGCCTGTACAGACTGAGCGCCCACAGCCTGGAGATGGAGACGGGGCGGCACAGGCAGACATACAAGCCGCTGGAGAGCAGACAGTGCCAGCACTGCAAGCAGGGGGCCCTGGAGGACGAGGCCCACTTCCTGCTACACTGCAGCAAATACTCACCCGTGAGGGCCACGTACTTCCAGAGAATCTCCGCTCACATCCCGGACTTCACCTCCATAGATGAGCGGAGAAAACTCCACATCCTACTGGGGAAAGAGGAGTCAACTGTGGAGATCGCTGCCCAATATGTCTCCACCTGCCACCAACTGAGAGGAAGATGAGACACCATGAACCATTGTACCCCTATACTGCCCCTTTAATTCCCACATCAAACCCCCCTCCGCAATACCTTTTATTTATTTTGCTTTGGCAATGCTAAATGTTTTACTTGGACATGCCAATAAAGCTTTTTTTTAATTTAATAGAGAGATGGATAGATAGATAGATAGATAGATAGATAGATAGATATTATATAGATAGATAATAGGTAGATATGAGATAGATAGATAGATAGATAGATAGATATTATATAGATAGATAATAAGTAGATATGAGATAGACAATAGAAGGAAGATAGATATTAGATAGATAGATAGATAGATAGATAGATAGATAGATAGTAGATAGATAATAGATAGATAGATAGATAGATAGATAGATAGATAGATAGATAGATAGATAGAGTTACAGTATCTTGAGTCTTTCAAAAACAATACAAAAAACAATATAAAATATTGTAGTTTGATACCTTTTAATGGCTAACTAAAATAAACAATGTTATCAGGCAAGCTTTAGAGACTCTCAGGCCAGAGGAAGCGCACTTTGTGCGCCACTCTGTAACACTTGTGTAGCGTTACCGCACCCCTGCCACTTTATATGTAAGTCTGTCTTTTTTGGACAAATAAAGCGAATCTGGACTTTTCGGGTGAGTGCCATCTTTATTTCTTCTTAAAAGCTATTGTTCAAGGACTGTTTTGGATGGAGCACCACCTGTGTCCTCTAGAGCAGTGGCCCCCAACCTTTTTTGCACCAAGGCCCGGTTTCTCGCTGCGGTTGTTGGGGGGCGGAGCATAGTGCCCCCACACAGTAGTTATTCCCCATTAGTGCCCCCACACAGTAGGTATACCAGTATAGTGCTCCCACACAGTAGTTATACCGGTATAGTGCCCCCACATAGTAGTTATACCAGTATAGTGCCCCCACACAGTAGTTATAGTAGCATAGTGCCCCCCCCATTACCGCACCCCTGCCACTTTATATGTAAGTCTGTCTTTTTTGGATAAATAAAGCGAATCTGGACTTTTCGGGTGAGTGCCATCTTTATTTCTTCTTAAAGGCTATTGTTCATGCACTGTTCAGGGCCCGGTCCTGGGCCGCGGCCCGGTGGTTGGGGACCGCTGCTCTAGAGGTTTTTGTGTAGCCCTCTCGACGTTTGTTTATTCTGGTGTTTTTTGGCAGTGTCATCCATGCTTTTGCTTCTCTTTTCTCTGTAACTGTATACTACAGACTGTAGATATATGTGTGTTAAGGTTTTCTTACAGTACGTATGGCACTAAATGTACAGTATGTTTTTATGGTTTTAAATTGCACTCCAGCTATTTTGTGTATTATTACAGGAAGTCGTTATGAACACATTTATTACCAATGTCTGGAATTTTGGTCCATACACTACAGATTTCCAGTTCAACCACTTTGGAATGGCATTTACAGGACTTAGTTGTGTATCCGACATAACTTCAAGTTTTCAGTCATGAACTGTTGTACCTCTTTGGGAGGAATTTAAGAAGATTGTAGTGTCATACACCGGTCTTGATCTACTTTATGCTGGAGTGAGATATAAAAATTAATGTTGAGTGAGCATGCTCGACCGACCTCGCTGTTCGGCCGAGCATGCCTACGCTCGGGTCCGCTCGGTGTTCAGGCGAACACCGAGTGTACTCGAGCGCAATGCTCGAGTCTCTTCCCCGCACTGTAATATTGATTTGTATGCTAATGCATACAAATTCAGTTAATTAGCATACTTTTACGAGTGAAAGGAGTAAAAGAGGAGAAGTCGCGATTCTGACCTTTTTCTATTAACCAGACACCCTCCCCTCTTCCGAGCGGGGGGTGCCTGGTTTAGTCCCATTGACTAACATTATGCTCGGGTGCTTGGCCAGAGCACCCGAGCATACGAGCACAGAGGTGCTCGCTCATCACTAATAAAAATCTATTAAGAGGTGCAAGCCTCTTAACCCCTTCCCTGTTGGGTGTTTAAAGATATGGCTATGTGAAGGAAAAAATAAAAAAGTTATGTTCCACAAAGTCAAACCTACGCCTGTATATATTTAAATAAATTTTAGACTTCCTCAGGACGTGGTCACAGCAGAGACAGAGGACAGTTTTAAAAAGGGTTTAGATGAATTCTTAAAAGTAAACAACATTAAGGCCCCATTCACACGACCGTATGTATTCCGTGATCCATATAAAAACGGAACGGAAGACATACGGAAAAGCTTCCGTAGTGTTCTGCAATTTTGCGGATCCATTGACTTTAATGGGGCTACGGACGTGATTTTGCGGCCAAGTATAGGACATGTTTTTTTTGCAGAGGAACTTCCGTGAGATACAGGATGCGGAATGCACACGGTGTGCATTCCGCATTTTTTTTTCTCCTATGGAAAAATGAATGGGTCCGTATGGTTCCGCATCTTATCTGCAAAAATGCGGATAAGATGCTGAAATGTACATACGGTCGTGTGAATGGGGCCTAATGCTTATGAAAATGTGTACAAATCTGAGTCTCACTTCCTTCTGGGATTCGCGTACCCACCTATCCCTTGGTTGAATCTTATGGACTTTTTTCAACCGTATTAACTATGCAACTATATATTCCTTTTCTGCCATTTTTCAGTGTTCTATGTGTATGAAGTACTGCAAATATAAATTTGTAATACAGAGATATTATATCTAAGAATTACTTTTTGCTTGAAAAAGCTATCAAGGTATTAACAGGTATTAAATTAAAGGTGACTCACCTGACACTCTGCAGAAGTCCAGTCTGATAAGTAATATAAAAAATATAAAGCTGATACAATATAACGTCCTCATGTTTTCTGGTTCTCGGCTTCTCACACGATGTAAAACTGTGACTGCAGCAAGTGGTACAAATCCTAATCAGGCTTTTGCTGTGAGCGGACTGACTTTTTTTTTCTTTACAATGGACCAATCTGAGCACAGACATGACTGGTCACTTGTTACCAGGGAGAGTCTCTTTCTATATGTGCTTACTCTTTTTTTATCGTGTTAATAATGGCGAAAGAACTGGCGCCTCCTAGTGCTCAATTATTAGACCTTGCTCATATTGGAAGGACAAAGGCATTGAAATTTGGGCATGGTCTTTTGGTGGTGGCTGCAGAATGAATTGTGGTGACTCAACGGAGCACTTAGGGTAGTAGCTAATTAGGTTCAGCTTTTTTTGATCAATGGTATTAGTGATTAGATGGGTTTTTAGCCCGTTTTGTAAAAATGTTTGACTACCCTTACAGTAGATAACCAGGATTTAGGTAATATAATATCTCCTTATGAAGAGCACTCTAGTCGGCATGAAGAAACTTATAGGCTATACATGCTCCTCTGGAATTCTGGGAAGAAAGGTATGCAAATGAGCTCTTAGCAAGCTCCACACCTCTGATGCCACCAGGTGTAAGGCAGCTATCCTATAAGTCAATATAATGTGAACAGGCCTTGAGACATGACTTGGATATTAACCACTTCAGATCCGGGCCATTTACCCCCTTCCTGACCAGGCCTAATTTTGCAAATCTGACATTTGTGACTTCATGTGGTAATAACTTTGGAACGCTTTTACTTATCCAAGCCATTCAGAGATTGTTTTCTCATGACACATTGCACTTCATGTTAATGGTAAATTTTAGTCAATATGTTTTACCTTTATTTATAAAAAAAAAATCAAAATTTACTAAAAATTTGGAAAAAAAAATCACATTTTTTTAAATATGAATTTCTCTGCTTTTAAGTTGCATAGGGATATCTAATAAAATTGTTATTAATGAACATTCACCATATGTCCACTTTATGTTGGCATAATTTTGGAAATGTAATTTTATTTTTTTAGGACGTTAGAAGGCTTCAAATTTTAGATGTAATTTTTAAGATTTTCATGAAAATTTCCAATAGTTAATTTTAAAGGACCTTTGCAGTTGTAAAGTGACTTTGAGGGGCTTAAATAATAGAAACCTCCCATAAATGAACATATTTTAGAAACTACAGCCCCCAATGTAATCAAAACTGATTTTACAAAGTTTGTTAACCCTTTAGATTTCCCACAAGAATTAAAACAGAAAAACAAATTTTCAATTTCTAATTCATTTTTCCCATAATATAACAAGGATAAACAGCAAATCAAACCTGAATATTTATTTTCCTGATTCCGAGGTTTGCAGAAACACCCCATATGTGGTTGTAAACTGCTCTGTGACCGGCAGTAATGAGAGGGAGATAGTACAAGCATTTGTGATGGCTTTGACAGCTTGTCAGAGTGATCAAAAGCCTGGAGGCCAGGAAAAAAGTCCTCAGGTTAAAGCTCCATGTTCTTGGCTGTCAGGAGGCAGCTGAGTCATGGCGCTTCTATGTACAGGAGGGCAAAGGGCAAAGCTGAAGGACGTTTTAAAACGTCCATTCAGAGATAGAGATCCACTACCAGGACGTTTATAGTCAATGGGCAGACTGGAAGTGGTTAAATAAGCCAGCACCTCATCTGCAGATAGCTGTTTCGGGCTGATTGCCCCACATCAGTGCAGAGCAGAGAGTACTTGGTTAACTGGATGAGAGGCCTAGGTCCAGATTTGGGGATTACTATCTCCTTATGAAGTGCACCTTAAACAATGTGAGGAGTCTTATAGGTCATGCAATGCTCCTCTGGAATTCTGGGAAAAGGGTATGCAAATGAGCTCTTAACAACTAAATAACCATTTATTGTACAAATTACAAAAACCAAGCCTGTTGATGATGACAGCGCAGAGAGTTGCCATGTATTTCTTTACAGATTTCACTGGTTCACTCATACAGCTGTGATATGTATTTCTTATGTCTATTCCGTCCATTTCACCAAAATAGGAATGCATCTGATCGGGAAGAAGAAGGAAACCATTCCAAATGAGTATCTGTTTTACTGTTTTAGGCACAGATTTTGCAAAATTTGTTGGTTTAAATGCTAATGAATAATGACTACAGAGCCTTCCCACCATAGTGTGGTGGCATATTGTTAGGATATGCCATCATTTACAGATTAGTGGGGGCATGACTGCCAGGTTCCTTCTGTCCTTCTGTGTTTCCTGCACTGTGGAGACATTAGCAAGAAACAGATGCATTGGGGACCTGTCACTGTCATACCTACAGCACCAGAGAATTGGTAAGATGGGTATAAGTTCCTTTGTGAAATATCAATTTAAATATTAACACCAAAATCATCTAAAATAGACATTTTAAGGTCCAAATTCACTCAAATAATAAAAAAAATTATAAAATGTGATTTGTAATGTACAAGTAGGAACCAGACTGTTTCTGGAGCAGTTTAGTAAGTATATTATTGTACATTTATTACCCAGGTCAAAAAGAGTGATATTTAAGTAGAAAAGAGGGACAGAGGGACTTGAGTCAAAAAGAGGGCCTTTTCCTTACAAAAGTGGGACACTCGGGAGTAGTGCAGTAGTAGTCCCAGAAGTCAGACCCACTGATCAGAATGTGAACCTAACCTCTTGACACATGCATATCAGATGCATCCATGACCTACTATTCAGTGGTGGGAGTTTATTAAGATTACTATTTGTTATGCCATGTAAAAAAAAAAATGAAATATCTGGCATATGATGTTCCAAAATTATTAAGATATGTACGACTCTTAATAACTTTGGTACATCTTCAGGATGTCCATTTATCCGAAAATGATGTTGTTATGTTTTCTGGGGCATGTATTGGTAAATGTGTCCGGCTATTTAGGTCCAGCCCATTCAACACTCTTGTTTTTACAAAAGTGGCAAACATGGCAGAAAAGTCACCAATTTTTTCATCAAAAAGATCTTTCCTATATTCTGTCATAAAACTTAAATAAATTCCCCCACTAATCAGCAGAAGGCACTGCTCCCATATTAGGTAGGTTGTCCATCTTGAGATTCCTTACCTTTCTTGTTAAATGTTGCTCATTTTACCTTTTATGCCTTTCGCTTTTTGACATCACTGAGCAGGAACAGTCTACCCGGTAACTGTGATGTCACACTCTTCAGAGCTTCCTATTGGCAGATACAGGCAGGATTGGGTTTCCAGCAGAACTATCTGCACTGTGCTGTATGGAAAGGACAGAAGTTTATCTGGACACTTGTGGACGAGTCGTGTCCTTCTGCTCCAACAATGTCTCCCAGAAAACTCCTCAATCTGGGGCTCCTGTGTATATTTTATGTGCACACCAGCCAGGCAGTAAAAGGTAAGTACAGTAGATAGGTAAGTTACAGTAGATGTTATAGCCAGGGCTGGGATAGAAGGAGACTGGTGAACACAAAAGCTATATGAATTACAGTTATAGGAAACGATAAACAGTATATATACAGTATGACATCTTCTGAGAACACTGGTTATGATACACTGCGCCTAGATGACATGGAGACTTTCATAGAACCTGTATGTTCTGTGTACAATGTACAATGTTTTCTGTAGAGAACTTCTAGCGGTAGCTAAAGTGAAGTGTTTTATACAAGATTATATTTTATATATTACATTTCATCATAATTTATAATTTATAACTGAATGGAGCGGCTTATCTGATGAGATTAAATTTTAGAGACATGTACATACATAGAAATACTGAAGCTGTGCAACAGAAAAGCAGAATGAAAACAGCTCATGTGATCATTGCACTGAAGTGTATATGAAATTACCCTGCTGGGTGCACTGATGATTTGGGCAACAGGGTAACTTTAAGAGCCCACAGTCAGAAGGGGCTGACGGCGTCTGCATCGGATGCATTAAAGGGTTTGTGCCAAGTTTGCAAGTTATCCGCTATCCACAGGATAGGGTATAACTAGCTGACCGCTGGGGCCCTCCCATTGCCAAGAACGGGGGTCCTGTTCCTCCGATCTGATGGAGCATCAGGTCATGCATGTGCAATGTCACTTCAGTTATACTCTATGATTGCCAAGTACAACTATCAGATTTTTTCTGGTGCTCCTATAGTGAAAGAATGAAGCAGCAGGACACATACACAACGCGCCCCTCCATCATATCAGGGGGACGAGAACCCCTCGGGAATTGGTGTGGGTCCCAGCAGTCAGATGCGTAGCGATCAGTTAGTTTTCCCCTATCCTTGGGGATAGGCACAACTCTTTTAAAACGGAAGAGCAGCATCTACAAGTGCACTTTACCATTGTCTTCACTGTATAGGAATTTTTTATTTTTTACAAATGGCTAACACAACTGTCTACAGTATAGTAGCATATGTCTGGACTGATGATCTATCCTCAGTTCTGGTCCGATACCTGGCACCCCTGCCGATCAGTTGTTTTAGAAGACCCGGCGCTTCTGTCAGCTCTGCAGCTTTCTCCATGCGTACCAAGCACAGCGCTGTACATTGTATAGCATGGTATCGCCCTCAGTCCTATTTACTTCAATGTAGCCCTATTCATACAATGTACGGCACTATGCTTGGTAAACTGCGAGAGTGCCGTGGCACTCACAGGAGCGCCTGTACCTTCTTAAACAGCTGATTGGCGAGGGTCCCGGGTGTCGGACCCCCACCGATCAGATACTGATGACCCATCCTGAGGATAGGTCATCAGTATCAAAATCACGGTAAACCCCTTTAATGTTCAGAGCATACAGTAAATTGGGAAATTTTCCTGATATATGTGCCAAACACAAAGCTAAAATACAAGTGTAAACAGGGCCTAAAAGACTCACTTAGGTGAAGTTAACACTTTTTCTACTGTGCTGTTGATGAGATATAGATTAATGTACTGAATTCTGCAACACCACAGAACACATATACTAGTGGGTTCGGTTGCAGTTGACTTCCATTGTAAAAAGACAACAAAATGCATCTGAAATTTTTCTGCTACATCTTGTCATGTGAAATATGTTATCCAGATATATACTGCATGTGGTGTGAACCTAGCCTTAAAGTGTATCTCTCAGCATTTTTGTAGCTTGGCAGCTGAAGGCATCTGTGTTGGTCCCATGTTCATATGTGTCCGCATTGCTGAGAAAAATTATGTAATACATGCAAATGAGCCTCCAGGAGCAATGGGGGTGTTGCCATTACACCTAGAGACTCTTGTTTCTGAAACTATCTCTCCAAATGGATTGAAAGGGCCAGGTGTGATTATGTTTGCTCCTAGAGGCTCATTTGCATAAATTAAAACATAATTTCTCTCAGCAATGCGGGCACATATGAACATGGGGCCAACACAGATGCCTTCAGCTGCCAAGTGCACATGTAACAGGTCAGCCAGTGACATAGGGACAAAACTGCTGACAAATGGGCTTTAAAGGGATTGTACAGCACTGTGAATAAATATCAATGATGCAGAGCTGTAATACACAATACAACCCACTGATGAGGGTGATGCTCTGTTACAAGGAGAATCAAAGCCAAGTGCTGCAGTAATAGGGGGAAATTTATCGTCTACCTACTCCAGTTTTCTGGCAAAAAAAATGTCAAACTCGTGTGCATTGATACGAGAGAGTTGTGTAGACCACCATACAAGTTGGGATGGTGCAGTTGAGAATGCGTTTTCCCAGTTTTGTTCGTGCATCTCTGCTGTAGTGAGGTTATTTTTCATTTTTTCATTTTCTTTTTTTACTCCCTGCCTTTCCAGAGCCATAACTTTTTTATTTTACCGTTTACATTGCCATATGGGGGCTTGTTTTTTGAGGAACAAGTTGTACTTTTTAGTGGCACCATTTATTATTGCATATGATGTAGTGGGAAGCTTTAAAAAGTTCCAAATATGGCAGAATAGAAAAAAAAAATACAATTCTGCCACAGTTTAACCCCTTCATTAGAGATGTGCGAATCGACGTTGACGAAGGGGAATTTGATACGAATTTCAGGAAAAATTTGATTCGCACCAAAGTCAAATTTACTCACGCCCCGTGGTAAAGAATCATCTGTTTTCCTAAAATGGCTGCTGCATATGTTAGGACATGGAGCTCTAGTAACGAGGGTTCACCCACAATGCCATGCATGCAGCCAATCAGCAGGCAGCCAGCCCCTATGATGTCACAACCCTATAAATAGCCTCAGCCATCTTGGTTTCTGCCATTTTCCAGTGTACTTAGTGCAGGGAGAGACGTGACAGGCGCTAGGAACAGTGCTAGAAAAGACTTTATTCTGAAAAAAAAAAAACGATTTAGAAGTTCAGGGAAAGATCATTCAAGTTGTAAGAAAAGGATAGGGAGGCATCATCTACACTATAAAAGGAGAACAGGGCACAATAGGAGTGTACAGCCTGGGTAATAGGAGCTGCACTAATTGGGGATCCAAATTGCTGTTATACTGCTGTTTTTAGATTAGCACTAAATGATAGCTCCATAGCACTATATGTAATTCCAGCAAACCTTGCTTGTTATTGGGTACAAGTGCTGTGTGATACAGCCATTTATGGGATGTATTATTAGAAAATATACATACGTCTTATTAGCCATACTACAGTGAACGTACATTGTTTTATATACATTTTTGTTGTGTATTAATAAGATAAAAACATACGTCTTATTTGCTATTTGCAATGAACGTGCATTTCTTTCTAGACATTTTTTTGGTGCATTATTAACAAAAAAGAGTATGTCTTATTAGCAGTTCAGCTTTGAACGTACATTGTTTTATATACGTTTTTGTGGTGTATTAATAAGAAAAAACCTACATCTTATTAGCAGTGAATGTGCATTTCTTTCTAGATATTTTGTGGTGTATTAATAAGAAAAAAAAGGGTCTTATTAGCCGTTCTGCGGTCAACGTACATTTCTTTCTACACATTTTTGTGGTGTATTAATAAGAAAAAACCTACGTCTTATTAGCCATTTTGCGGTCAACGTGCATTTCTTTCTAGACATTTTTGTGGTGTATTAATAACAGAAAAAGTACATCTTATTAGCCATTTAGAGGTGAGCGTACGTTGTTTTATATACATTTTTGCGGTGTATCAGACACCCCCAGCCAAGAGTCAGTGGGTTCTTCTGACATGACGCTTAGTTGGCATGGCCCGGGAGCAGGCTCTGTGCCCTCACCTGTACTCAACCTGCCTCTGTTCCCTCAGCCAGAGAAGTATTATATACTGTAAACTCAGCTCCACTTTTCAGCAAGGACGAGCTACTAGAGGACAGTCAGCAGCTACTGCACAGCCAAGATCTGGAGGAGACATCCGCCGTTTCCTCCGGTAGGCAGGCAAGTAGTGATGATGACAGTCGCGTGGGAGCTGGTGTTGTGAGCGGACAGGTTCCTGGCCCTGAGACAGCATCCCCCCAACGTTTTCACCTGTTGGAATTCCACTTTCCAACCATACGAACAGAGAAAGGCTATAAACCATTTCTTGATGACCCAGGCAGACAGCAGTTTTCCCGTGTGAAACTTCAATGTCAGCCAGTGGCAGCTCATGCGTGACACCTGCCATTTGCTCAGGCCCTTTGAAGAGGCCACTTTATTTCTCAGTCGCCAGGACTACGGGATGAACAATGTGATTCCACTGTTTCATGTCCTGGAACATATGCTGCTAAATCAGGCTGGTCAGGGGACTGGAGACGTGGCGCCTATATCTCATAGCCACATGAGTCCTGTGGGGGCTGAACTGGAGGAGGAGGAGGACATTGGAGCATAAGCAATGTGTAGAGAAATGGGTGGTTTTTCTACACAGCTGACAGGAGAGGAGGAGCAGGAGCGACCAGAGGAGCTACAGTGTGATTAGGAAAACCAAGACAGATGACACAGACACACTGTGCCAGTATGCCATGGAGATGGAGGCAGGGAGTCCCTCAGAGTCACTTGCGCAAATGGCCCGCTGCATGCTCAGTTGCTTTCGTAGTGACAGCCAAATTATCACCATTCAGTGGAGGGATGACTACTAGCTCTCCATCATTTTAGACCCTCGCTACCGGTCCAAAATGGGGGCCCCCCATTTTTTCCACCCACTGAGAGGGAGAGGGAGGGGAGGGACAAACTGAAATACTATAGAGACATCCTATGTAGTCAGTTGGCCGCTCCCTATCTGTGCCATCATCCAGGTCTGACCGGCGGAGGGTCACATTCCACTGCCATGGCTGCTGGGGTTGGGGGGCAGAAGCAGTACCAGCTCCATGAACAGAAATTTGAGTCTAGAGTCGCTAATGAGCAGTTTTCTTCACCTACCTAGTGAAGAAACTAAGCAGCAGCTAGACATGGAGGAGAAACTGAACCAGCAGGTGGTTTCATACTTGGACTGCACACTACCCACATTGAAGATATGCTGGACTACTGGGCAGCCAAACTTGATTTGTAGCTGCAACTGGCCTAGTTTGCCCTGGAAAAGGTTTCCTACCCGGTCAGTAGTGTGACATCAGAGCGGGTGTTTAGTGCGGCGGGGGCAATAGTTACACCAAAGAGAACTTGCCTGTCCACCCAAAATGTGGAGAGACTGACCTTTGTCAAGATGAATCAGACATGGATCAGCCAGGATTTCCACATACCAATGCGAGATGCATCAGATTAGTTCATCCATGGTGCCTCACCCAAACCGTGTCAAAAGAGACCTGATTCTTCTGGCTACCTGCTTCAGCTACTATTCTGATGCTGCCACTCGCCTGATGCCACACACCTGCTGCCAGGTGCTCCTTCTGCCACCCACCATCTTCAGCTGGTACTAGTAATGCCACACACCTCACCACTCTAACACCTGGCCACTCTGTGGTCTCCTTATGCTGCTGACACCTCAACACTCTGTCATTGGGCCACTCAGTGGCCTCCTGCTGCTGCCACCTCCACACTGTCAACGTGCCACTCTGTGGCCTCCTGCTGCCACCTCCACACTGTTGTTGTGCCACTCTGTGGTCTCATGATGCTGCTGCCACCTCACCACTCTGTGGTCTCCTGATACTGCTGCCACCTCAACACTGTCATTGGGCCACTCTTTGGTCTTCTGATACTGCTGCCACCTCAACACTCTGTGGTGTCCTCATGCTCTTCCCACCCTCCCCACTCTATGACGGGGCCGCTGTTTTGCCTTTTTGGCCTTGTTGACATTATTTATTTCACCCTTCTTCTGATCTGTCAGAAGGACAGAAAAATGAGACACAACGGATTCTGTCTATGTAGCAGCTGTAATGCCTGTATGACATGGTTCCTATTTTGCCTAAGGATTGGCCCATGGTTAGGTAGCCAAAAGTAGGAGTGGGTACAAAACACAGAAGACATGGAAATATTACATTCACGTGTCATCTCTGTTTTGGATCCACTCCTGTTTTTTTTGGCCTTAGCAATACTGATGGATTACTGAGCAAATGCTGACCAAGTGAAAGCGGATGCTCAACAGACAGGATCAGTTTTTTTGGGGTTCGTCTGATGGATCAGAAGAAGGGCAAAATGATCAGTGACATCAACACAAATTTACTGCTGACACCCTCTCCACTCTGCCCGGGGGGCTCTACTTGCATCAACATTTAACAGAACAGGGTCTGTAGAAATCTATGTGGAATCAGCTGACGGTGTAAAAGGAGTCCACTCCTTCACACTATAGTAGGATCTTGGGCCTCTGCATGGTTCTTTATCCCTGGCGCTAACATTGACCTCTAAGGCTGAGTTCACACTTGAGTTATTTGGTCAGTTTTGGCCCCATAACTGCCCAAATAAGTGAAGTGTGAAGTGATTCTAAGAGTGACACCTGTAATCTGTGTGTCATACTGGCTCACAGTATTGTTTCACTACCACAGCAGACTCCCTATGCATATTTGTGCAAGCCACAGGGTCTCTGCAGCCAGGAAATAGAATCAAATTTTTGAGAAATTCGCTCATCTCTGGAAATATGGAAGTCTAGTACAGGCTCTGGCTTATTACTTTAATGAAATGTTTTTCCCAGTCTCCATCAGGGGATATGTTACTGCCCAGGAAACACACACTTCCAGTTTTTTTTTGCCTTTCATATGCCGGGGTTTACTCAATGTAATACACTTACAGCTTTCTGTGAGATCCAGGGGGATGGATCTCACAGGCTCACATGGAAGGCAGCCACAATGCCTTTGGAAGGCATCGGGCTGTCGTCCAAGCCATCGGGTCCCCATTACAGCAGCGCAGGGACCGCACATATCGCACATGCCGCGGTCAGCAAGGGTGCAAGGGTTAATGCGCTGGCATCTGTGTTTTCACTGATGCTGGCGCATACAGCAGGGGTCCGGCTATCAGTGACTGCTGGACCCCTGCAGCTGATCCTCCCAATCAGAGCACCATAGGATACCAGCGCCGTACATATACAGCGCTGGTATCCTATGGGTTAAAGGAATACTGTCAGCTAGTTTTAGAATTTAGAGCTGGTGACATGTGCTGGTAGATCGCCACTAGCTAGCCCATCTGCAATGTAAATTTTCCATAGCTATGAGTGCTTTTATTTAGTCCGAAAAACAACTTTATATATATGCAAATGAGGCTAGTAAGGAGCCCAAGGTGCTTTTAGCAACATTTCAGGAGCCCAGCCACACCCACTGTGAAGGAGCACAGCACCATCCTGCATCCTCCAAATCCCCTCCGTACGCCGGATGTCAGCGCTGGCATGGTGTTCATTCCCTGTGCTGGCATAAGCCTCAGGGAACGAACTGCACATGTGCGAGATTATGGTGCTTCAACTGTGACATTGGGGGAGCAAGGAGGGGATTTGGAGGATGCACGATGGTGCTGGGCTCCCTCACAGTGGGTGTGGCTGGGCTCCTGAAATGTTGGTAACAGCCCCTTGGGCTCCTTACTAGCCTCATTTGCATATACGTATAAAAATGTTTTTTTCTGACTAAATAAAAGCATTTACAGCTATGGAAAATGTATATTGTGGATGTGCCAGTGACGGTCTAGCAGAACATGTAAACGGTTCTATATGCTAAAACTAGCTGACAGAATCCCTTTAACCTCTAGGATATCAGAAATCCCAATGCCGTACAGCTACGGTGCTGATCAGCCGCATGGGTATGCGCCAAGATAGGTGAAAACATCAGGGTCTTTCTGCCTCCAAAATCCATATGTCGCTCCTTTCCTTCTGACCACTGCCACGTACCCATAGAGCAGTTTACCGCCACATATGGGGTATTTCTGTACAATCAGAGTAATGTATATTGAGGTTTATTTTGCTGTTAACCCTTGCTGTGTTGCAAGAAAAAATTGATTAACATAAAAAAGGTTACCATTTTCCTTTAATTCTTGTGGAACACCTCAAGGGTTAACAAAGTTTGCAACATCAGTTTTGAATAATTTAAAGGGTGTAGTTTCCAAAATGGGGTCATTTATGGGTGGCTTCCATTACGTAAGCTCCTCAAAATCACTTTATATCTGAATTGGTGCTTAAAAAATGGTTTTGGAAATTTTGTTGAAAATTTGAAAAATGGCTTTTAAACTTCTAACGTCCTAAAAAAATTAAATGACATTTTCAAAATGATGCCAACATAAAGCAGACATATGGGGAACGTTGACTGATAACTATTTAATGAGGTAATATTATCTCTCTTAAAAGTAGTAAAAATTTTAATTTAGAAAATTGTGAATTTTTCCAAATTTTTGGTGAATTTTGAATTATTTTATAAATAAAGGTGAAATATATCGACTCAAATTTACCACTGCCATGAAGTACAATGTATCGCAAGTAAAAGCATTCCAAAGTAATTACCAAATAAAGTGACACATGTCAGATTTACAAACATTGGCCTAGGATTTAAGGTGAAAAGTGTCTCGGTACTGAAGGAGTTAATGATACAGTGCAAAAACATATGATCATTTTGATGAATCAGCTCCATAGTTTAGACTCTTTTTTTCTGTACAAGAAAGGTATTTTGTCTTTTGCACAGTTGGTATGCAAGATGTATAATATCTTTTTTTTTAAACTGTATGTTTTATTGGTACCATAAAAGAAGTACACAAGTTTTTCAGTATAGAAATATACAGGGTGCTCAAGAAAACATAATAACCGAGGACATAAGCAAATACAGTGAACTATGAAATATCAATGAGACAAAGTACGAAAATTATAATAGTCCCAAAATAATATTCCTCGGATTAAAGGGAACCTGTCACCTCCTTGGGCTAAAAAAACCTGTTAGCAGTACCTTAATTTATGTTCCAGCGTGATTCAGAAGATGATCTTTGTAAGGAGAAGAGATCCTTCAAACTGTGTAAAATTCATATTTTAATCCTCCGTTGGCGCGCTGCCTT
This sequence comes from Rhinella marina, assembly GCA_900303285.1. Classification (NCBI taxonomy): domain Eukaryota; kingdom Metazoa; phylum Chordata; class Amphibia; order Anura; family Bufonidae; genus Rhinella; species Rhinella marina. The sequence goes on from ONZH01022280.1 coordinate 45,069, forward strand.
GACTCGGCTTGAAGTCAAGGGGGCAGCGGCCTCCTTGACTCGAGTCAAGTAAACCACTCCCCTTGGCAAGTTGATGGACAGTTTGCTGATGGGCCGGGGATCGCGCAAGTCTCGCGCATGCGTGGTGCGCGATATCTCCCTGCGCGATCCCGGCCCCAGCTCTTCAAATTCCGGGCGCCTGTGCCTGTACTGCGCATGCGCCAAGTAAGCGAGCGCTTGGTGCATGCGCAGTATAGGCACAGGCGCCCGGAATTTGAAGAGCTGGGGCCGGGATCGCGCAGGGAGATATCGCGCACCGCGCATGCGCGAGACTTGCGCGATCCCCGGCCCATCAGCAAACTGTCCATCAACTTGCCAAGGGGAGTGGTTTACTTGACTCGAGTCAAGGAGGCCGCTGCCCCCTTGACTTCAAGCCGAGTCAAGGCAGCGCGCCAACGGAGGATTAAAATATGAATTTTACACAGTTTGAAGGATCTCTTCTCCTTACAAAGATCATCTTCTGAATCACGCTGGAACATAAATTAAGGTACTGCTAACAGGTTTTTTTAGCCCAAGGAGGTGACAGGTTCCCTTTAAAGAAAGGAAGCAATAACATAGACAGAAGACAAGGCGAGGACAAACATAAAGGAACAAGGGGGGGTGGGGAAGAAAAGGGGGGTTGGGGACAGGGAGGAGGAATTCCGTACGGGGTAGGTTGGAGTGCTCTTGTAGTTGGGAAAAGGACCTAAGTGTCAGGGTGGAGGCATCGACAATGTCCGCCAGGCGAAATAGACCCAGCGACGACCAGACGCGGACCATGGGGGCCTGTTAGGCTACTAGGTATAGCAGGATTATATAAAAAGGAAATCATGGACGAGTGTGTGGACGCAAGGGCAAAGTTATTATAGCATGTTTGCCAGACATGTTTAGTAAAAGCCATCGGTCCCAGTAGAGGGAGGTAGGATGACGTCGGGTTCCTTTGCCACAGCAGGGTATTTGCGTGTATAGGGGCAAGCCAAAAAATTTCAATTTCCACCCATTTGGTGAACGCTAGCTGTGAGGCCCAAAAGGGTATCACTCACAAATGTGTGGCCCAATAGTAATGCATGACATTGGGGACCGAAAGACCACCTCTGTCCGTGTCCGCAAACATGAATGTACGAGGTATGCGATGCCTTTTGCCTTGCCAAATGAAATCAAAAATAGCCTGCTGTAGCAACTGGAGCTCCGATAGAGGAATACGCACCGGGAGTGTTTTGAAATAATACAGTAGCTTCAGGAGTAGGGGCATTTTGACCGCTGCTATCCGCCCCAGAAGAGACAGAAACAGAGGTTTCCATTTGCAAAGGAGAGATTTAAAGGGTTATTCTCATTTTAGACAATGGGGGCATATCGCTAGGATATGCCCCCATTGTCTTATAGGTGCGGGTCCCACCGCTGGGACCCGCACCTATATCCAGAACGGAGCCTCCGAAATGAATGAGGGCGCACTGCGCATGCGCAGCCGCCCTCCATTCATTTCTATGGGGCCGCCGAAAATAGCCGAGCGCTGGCTCGGCTACTTCCGTCGGCTCCATAGAAATGAATGGGAGCGCACCGCGCATGCACGGCCCGGCTCCCATTCATTTCTATGAACGGCTCGGGGAGCCGCGCCTGGTGGTGGCCGGACCCCAGGAAACCTGGGGTCCTCCAGGCGCAGCGCTCCCCGCTCCGTTCTGGAGATAGGTGCGGGTCCCAGCGGTGGGACCCGCACCTATAAGACAATGGGGGCATATCCTAGCGATATGCCCCCATTGTCTGAAATGAGAATACCCTTTAAGCTCACAAAAAGGGGGGGGGGGATTTTTCGAGTATAAGGAGGAGTAATTGGGTGATGTAGACTCCCAGATATTTTAGCTCATCTTCTGTCCATCTGTAGGGATAATTACTTTTAAATCTTTGGAGATCCCCTGCTGGTACAAGTACGGGCAGCGCTTCAGTTTTAGAAGTGTTGATTTTGTAACCTTAGAGGGCCCCATACTGTGTAAGGGCTGTGTGTAGGTTAGGAAGTGTGATATGAGGATTGGTCAATGTAAGGAGAACATCGTCCGCATATAAGGATATTTTAAACTCCTTATCTCGGACCTGTAGTCCCTGGATATCCGGGTGAAGTCTGATGTGGGCAGCAAGAGGCTCAATACATAAGGCAAAAATTAGCGGCGAGAGCGGGCAACCTTGGCGTGTACCATTAGAGATAGTAAATGATGTCGATCAGCAAGAGGGGAGTTTAACAAGGGCAGAGGGAGCAGTATAAAGGCTACTAAGAGCCTGGAGGAACGGCCCCGAGATACCAAACACCCGAAGAGTCTTAAATAGAAAAGGCCAAGCAATACGATCAAAGGCCTTCTCTGCATCAAGGCTTAATATTACCACTGGGGTATCAATGCGAGTGGCCACCTCTATTAAGTTGAGGACCCTTCGGGTGTTATCCCCTCCCTGGCGATGTGGAATAAAGCCCACTTGATCCTTATGGATCAGGGTGGGAAGCCACATGTTCAAGCAGGCAGCGAGGATACGGGTAAAGATTTTTAGGTCAGCATTTAGTAGGGATATCGGCCTGTAACTCTCGCATAAGATCTATGATTTCTTTCCAGTTGATTAATATTTTGTCTTGTGCTGATTTTATATGTGGAATGCCATGCAGTTAAGAGTTTATCTTCCTAATAAATCTTGATGAGTTCATTTGTGTATTTTGCAGTTGAAAACATATTGACAGTTGAAAATTTCGTCCAGACTCTGGAGCCATCAGGGGAGTACATGTTTCAGTTTGATGGTGATGAGATATTCCACGTTGACTTGCAACGTAAAGAAACAAAATGGAGGCTTCAGCAGTTTGGAGAGGTGGCCAGTTTTGAGGCAGCTGGAGCTCTGCAGAATATCGGTATTTTGAAATTTAATCTTGACATTTATGAGAAAAGGTCAAACTACACAAAAGCAAAAAGTGGTAAGACATGATGCTTGCTGTGCAATACTTCTTGTGACTGTATATGTAAATAAATTTGAAAAGGGGGCTGTCTTATCTGGATAATCACATTTTTATTGATTCAGTGCATCCAAAATGAAAAAGAAAGAAGCAGCTTAACAAATAGTCTTAAAGGGGTTATCCAATACCATAAACTGCCCCCCCCATGTACCGGGCCCCTCACAGGGAATATACTTACCCCGCTCCATGTGCTGCTCCTTGTCCCCATAATGCCGCTGCTGTTTCTCCCTGTACGCTGATGAAAACATCCGGTGATGGGAGGAGCAGCCAATGGCAGGCGGGGATATGGATAAGCCTCCCTAGTATTGCGGGTGACACTAGAGAGGTTCATCCCCGTCTGCCATTGGCTGCCCCCATCAATGGATGTTTTCATCCGCGTATGGGAGACTCAGCAGCAGTGGTACGGGGACCAGGAGCAGCACGAGGAGCGAGGTAAGTATATTCAGTGTGAGGGGCCCGGCATATGGGGGTTAGTTTATGGTATTGGATAACCCCTTTAAATAAAAATTGTATTGGTTTGTGTAGATTGCACATATGGAAACCTGTGTCTCTATGGTAACAGACTACAAATAAACCTTGTGTAGTCTGAATCTGCAGTCATATTGTCATCCTACTCTCCCATACTTCTGTCTAACCTTCCAAATATGCCTGGAGGTATGTAGCGGTAGTAGTCTGTTACCCAGGAGACACATAGGTTTCCACTGGAACTATAGACAGAAAATGACGGGTAGATTTTGCAAATTCATTTTTCATTTTTGTATTGGAGTATTGGATAGTATTGAAGTATTGGAGCGACAACAGTTGTTTTCAAAGGTAGACCTACACGTTAAGTAGGCCTCACACATTAAAGGGGTTGTCCGGGTTCAGAGCTGAACCCAGACATACCTTTCAATTCACCCAGGTAGCCCGCCTGAACAGGGCATCGGAGCATCCTATGCTCCGATGCCCTCCTTCGCCCTGCGCTAATTAGCGCAGGGCAAAGGAATTTAGCCCGGTTCCGGTGACGTACCGGGCTCTGCCAGGCAGAGGCAGAAGCCTCCGCCCGGCAGTGAATGTTTACAAACAAAAGAGCCCTTTCCCTGCGCGATCCAGCGCAGGGCAAGGGAGGGCATTGGAGCATGAGATGCTCCGATGCCCTGTTCAGGAGGGCTGCCGGAGTGAGAACCCGGGTATGTCCGGGTTCAGCTCTGAACCCGGACAACCCCTTTAAGATTTCCTGCACAGAAGATACCAATCCTGTAATGTCATTCATTGTGTATGGGTAATGTCCAATTACTGGACATGCACAATATGCATACATATAATATAGGAATGAGCTTGTATTTCAATAAAGTTATATGCAAAAGTTTGGGTAATCAAACAATCACTCATAGAGGTGCACTGCGGCGGTAATGCAATTGACAATATATGGCTAAACCATCACACTGATGTTAAAATGAGACTTTCGCCAATATATTCTTATATTAAGAACATACCGGAGCCCGAGCACCGCGTCAAGGTATCTCAGAGTGGCTCGGGAACTAACACTAACCTACCTTGCTGTTGGACAGTTGCGGAAGGAGCATATAAGCCGACACACAGCAACCTACTCCTAGTTACCGCCAGCGTGAAATCACACATACAATGGGAGGAGGGAGGAGACTATGAGCCCCACCTACCAATGACTCATGTGACTCAGGCTACACAGGTGCACCAGAGATGTTACCATAAGATGTAAGCAATTGTATGCATTTTTGCTGGGGATTGCTGTTAGCAATGGACCACATGTGCAGGAATTGCTCCCCCGGTTTGATATGCGCAACAGCATATGGGGTCTGAGCAATTTTCTGCCATTTTAGACCACGGTTTTTTCTGTGATTGTATTTGAACATTTATACCTGGAGGTGTGGCAACTCCAGGTCTGAATGTACCATTACTTAGATCTTATGGTAACATTTTGGTGCACCTGTGTAGCCTGAGTCACATGAGTCATTGGTAGGTGGGACTCACAGCCTCCTCCCTCCTCCCATTGTATGTGTGATTTCACGCTGGAGGTAACTAGGAGTAGGTGGCTGTGTGTCGGCTTATTGCCCAACGGCAAGGTAGGTTAGTGTTAGGTCCCGAGCCACTCTGAGATACCTTGACGCGGTGCTCGGGCTCCGGTATGTTCTTGATATAAAAATATATTGGCGAAAGTCTCATTTTAACATCAGTGTGAGGGTTTAGCCATATTTTGTCAATGACATTACCGCCGCAGTGCACCTCTACTAGTGATTGTTTGATTATATAGTTTGCCACATCCACACAATCGGGGGAGGAAGGCATCACTGCTGGTTACTGATTATCTGTGCTGCCATTTTAGTTTTTGCATTTATAAATTCAATAAAATGTTGTCACTACCACCCTTCTATATATCATTAATACAGCTTGCTATCTCCTCCTTACAATGGACAGTGTAAGGCTGGGTTCACATCACCGTTATTTTTTTGTTTTTCTGAACCGTCAGAAGAATGGGATAAAAAAATGATCCTGTAGAAAAGGGATCCTGAGCATCAGTTATGCAAATATTGCATCCATTTCAGCCATTTCCATAAGAGATTCGTTTTGTAGTTGGAAAAAAACTGGTTGAGAGCATGCAGTCACACAGCAATCCTCTGACTAGCAAAGAAGAAGCTTGAGTGCATGTAGTAGTACAGGAATCCTCTGATTACCAGAGAAGAAGCTGAGTGCATGTAGTAGTACAGGAATCCTCTGACTAGCAGAGAAGAAGCTGAGTGCATGTAGTAGTACAGGAATCCTCTGATTACCAGAGAAGAAGCTGAGTGCATGTAGTAGTATAGGAATCCTCTGACTAGCAGAGAAGAAGCTGAGTGCATGTAGAAGTACAGGAATCCTCTGATTACCAGAGAAGAAGCTGAGTGCATGTAGTAGTACAGGAAAACTCTGATTACCAGAGAAGAAGCTGAGTGCATGTAGAAGTACAGGAATCCTCTGGCTAGCAGAGAAGAAGCTGAGTGCATGTAGTAGTACAGGAATCCTCTGATTACCAGAGAAGAAGCTGAGTGCATGTAGTAGTACAGGAATCCTCTGATTACCAGAGAAGAAGCTGAGTGCATGTAGTAGTACAGGAATCCTCTGATTACCAGAGAAGAAGCTGAGTGCATGTAGTAGTACAGGAATCCTCTGATTACCAGAGAAGAAGCTGAGTGCATGTAGTAGTACAGGAATCCTCTGATTACCAGAGAAGAAGCTGAGTGCATGTAGTAGTACAGGAAACCTCTGACTAGCAGAGAAGAAGCTGAGTGCATGTAGTAGTACAGGAATCCTCTGATTACCAGAGAAGAAGCTGAGTGCATGTAGTAGTACAGGAAACCTCTGACTAGCAGAGAAGAAGCTGAGTGCATGTAGTAGTACAGGAAACCTCTGACTAGCAGAGAAGAAGCTGAGTGCATGTAGTAGTACAGGAATCCTCTGATTACCAGAGAAGAAGCTGAGTGTATGTAGCAGTACAGGAATCCTCTGATTACCAGAGAAGAAGCTGAGTGCATGTAGTAGTATAGGAATCCTCTGATTACCAGAGAAGAAGCTGAGTGCATGTAGTAGTACAGGAATCCTCTGATTACCAGAGAAGAAGCTGAGTGCATGTAGTAGTACAGGAATCCTCTGATTACCAGAGAAGAAGCTGGTTTTTATTGACTGATTCTTAGAGCCCATGGTTGTTGATAGCAGCCTAAAAAGCTGCCAGGGCCAAATCATTTATTATATTCTGAAATTGTCTTCTCATAACTAGATTTAGCCTAAAGTTGGAAATTGTAATGTAAATAAAATAAATAGGGCATCACACCCTTTGCCACAACTATATCCAAACAATTGTTTAGGGGCTGCTGGTAATTGATTACCACTAATTATTTCATTAGACAGAAAAAACAAAAGGGTAAAAGGGTGTACTGATATCCCGACATGGAAACCATAACCTGTTACTGCTACTGCATGCACTCAGCTTCTTCTCTAGTAGTCAGAGGATTGCTGTGTTATTGCATGCACTCAGCTTCTTCTCTGGTAGTCAGAGGATTGTTGTGTTATTGCATGCACTCAGCTTCTTCTCTAGTAGTCAGAGGATTGCTGTGTTATTGGATGCACTCGGCTTCTTCTCTGGTAGTCAGAGGATTGCTGTGTTATTGGATGCACTCGGCTTCTTCTCTGGTAGTCAGAGGATTGCTGTGTTATTGGATGCACTCGGCTTCTTCTCTGGTAGTCAGAAGATTGCTGTGTTATTGGATGCACTCAGCTTCTTCTCTGGTAGTCAGAGGATTGTTGTGTTATTGGATGCACTTGGCTTCTTCTCTGGTAGTCAGAGGATTGTTGTGTTATTGGATGCACTTGGCTTCTTCTCTGGTAGTCAGAGGATTGTTGTGTTATTGGATGCACTCGGCTTCTTCTCTGGTAGTCAGAGGATTGTTGTGTTATTGGATGCACTCAGCTTCTTCTCTGGTAGTCAGAGGATTGTTGTGTTATTGGATGCACTCGGCTTCTTCTCTGGTAGTCAGAGGATTGCTGTGTTATTGGATGCACTCAGCTTCTTCTCTAGTAGTCAGAGGATTGCTGTGTTATTGGATGCACTCAGCTTCTTCTCTGGTAGTCAGAGGACTGCTGTGTTATTGGATGCACTCAGCTTCTTCTCTAGTAGTCAGAGGATTGTTGTGTTATTGGATGCACTCAGCTTCTTCTCTGGTAGTCAGAGGATTGCTGTGTTATTGGATGCACTCAGCTTCTTCTCTAGTAGTCAGAGGATTGTTGTGTTATTGGATGCACTCAGCTTCTTCTCTAGTAATCAGAGGATTGTTGTGTTATTGGATGCACTCGGCTTCTTCTCTAGTAGTCAGAGGATTGTTGTGTTATTGGATGCACTCAGCTTCTTCTCTGGTAGTCAGAGGATTGCTGTGTTATTGGATGCACTCAGCTTCTTCTCTAGTAGTCAGAGGATTGTTGTGTTATTGGATGCACTCGGCTTCTTCTCTGGTAATCAGAGGATTGCTGTGTTATTGGATGCACTCGGCTTCTTCTCTAGTAGTCAGAGGATTGTTGTGTTATTGCATGCACTCAGCTTCTTCTCTAGTAATCAGAGGATTGCTGTGTTATTGGATGCACTCAGCTTCTTCTCTGGTAATCAGAGGATTGCTATGTTATTGGATGCACTTGGCTTCTTCTCTAGTAGTCAGAGGATTGTTGTGTTATTGGATGCACTCGGCTTCTTCTCTGGTAGTCAGAGGATTGTTGTGTTATTGGATGCACTCAGCTTCTTCTCTAGTAATCAGAGGATTGCTGTGTTATTGGATGCACTCAGCTTCTTCTCTGGTAGTCAGAGGATTGCTGTGTTATTGGATGCACTCAGCTTCTTCTCTGGTAATCAGAGGATTGCTGTGTTATTGGATGCACTTGGCTTCTTCTCTAGTAGTCAGAGGATTGCTATGTTATTGGATGCACTCAGCTTCTTCTCTAGTAATCAGAGGATTGCTGTGTTATTGGATGCACTCGGCTTCTTCTCTGGTAGTCAGAGGATTGTTGTGTTATTGGATGCACTCGGCTTCTTCTCTGGTAGTCAGAGGATTGCTGTGTTATTGGATGCACTCAGCTTCTTCTCTGGTAATCAGAGGATTGCTGTGTTATTGGATGCACTCGGCTTCTTCTCTGGTAGTCAGAGGATTGTTGTGTTATTGGATGCACTCGGCTTCTTCTCTGGTAGTCAGAGGATTGTTGTGTTATTGGATGCACTCAGCTTCTTCTCTGGTAGTCAGAGGATTGCTGTGTTATTGGATGCACTCAGCTTCTTCTCTGGTAATCAGAGGATTGCTGTGTTATTGGATGCACTCAGCTTCTTCTCTGGTAATCAGAGGATTGTTGTGTTATTGGATGCACTTGGCTTCTTCTCTGGTAGTCAGAGGATTGCTGTGTTATTGGATGCACTCAGCTTCTTCTCTAGTAGTCAGAGGATTGCTGTGTTATTGGATGCACTCGGCTTCTTCTCTGGTAGTCAGAGGATTGCTGTGTTATTGGATGCACTCGGCTTCTTCTCTGGTAGTCAGAGGATTGCTGTGTTATTGGATGCACTCGGCTTCTTCTCTAGTAGTCAGAGGATTGTTGTGTTATTGGATGCACTCGGCTTCTTCTCTGGTAGTCAGAAGATTGCTGTGTTATTGGATGCACTCAGCTTCTTCTCTGGTAGTCAGAGGATTGTTGTGTTATTGGATGCACTCGGCTTCTTCTCTAGTAGTCAGAGGATTGTTGTGTTATTGGATGCACTCGGCTTCTTCTCTAGTAGTCAGAGGATTGTTGTGTTATTGGATGCACTCGGCTTCTTCTCTGGTAGTCAGAAGATTGCTGTGTTATTGGATGCACTCAGCTTCTTCTCTGGTAGTCAGAGGATTGTTGTGTTATTGGATGCACTTGGCTTCTTCTCTGGTAGTCAGAGGATTGTTGTGTTATTGGATGCACTTGGCTTCTTCTCTGGTAGTCAGAGGATTGTTGTGTTATTGGATGCACTCGGCTTCTTCTCTGGTAGTCAGAGGATTGTTGTGTTATTGGATGCACTCAGCTTCTTCTCTGGTAGTCAGAGGATTGTTGTGTTATTGGATGCACTCGGCTTCTTCTCTGGTAGTCAGAGGATTGCTGTGTTATTGGATGCACTCAGCTTCTTCTCTAGTAGTCAGAGGATTGTTGTGTTATTGGATGCACTCAGCTTCTTCTCTGGTAGTCAGAGGATTGTTGTGTTATTGGATGCACTTGGCTTCTTCTCTGGTAGTCAGAGGATTGTTGTGTTATTGGATGCACTCAGCTTCTTCTCTAGTAGTCAGAGGATTGCTGTGTTATTGGATGCACTCAGCTTCTTCTCTGGTAGTCAGAGGATTGTTGTGTTATTGGATGCACTCAGCTTCTTCTCTGGTAGTCAGAGGATTGTTGTGTTATTGGATGCACTTGGCTTCTTCTCTGGTAGTCAGAGGATTGTTGTGTTATTGGATGCACTCAGCTTCTTCTCTAGTAGTCAGAGGATTGTTGTGTTATTGGATGCACTCGGCTTCTTCTCTGGTAATCAGAGGATTGCTGTGTTATTGGATGCACTCGGCTTCTTCTCTAGTAGTCAGAGGATTGTTGTGTTATTGCATGCACTCAGCTTCTTCTCTAGTAATCAGAGGATTGCTGTGTTATTGGATGCACTCAGCTTCTTCTCTGGTAATCAGAGGATTGTTGTGTTATTGGATGCACTTGGCTTCTTCTCTGGTAATCAGAGGATTGCTGTGTTATTGGATGCACTCAGCTTCTTCTCTGGTAATCAGAGGATTGTTGTGTTATTGGATGCACTCAGCTTCTTCTCTGGTAATCAGAGGATTGTTGTGTTATTGGATGCACTCAGCTTCTTCTCTGGTAATCAGAGGATTGTTGTGTTATTGGATGCACTCAGCTTCTTCTCTGGTAATCAGAGGATTGTTGTGTTATTGGATGCACTCGGCTTCTTCTCTGGTAATCAGAGGATTGCTGTGTTATTGGATGCACTCGGCTTCTTCTCTAGTAATCAGAGGATTGCTGTGTTATTGGATGCACTTGGCTTCTTCTCTGGTAGTCAGAGGATTGCTGTGTTATTGGATGCACTTGGCTTCTTCTCTGGTAGTCAGAGGATTGCTGTGTTATTGGATGCACTCAGCTTCTTCTCTGGTAATCAGAGGATTGCTGTGTTATTGGATGCACTCAGCTTCTTCTCTAGTAGTCAGAGGATTGCTGTGTTATTGGATGCACTTGGCTTCTTCTCTGGTAGTCAGAGGATTGTTGTGTTATTGGATGCACTCAGCTTCTTCTCTGGTAATCAGAGGATTGCTGTGTTATTGGATGCACTCAGCTTCTTCTCTAGTAGTCAGAGGATTGTTGTGTTATTGGATGCACTCGGCTTCTTCTCTGGTAGTCAGAGGATTGCTGTGTTATTGCATGCACTCGGCTTCTTCTCTGGTAATCAGAGGATTGCTGTGTTATTGGATGCACTCGGCTTCTTCTCTGGTAGTCAGAGGATTGCTGTGTTATTGCATGCACTCGGCTTCTTCTCTGGTAATCAGAGGATTGCTGTGTTATTGGATGCACTCAGCTTCTTCTCTAGTAATCAGAGGATTGCTGTGTTATTGGATGCACTCAGCTTCTTCTCTGGTAATCAGAGGATTGTTGTGTTATTGGATGCACTCGGCTTCTTCTCTGGTAATCAGAGGATTGCTGTGTTATTGGATGCACTTGGCTTCTTCTCTGGTAGTCAGAGGATTGCTGTGTTATTGGATGCACTTAGCTTCTTCTCTGGTAGTCAGAGGATTGTTGTGTTATTGGATGCATTCAGCTTCTTCTCTGGTAATCAGAGGATTGTTGTGTTATTGGATGCACTTGGCTTCTTCTCTAGTAATCAGAGGATTGTTGTGTTATTGGATGCACTTGGCTTCTTCTCTGGTAGTCAGAGGATTGTTGTGTTATTGGATGCACTCGGCTTCTTCTCTGGTAGTCATAGGATTGTTGTGTTATTGGATGCACTCGGCTTCTTCTCTGGTAATCAGAGGATTGCTGTGTTATTGGATGCACTCGGCTTCTTCTCTGGTAGTCAGAGGATTGTTGTGTTATTGGATGCACTTGGCTTCTTCTCTGGTAGTCAGAGGATTGCTGTGTTATTGGATGCACTCAGCTTCTTCTCTAGTAGTCAGAGGATTGTTGTGTTATTGGATGCACTCGGCTTCTTCTCTGGTAGTCAGAGGATTGCTGTGTTATTGGATGCACTCAGCTTCTTCTCTAGTAGTCAGAGGATTGTTGTGTTTTGGATGCACTCAGCTTCTTCTCTGGTAGTCAGAGGATTGCTGTGTTATTGGATGCACTCGGCTTCTTCTCTGGTAATCAGAGGATTGCTGTGTTATTGGATGCACTCGGCTTCTTCTCTGGTAGTCAGAGGATTGCTGTGTTATTGGATGCACTTGGCTTCTTCTCTGGTAGTCAGAGGATTGTTGTGTTATTGGATGCACTCAGCTTCTTCTCTGGTAGTCAGAGGATTGTTGTGTTATTGGATGCACTCAGCTTCTTCTCTAGTAGTCAGAGGATTGCTTGTGTTATTGGATGCACTCGGCTTCTTCTCTGGTAGTCAGAGGATTGCTGTGTTATTGGATGCACTCGGCCTCTTCTCTGGTAGTCAGAGGATTGCTGTGTTATTGGATGCACTCGGCCTCTTCTCTGGTATTCAAAGGGTTGCTGTGCTATGGCATGCACTCAGTATTTAATGCTCTGCACTCACACTCTGCAGATTTTTTTGCAAGAATTTCAGTGACTGAAAATCAGTTCAATTCATCTGATTGGGGGTGCTTTTGCAGCAAGCACATGGATGTCTGCAAGCCCCATTTAGATGAATGGAACTGATTTTCAGTCACTGAAATTACTGCAAAAAATCTGTTGCATGTAAGTGCGTCCTAATGCAGCAGTTGCATCACATGGTTTGTCTCACAAGTAAAATAGCTATGAGATAAGAAGAAGAGGCCAAATACACTGTAATAAAGTCTGAGTTGCAGAAACATCGGAGCCGTTTGGAATATGCCATAAATGTATAATATATGGTTTGCATAGCCTGAATCAACTGATTGGCCAACCAGGTTATGTAGAGATGAGCTGGGCTCCACGAAAGTGAGCGGGATTATTGGACAGCCCTTTTAAGCAAAGGGGAATCTATTATGATTTGTAGATAAATAGCAGTCAATGGAAACTGTAGAGCAGTGGTCCCTAACCAGTGGCTCTAGACCCCTTGCTGTGCGGCTCGCCATGGGAGTACTGAGTTATGATCATATGCACTGGCAACTGACATTGTGGCAGACCTCATCTAGATCTAGCACCAAACAGTGTCAATGTGGATGGTATAATACTAGTGTTCAATTTTATACTGAAATATTTATCAGCAAATGTTTGCAATTTCATGTTTTTGTTTCTCCACATTCAAAATCTCTCTCCTCTATTTTTGAATTGCCTGCTGCTCCCGATCATCAAAGTTGAAGGTAGCTCAAATCTTACAAAAGGTTGAGGACCTCTCTTGTAGAGGATAGAACTGCATTTTTCAGGGAATCCTGAAAATTTACAATTTATGATCAATGAAGAAACATGGTTTAATTAGCATAAATGAGTTATCTAAAACTTACCCAAACTCCACTATTCATCTACTCAAATTGCATGGCCTAGGAAAAGCTGGAGTTTGTTTGTTCTGTTGTCGGTTCTTTTTCTTATTTCTCTATCCACCTTGCTGAACTGGACGCACATGCTCAGTTCCATCCTTCAATTGGCTCCTGAGGTGTGATAGGGAGAGAGCTGCAGCACACAGGACACACACCTCGAGCTGCCACAGAAAGGCACAGGCCTCTGAGCTTAAAGGGAGTCTGTCACCTCATTTTCACCTATATAGCTAACAGCAGTGCCCCACAGACGATTGCAGACACATCCCAGACATACCTGTGTGCACTGTGTGTCCGTATTCCTCGTTCAGAAAAAGCACTTTTATTCTGCAGGAAAACAGCTCCCAAGTGCCCGGCTCTGCTGCTGCTGCAAACCAGACTGGAGGGGGGAGGGCAGCTTTAGCTGCTCATATCTTGGGATTAGTAGCAGATAGAACAATGGTTCTGACCTTCTTTGAAAGCTGACATTCCAAGCTTTAAAATGATACAAAATCACAGCATTACCTGGTATATCAGAAGAAATAGCTGTTAGAAATCGAGTCAGGAGAGAAAGCTGTTTTTAGTTTCACTTTCAGCCGGGCACTTGGGAGCTGTTTTCCAGCAGAATAAAAGTGCTTTTTCTTGACATGTAATACAGACACAAAGTGCACACAGGTATGTCTGAGATGTGTATGCAATCTTCTGTGGGGCAGTGCTGTTAGTTATATAGGTGAAAATGAGGTGACAGACTCCCTTTAATATTATTGGAATGATAAATGGGATCCATATGAGGTACAGGGCTGGTTCTAGCTTTCTAGGAAGAGACGGTCATGTATTATATGATATGTAGATAAAACACTGCTAGGCGAAAAGAACTCCGACCAGTGGATGAAAAGTGAATAGGTTCTTCTTTTTATTGAATGATTGACATCAAGCATCGAACTACGCGTTTCGGGGATACTCAAGTCCCCTTCTTCAGGTTACAAGGCTTGATAATAGACCAAAAAACGCCTAAAAACGCATCTGGGGGATGTTCCCACATAATTGAAACACCCCCATGACTCTTCTAATATGGATACAACAATTTAAGTAAAATAAAATAAAGATCATGAGTGGCCCCTTAGTATGATTTCCCATTCAAAGACCAGTTGCTAAATTAAAAATTTAATTTAATAAATACATCAATAAAATGGGACACTTGTCTTGTATCTATTATTCACTTTCACATGATAGGATATAACTATCATATCGGTGGGGTCCACCAATCGGATAATTATCCATGTCCATTTGGAGAAAGCTGAGCCCTGTGCTTGGCTATTCCTCATGCTCCCATAGTAATGAATGGAGTTGGCAGCATGTATTTCCGAACAGCCGCGCCATCCATTTCAGAGGGGCTCCACGGGTTATGGGACCCCCGTTTTCATGATCAGTGGGGACCTCAGTGGTAGGACCCCCAACGATCTGATAGTTATCCTCTATCCACAAAATAGGGGAAAACTTGTTATAAGTGGAATGCCCCTTCAATGGGATGTCTGTCATCAGGGAATTTACTGTTTAACCAGGCTCAGTGCCTTGTAGTTCTAGCTCAGCTGAATGTAATGATATTTTCCACTTAAAGGGGTATTCCCATCTTGGACAATGGGGGCATATCGCTAGGATATGCCCCCATTGTCCTATAGGTGCGGGTCCCACCACTGGGACCTGCACCTATATCGAGAACGGGGCCCCGAAAGTGAAGCCGGCGAAAATAGCTGAGCACCGGCTTGGCTATTTCCGTCGGCTCCATAGAAATGAATGGGAGCCGGGCCATGCATGCGCGGTGCGCCCTCCTTCACTTTCGGCGGGCCCCGTTTTCGATATAGGTGCAGCTCCCAGCGGTGGAACCCGCACCTATAGGACAATGGGGGCATATCCTAGTGATATGCCCACATTGTCCAAGATGGGAATACCCCTTTAATGTCCTGTTGCTTCATTCTGGAGAAACAGTACTTTTGATCTATACACAAATCAGCAGTTAAATGCACCAAGGGCGGGCCCATGTC
Organism: Rhinella marina; assembly: GCA_900303285.1. Taxonomy (NCBI): domain Eukaryota; kingdom Metazoa; phylum Chordata; class Amphibia; order Anura; family Bufonidae; genus Rhinella; species Rhinella marina. Next base: position 60,290 of record ONZH01022280.1, read on the forward strand.
ACTCGGTGCACCCTTGCTCCTCCTACTGCCCCTACCATCCCCTCCCTCTCCTTTCTGATTGACAGGACTAGGTTCTTGTATACTAATGTTGCCTGAATGAAGTAACGCACTACTTAGTGAAAGCCTTAGCTAACCCCTACAAGACCTTGTGCCTGGTTTACCACAGAAATTCCCCAGTGACAGGTTCCCTTTCGGTGTATGGTACCATTACTGTTCTTCGAAATGACTCTGCTGTATGCATGGGGCCTAAATACTTACATTCTGTTTGCGTATTCACAGTAAGACCTGAAAACTGAGCACATTTATTGTTGCACTTTTTTTTACCTCCATGAATACCCCTTTAAGTCTTCATATTTTTTCTTGGTAGTCGCCAGAGACGACATACAGGTATTTACAGTGAAGCCACTGGTTCTTGGTGAGCCTGCCTCCTTGATCTGCCTCGCCACCCAGTTCTTTCCTCCTGTCATTAAGATGAGCTGGCTGAAGAATAACGAGCCGGTGACAGTCGGTGTGACAGAGACTGTGTATTATCCTGCACCAGACGGGTCCTTCAGCAAATTCCTCTACTTGGCTACCGTCCCTCAAAAGGGCGATGTGTACACCTGTTCTGTTGAGCACGATGGACTCTCAAAGAACCCCACCAACAAATTCTGGTGTAAGTGACAGATTACTATATTTCCATTAGATCTAATGCAGATACAAATGCAAATTATTTGCCAATGTGATAGAAAGCACCATTCTATCTCAAACTCAATGGTGCAGACCTTCAGAGCATAGACTTGTAATATGCCATTTACTGTATGTGACAGTTGTGTTATGCTTTCATTTATCCTAGTTCCTGAAGTTCCCAGGCATATTTCAGAGACACCCGAGAATGTTGTTTGTGGCCTAGGGCTTGTTTTTGGAATAATTGGAATTGTTGCTAGCATTGCACTGATATGCAAAGGAAAGAAGAACTCGGATCAGGCAGGAGGTCACTGACTTTGCAGGTACTTTATAGACGAATTGTACTTTAAGCACAAAGATTGTATCACATATTGTTACTTCTTATACGTGTCACATGGTTATGCTTATAATTTACATTTATAAATACATAGTCGATAATGTTCAAAAAATAAACCAGTCTATCAAGTACAAAATATATTCTTACTGAGTGAATCAGGAGGAAGGAAAAAAACGTACGAGGTAGATGCCAAATACCTGATATTATGGTAAAAAAAAATCTTTACAGACTCCAGATCAGTCAATCAGAGTAAATCCCAAGATCAGTGTCCCATTTCCAAAACTCTAGTACTTACAACCTATTGTATTTTTCAGTAAATGCATTCAGACCCCTCCTGAACTGGTGCAGTGAGTCAACCATTGCAATACCTAGTGCCAGAGACTCCATAGTCTCACTGCTCTTATAGTAAATAATCCCCATCTTTGATCATGGTGAAGCCTTCTTTCCTCTAGATGTAGGGGAACATCCCATGTCATAGTTACAGATATAGAAAAGATCACGCAGGACTTTTGTCTCCGCTTCAAAAATCATCTTTTGAGCGGAAACCTAACGGACCCCATTATAGTCTATGGGGTCCCTTAGGCTCCGTTTGGCTCAGTTATGCCCCGAATCCATCCTTTCCGTTCTCCTGCTCCTATAACGGAGCAGGAGAACGGAAGCCCTAACGGTGATGTGAACGAGCCCTAAGTAACGTATTAATCATTTTTTGTCTGTTCCAGGCACTGTAAACGGTATTTGATGCTTCTGATGCCACTGTCCTGATATTTGCCTTTCTCAGCTAGATAAACTGAGCTTCATCATATGAGCAGACCAAATTGTTGGAAGAGGACATCACGAAAACAAGAACATTTCCTGCGTTACTGAAAGACTGGCTGCACTTAATAAGATGATTTATAAATGTGCTTTTTCTCTGTATCCTCTCCAACCTGAATTTATCTTTCACAGTTGTAACTCTGAAAAGTTTGAGGATGCAGATGATATATACATTTGTCTTCAAATTTTCCTTAAATATTCCCATTTCCATGTGTCTTCTTAGGGCATTCTGAGGTAAGGCCGCGGGGGCTTGTAATTAGGACTTCTCTGCCAGGAAAAGAGAGTTGCTGCGAAGAGCGTCTCATCCATGGAAACAATCACAAAAACATACTCATTGATTTCAGTCTGTTTCTGCAGTAGAAATCATCCACTAGTGATGCCAACCAATCCATGAGGTCCTGCAGCAGAGTTACAAGTTTTTTTTTTTATGATTGACACAAAGAGAATTTAGGTTTATTGCTTTTGAAGCCATACTAGCTTGAAAGTGTGCTATTTTGTAGTTTTACCCATTGTAGGTCAAGTGAAAAAACAAGGCACTTAGAACAACTTCGATATTCTGCAGGTACCAAGACACAAAAAGACAAAATTTTATGGGGAATTTAGTAAATATCCATTCACTAATATTTAAAATATAACTGCACTAGTAGAATAATACAGCAGTAACAATGCCAAGAAACACCCTGTAAACCGTCCTAAAGCTCTGTTCACACTTGCATTCAGCTATTCTATATAAGGCAAGATTAGTGCAGTCTACAGCATTATTCTGCTGGAGCGCCCGCCCTCCCCAGAGATCACTCTAAAGTCAGGAGCCATTGTGATTTGGTAATATTCGTTTTACTCCAGACTTATGAAGAAGCCATGATGCTGGTGTGAACAGAGCCTTACAGACCCTCTCCTGTATGATTACCGGCTGAAAAGGTTTCTGCTTTTTCCTTCTGATAAATAAAAATACAGCGCAAGAAATTACAATTTCGGTAGCTAGACGCCATGCTGTTGTGCTTGGTTGGACTAATAAATTCTATTCTCGAACTTGTGTTGACTGATTTATGAACTTCTCATCTGGAAATAACCTATTGTTTAAATCAGCATTTTTATTTAGAATTATTTAACTTTTCATTTGTAATTGTCCTTGTTATCATATTAACCCCTTAGGATTTTTCATTTTTGCATTTTCTTTTTTCCTCCCTGTCTTCCCGGAGCCATAGCTTTTTTTATTTGTTCATTCACCTAACGGTATGAGGGCTTGTTTTTGCAGGATGTTATACTTTCTAATAGCACCACTTAAAGGGGTTCTCCGAGTTATATGTATTGATGACCTGTCCTCAGGAGAGGTCTTCAATATCCGATCGGCGGGGGTCCGACACACGGCAACCCCGCCGATCAGCTGTTTGAAGAGGAGGCGCGCGCCGTATCAGCGCTGCCTCCTCTTCACTGTTTACATGCTGGCCGACACGGAGTAGTGGTGAGTAGGTGTAATTACACCTCACCGCCCCATTCATTTCTATGGGAAGAATTGCTTCCATAGACTTGTATAGGAGCGATTCTTCCCATAGAAATGAATGGGGCAGTTAGATGTAATTACACCTACTCACCACTACCCCCGTTACGGCCAGCATGTAAACAGTGAAGAGGAGGCAGCGCTGGTACGGCGCACACCTCCTCTTCAAACAGCTGATCGGCGGGGGTGCCGGGTGTCGGACCCCCGCCGATCTGATATTGATGACCTATCCTGAGGATAGGTCATCAATATATATAACTCGGAAAACCCCTTTAATATTGCATATGATGTAGTGGTAAGTGGGCAAAAAATATCAGAAATGAAAGTGCACCTTCTAGCTTTTGGGGTCTTAAGAAAAGCCCCAAAGTACCCCCTCAAGGATTTCATAGAGTTCAAATTTGGCCTTGAAGATTAAAAACGACACTGATGGTTGCTAGGAGATGTTGTTTGTAAACCTTCAGTGTTTTTTACCACGGGCGTGAAAAACGCATCAAAACGCATTGCACCCAGGTGGAAAAAAATGAACAACTGAATGCAATCGCGTGTTCAGGGTGCGTTCAGTTTCCCTGAATGCACCCTGAACCCATCTGGAGCCTATTCGTATCGTTCTTGTGAAAGAGGCCTTACTATCATTTGGTGCAACATAGTGGCGCAAAATTGTGGTCTTATGTCATGTGACCACATGTCACCATATAGCCCTAGCCTCATTGTTTGATATTGACTCCTATTCAGTTCTCCCCTATCACGGTCTACCAACAACCTCCCTGATCCACAGAATAAAAAAGTAGTGTCGCTGGTAAATCCCTTTGTTCTCATGAATGGAAAGGTTGCCACTAGACATTAGACACGAATGAACATAATGTTATGTATTATCCTAGTGATATGCCATTATATGTTTACATGGAAATATCCCTTTAATAACAGACATTTTGTAAGTCTTTTATTGCACTGGGATATTTAGTATGTAAACCATGAAATTATTTACTTTAACGCCTTCAAGACTGAAGATACTTTTCACCTTCCTGACCTTGGCTATTTTTGCAAATCTGACATGTGTCACTTTATATGGTAATAACTTTGGAACGCTTTTATATATCCAAGCCGCTCTGAGACACATTGTACTTCATGTTAGCCCTAAATTTGTGTTGATATGTTTTACCATTATGCATAAAACAGTAGTTATTGATTAACATTCATCATATGCCTACAATATGTTGGCATCATTTTGTAGATGACCTTTTTTTTTATTTTAGGACATTAGAAGGCTTAGAATTTTAGAAGCTATTTTTAAAATAAAATTTCCAAAACCCACTTTTTAAAGAACAATTCGGTTATGAAGACATTTTATGGGGCTTATATTATAGAAACCACCGATACTTTAAATGACTCTAGTTTAGAAACTACACACCTTAAGTTATTCAGAACTGATTTTATAAACTTTGTTAACCTTTTAGGTGTTCCACAAGAATTAAAGGAAAATGGAGGTGAAATGTCAAAATTTCACTTTTGTTTGCAGATCTTCTAGCAGTAATAATAAAGGAATTGCACAACATAGAGACATAAGAATAGATGTTCCAGAATTGTTATTACATGGGGAATGTATGAAGCTATTAAACCAGGCATGTCAGGAGAGGGGAGAGGTCCTCTTTAACCTTCCTCTTGTGTTAGCTTTCTGTTAGGCTACTTTCACACTGGCGGCAGGCCTGATCCGGCAGGTGAAGGGTGCTGCCGGATCTGGCCTGCCGCAGTGACATGTGTGGAGCCGGAACCGCGCTCCGGCCCCACACATGTCACACAGTACATACATACACATAAACATACACACACATATAGACAAACAAACACACATACATACTTACATGCCCCCGGCAGGTCTTCGGAGCGTCGGAGGGACAGGACGGCTCACACAGGTCACGATCCCCCACAGCGCTCTCTGCTGGGCGCCTGGTGGAATCGTCATCTGTGTGCGCCGTCCTGTCCCTCCGACGCTCCGAAGACCTGCCGGGAGCATGTAAGTATGTATGTGTGTTTGTATGTCTATATGTGTGTGTATGTTTATGTCTATGTCTGTATGTGTGTATGTGTAGCCGGATCCGTCATGAACTCCATTGAAAGTCAATGGAGGGCGGATCCGCTTACTATTATGGTCACACCAGACGGATCCACCCCCATTGACTTGCATTGGGGGTCATTCCGGATCCGTCTTGGTGCGAATGCCTGGACCGGAGAGCAAACCGCAGCATGCTGCGGTTTGTTCTCCGGTCTGAAGACGGAACGGAATGCTTTCAGGAGCCTCCGTTGTCTTCAGTTCAGTTTTGTCCCCATTGACAATGAATGGGGACAAAACTGAAGCGTTTTATTCCGGTATTGAGCCCCTATGACGGAACTCAATACCGGAATTTTAAAACGCTAGTGTGAAAGTAGCCTTACTCTTTCTTATGTTAACGGGTCGGTTTTGACCCGTGTCTTAAATCACCCCTAGGATACCCTAAAAGCAGTTATTTATGATCCAATTTGTTTCTTATCTCTTAGTTACCTTGTTAGGGTTTCTCATCCATGGAAGGATTGATTTTAATATTTTTGTTGTGGCCCCCTGGGCCTTTCATTTGAGAGCATACCCTTCATTTTCAATATAAAAATATTGACAATGGCATAAACAGATCAAAACATGTCTTGATGTCACTTACTCTTGTCACAGCAAACCTTGTGATCTCAGGGGTCATTTTTATGACTCAAGTTGTTGGAGGTAGAGCTGGCTGTGGGCTGTTGGTTTATATTGTGTTTATGAGTTCAGTTTTGGGACTTATTATTGTTTTTTTTTACTCTTATATTAGACCTGGGTCGAAATTGACCCCAACAACACAAATGTTATAATTTTAATAAGAGCATTTTACAATTTAGTAAAATAGTTTTATTTTATTGTATTTTGTTTAAAAATAAGTTCCTGAAAAAGTCAAAAAGTCTTGATGCAATAAACAAATGTATGTAGAATTTGTATGCATTTAAAACCTAAAACGGGTCGGTCACGACCCTAACACTAGAGGAAGGGAGCAATAGCTTGTAATTACACTACACTGCTGCTCCACAAGAGACGGCGTGTAGTGTCCTCATCAAACAGCTGATCAGCGGGCGTGCCAGGGGTCGGACCCATGTCAATACTGACGATAAATCATCAATATAAATGGCCAGACAACTCCTTTAATTTGGGTGTAATAAATGAGACACAAGAGTGAGCTTATAAAAATAGGCATATTGTACAGTGTGGAAATATTAATATTACAATTATTATCTCTCACCTATTAGACTGTTCATCCTGTCCTGTGCTGGAGGAAACAGTCAGCTCCACAATACTACTTCCTGCTGCCTTCAGCCTCTCACTAAGTTGCTCAATTTTCATTTTCAAACACTTGTTCTCTGCTGCAATTAGCTGGTTGCTAACAGACATAGCCGCAGCACTTTCAGCAGACAGTTGTAATGTTTTAATCTCTTTAGTTAGAACTTTTGATCTTCCAAATTATTTTTTTTTTGATCCCTCATATAACTCATCCAAGCACTCAACTTTGTTCTGTAGAATTTCATGTTGCTCCTTTAGCTTTGAATACTGTTCTGTTATCCGACAGGCAGAAAAAAACTAGAGCACATTTACCTTCTGATTTTGAGAACTTCTTGACAGAAATTGCATTAGACATAAAACCTTTGGCTTGTAGCCATGGATCTGTAGATTCCTCCATTACATTTACAAGTGTCTTAATGTAATTGACTTTTGCAATCTTTTTAAAGAAGCACTCCATTCTACTAAACAGATAACTGTATAACGTTCCCCACTATATAAAATTACACCCACAAATATTCTCCAATCTCCTACCTGGCTTGCCAAATTATGTAAAAAAATATTATATATAAATATATATTAAGTATATACCAGAGGAATATACTTATAATAAATATATATACTATAGAGGAACACTCGCACACCAGAGAGTTTCCTCTATTAAAAATTCATGCTACGGACCTATAACTCTGCCCTCAACCTCACTAAACAGACCTACTTCACCACTCTAATCTCCTCACTGTCCAACAACCCAAAAAAACTCTTTGACACCTTCCACTCCCTCCTGAGTCCGAAAGTTCAGGCACCCATCACAGACCTCTCTGCTGAAGACCTAGCCACCTACTTCATAGAGAAAATAGAAAAGATCCGGCATGAAATCAGCTCCCAGCCCCTAAGTGTTATTGATCCCCTTCCCCCCTGCATCTCCTCTGGCTCACTGTCCACTTTTGACCCAGTCACAGAAGAAGAAGTCTCCAGGCTCCTCTCCTCTTCTCGTCCTACCACATCGCCTCTGACCCCATCCCCTCACACCTACTCCAATCTCTCTCTCCGGCTGTCACCGCTCACCTAACAAAAATCTTCAACCTCTCTCTCTCTCTTCTGGTATCTTCCCCTCCCCTTTCAAACACTCTATCGTTACCCCATTAATAAAAAAAAACATCTCTCGACCAGTCCTGCTCAACTAACTACAGACCAGTCTCCAATCTTCCCTTCATCTCTAAGCTCCTGGAGTGTCTGGTCTACTCTCACCTCATCCGCTATCCCTCTGATCACGGTCTCTTTGATCCACTACAATCTGGTTTCCGCCCCCTGCATTCAACAGAAACTGCCCTCACCAAAGTGACAAATGACCTCCTGACAACAAAACGCAATCGGGACTACTCTCTTCTCATTCTACTCGACCTCTCTGCTGCTTTTGACACTGTACAGTCATGGCCAAAAGTTTTGAGAATGATACAAATATTAATTTTTACAAAGTCTACTGCTTCAGTTTTTATAATGTCAATTTGCATATACTCCAGAATGTTATAAAGAGTGATCAGCTTAACAGCAATTACTTGCAAAGTCAATATTTGTCTAGAAAATGAACTTTATCCCCCAAAACACATTTCAACATCATTGCAACCCTGCCTTAAAAGGACCAGCTAACATCGTTTCAGTGATTGCTCCATTAACACAGGTGTGGGTGTTGATGAGGACAGGGCTGGAGATCAATCTGTCATGATTAAGTAAGAATGACACCACTGGACACTTTAAAAGGAGGCTGGTGCTTGGCATCATTGTTTCTCTTCTGTTAACTATGGTTATCTCTAAAGAAACACGTGCAGTCATCATTGCACTGCACAAAAATGGCCTAACAGTGAAGAGTATCGCAGCTAGAAAGATTGCACCTCAGTCAACAATCTATCGCATCAAGAACGTCAAGGAGAGAGGTTCCATTGTTGCCAAAAAGGCTCCAGGGCGCCCAAGAAAGACCAGCAAGCGCCAGGACCGTCTCTTAAAAGTGTTTCAGCTGCGGGATCGGGCTACCAGCAGTGCAGAGCTTGCTCAGGAATGGCAGCAGGCAGGTGTGAGTGCATCTGCATGCACTGTGAGGCGGAGACTCTTGGAGCAAGGCCTGGTCTCAAGGAGGGCAGCAAGGAAGCCACTTCTCTCCAGAAAAAACATCAGGGACAGACTGATATTCTGCAAAAGGTACAGGGAGTGGACTGCCGAGGACTGGGGTAAAGTCATTTTCTCTGATGAATCCCCTTTTCGATTGTTTGGGACATCTGGAAAACAGCTTATTCGGGGAAGACGAGGTGAGCGCTACCACCAGTCTTGTCTCATGCCAACTGTAAAGCATCCTGAAACCATTCATGTGTGGGGTTGCTTCTCAGCCAAGGGAATCGGCTCTCTCACAGTCCTGCCTAAAAACACAGCCATGAATAAAGAATGGTACCAGAATGTCCTCCGAGAGCAACTTCTCCCAACCGTCCAAGAGCAGTTTGGTGATCAACAATGCCTTTTCCAGCATGATGGAGCACCTTGCCATAAAGCAAAGGTGATAACTAAATGGCTCAGGGAACAAAACATAGAGATTTTGGGTCCATGGCCTGGAAACTCCCCAGATCTTAATCCCATTGAGAACTTGTGGTCAATCATCAAGAGACGGGTGGACAAACAAAAACCTACAAATTCTGACAAAATGCAAGCATTGATTGTGCAAGAATGGACTGCTATCAGTCAGGATTTGGTCCAGAAGTTGATTGAGAGCATGCCAGGGAGAATTGCAGAGGTCCTGAAGAAGAAGGGTCAACACTGCAAATATTGACTTGCTGCATTAACTCATTCTAACTGTCAATATAAGCTTTTGTTACTCATAATATGATTGCAATTATATTTCTGTATGTGATAAAAACATCTGACAAACACACATAAAAACCAGAGGGCAGCAGATCATGTGAAAATATAATATTTGTGTCATTCTCAAAACTTTTGGCCATGACTGTAGACCACCATCTCCTACTCGCCATGCTCCAGTCTATCGGCCTAAAGGACACTGCCCTCTCCTGGTTTTCTTCCTATCTCTCTGGTCGCTCCTTCAGTGTATCATTCGCTGGCTCTACTTCATCTCCTCTCAATCTCGCTGTTGGGGTTCCTCAGGGTTCAGTCCTAGGCCCTCTCCTATATCCTCATAGATTGTAAGCTCTTGCGAGCAGGGCCCTCATTCCTCTTGTTGTAATAATGGACTTGTCTGTTATGTTATTTATCACTGTTTGTACATGAATCCTTGGACTGTAAAGCTCTGTGGAATATGTTGGCACTATATAAATAAAGATTATTATATTATATATAATACACCCTCTTACTGGGTCTTATTCTTTAAGTTGAGTGTAATAAACAAGACACTATTATTAATATTAGGCTACTTTCACACGAGCATTTCTCCTTTCTGGTATTGAGATCCATCATTTACCTAAATTAACCTATCAATCAACACTCATACTTATCCTAATACCATTAGTTAACATGCAATTAACCATCTTTAACAATGTATTTAAAAGTGAGACACACCCCTGGGGCAGAGCCTGACCGCAAAGCGTGATGGACACTTGTTAGAGAGCTCCTTCAACACAGGCCTGTGTTACTGCCATATAAGCTGCTCACCTCACTTCAAGATGGTAAAAATAGGCAAGGACAAAGCCAGAGACAAAAGAGAACCTGCAAGACCGGACCGCAACGGGACCGACATGAAGAGGTATCTCAAAAAAGTAGCTGCCTCTCCTGGATCTTGTGCACGCAAGATGGAGCCGGAGGGAAAGAGAGAAAACTTGGCTGACTCAGACGCTGACAGCTTGACGTATTTGACAGTGGCCAGCATGACAAGAGACCCCACACAAGTCTCTTGGCGGTTCTTAAAACAAGCTTTGTCACAAGCCATAATGCCTGTTGAGAAAACTGACAGAGATAAAAAAGTGACCTCAAACAACTTGGTTAGCGGAAGCCCTGGAGATGAACCAGGCAGCCATAATATCTTTTAACGCTGCCTTGGGAAAGAGCTGCCACACAAATGGACTCTCTCAACACAGCATTTGCCCTAATTGAAGACCGCATCCGCCGAAAGAACATTCGGATTTGCGGGGTGCCTGAAACCACAGCTGTGGCAGCCATGTTTACTGACCTGCTGGGAGAAGAGAGAGCAGCAGAACTCATAGTGGTGCGCATTCACAGATCGCTAAAGCTAGTACCGAAGCAGAATGAGCCCCAAAGAGACATAGTGTGCAGCCTACTCAGCTACCTAGACACTTCTGCAAGGTGAGCACATTCTTCTATTTCAAGATATAGTTCCCTCAACTTTATACAAGAGGGGCTGCTAAGGCCTCTAACAGACCACTTGAAAGCCAGCCATATAGCTTTCAGATGGATTTTTCCTTTCGGACATACCTTCACCAAAAGCGGAAAAAGGTGCACCATTAGAACGCCATCAGACCTCCCAGCAGTGTGTTCTCTATTACAAATACCTCTGCTGGACATTCTATCCTGGCTATCTGTAGCCAAACAACAAGATTCGTTGCCAGCCGTACAAGACCCTGGTGCTTGGTCACTGATGGGAAAAGCTCAATCCTTACCTTACTGATAAGAATGTGGCTTAAATAAGTGTTTATGACCTCTCAGTAGTTTACAGAGAAGGGTAATTAGATGACAGCACAAAGTAAAAGTGAAAGTACCAGGCACCCAGCTAGACAAACAGTTAACCCTTTGTGACTGAACAGCTAAATATTTTTTTAATAAAGACCAATTGAAAATATGATTTTTAGCCAAAGATAACTTAAATGAAATCCTAAAAAAATTTGACTCCAAAGGTGTACATAGCCTTTAATGTACAACCACACCTTCTTGTATCTATTATATGTAGATCTTCATTATGTTCTTATTTCTCTTCTCTTCTCTCCTGCCCCACCTTCCCTCATCCTCTCAACCCTCCCTCCTTCATGCGGCACCTCTCCGGATCATATGCATTAAGAGGTTCAATGATGACAGTTCTTTATGGGTCAGGTTAATGTACCACCTAAAATGTAAGAAGTGTGAACACGTCGCAAAAAAAGTCTCAATTATGTTGTCTATTATGTAAATCCAAGACAGATATATGTTTTTTTTCAGGAAACACATTTTAAAGTGGGGCGCATTCCGTCTCTGCTACAAGAGTACTTAAGATGTGGCTCCATAGCTCTTATTTTAGCGCCTCTAGAGGGATCAGTGTTGCTATCTCTAAAAATGTACCCTTTACCCATATCCTCACACAATCTGAGTCTGAGGGATGCAATGTTTTCATTAAGGGTAAAATAGGAGTGGATGTTGTTACTCTTGCAAGTCTATATGCACCCAATAGAGGCCAACGACAATAGCTCAAAATCACATTGGCCAAATTACATCAGTTCACTGAAGGTATCCGTATAGTAGTAGGAGACATTAACATCACCCTATCACCTATTCTTGATATCTCCATAGGCACCTCCGCACACTCTCAGGTATCTCTGGGGCGAATACATAGAACACTAAAGGATACTTGCTTAATGGATGCATGGCGACTCATATACCCAACTATCAAAGGCTATAATACGGATTACCTCTTTGTCTCACAGCTGCATTATGACTGACTGCACTCGGCCAATATAGAGCTGATCACTATATCCGACCAATCATGCATCAGTGAATGTATCCTTATGCTTCCGAAACTTACCAGTTAGAGCAGGGGTGGCCAACCTGTGGCTCGCGAGCCGCATACGGCTCCTTGCACCTTCATTTACGGCTCACAGGGTAGCGGTCCGGTCAGCTCTTACTCTCCTCTCTGCAGCGGTCTGCTCTGTCTACATATGCGGCTCGCAGCGGAGCGGGCCAGCTATTCCTCTACTTTGCGTTCCTCTCAGCAGCGTTCTCCACTATGTCCTGATGCACAGCGTTAGGACGTAGTTAGTATGTGGAGGCCCGCGCTCTGACCTGACGCTGTGAACGTCAGATCACTGTCCACTGGCGCCACAGTCCTCAGAGCAGCAGCAGCAGCAGAGGTACGGCAGGATAAGCCTCCTACAAATGGTGAACAGTCCACAGTTTTTTTTATTGAAGTACTGATCATGGGGGTCTTATCTGACATGGGAATAGTATGAGCTCAGATGAGACCCCCAAATCCTCCTCAGACCCACAAAAAAAGCCCTCCCAGTGCTTACATAAGACACAAAAAATCAGACACCCCATGCTCACATCTACTCTATGTCAAATCACCCCCCCCCCCACATGATCTCAGCATGGGGGTGGGGGTCATCTGAGCATGCGGGTGTCATCTGAGCATATGGGCGGTCATCTGAGCATGGGGCGTCATCTGACCATGGGCAGTCATGTGAGCATAAGGCGGTCATCTGAGCATGGGGCGTCATCTGACCATGGGCGGTCATGTGAGCATAAGGCGGTTATCTGAACATTGGCAGTCATCTGAGCATGAGGGTGTCATGTGCGCATAAGGCGGTTATCTGAGCATGGGGCAGTCATCTGAGCATGAGGGTGTCATCTAAGCATGAGGGTGTGAATTGCTTCGAGTAGCAACGTCTGAATACAAGCCAGATTTGAAACACATTGTGAAAAACAAAGATTGCCAGAAGTCTCACTAAAGTTGTCTACATTACAGGTAGGAAAGGTAGTTTAAATACACTTTTAAATGTTTGAAAACTCAATTGCAGTAATACGGTCGTGCGCACGTATATTTGTGTAAATGTATACCTTGTGGCTCATACATTTTTTTTTTTTGGTTCTTTGTGTCTGTAAGGTTGGCCACCCCTGAGTTAGAGCATGGTTTTGGAGCCTGAATGAGACATTGCTTGATAAGGATGTATACTTGCAGGCAATGCAGCAGAAGCTAGCCCTTTTCTTTCAGGAGAATCTGCCAGGAGACACTTCCACCATAATAGTATGGGAGACTCATAAGGCTGTAAAGAGAGAGGAACTGATCTCTCTAGGTTGCAAACTGAAAAAAGAAAGGCAAAAGCTGCTGAACTCCCTGCTTTCACATATAGCCACAATTGAAGCACTCCATAAGAGGACTAAAGTTTTGCAGACACAGCAGGAACTGGTCCATTTAAGAACAATTGAGAGACCTGCTCAATATATAATTAATCAATCAATCAATCAATTTCGATTTTATGCTCATGGGGAAGAAACTTAGGCCTCGCCTCCTGAAGCAGTGTAAGGATGACACCTTCATACATTCAATTGAGCAGGCTCAGGGTTGTAAAGTAACAAAAACTGCTGGTATTGCAGCTGCCTTTCAGAAATTTTATGCCCAGCTTTATGGTTTGAGGGAGGAGGGAGACCGAATAGAACAGGATTCTTGTGGGATCATTGATAGCTTTTTAGATCCTCTGAACCTTATGAAGATCACCCCTGAAGACCTGTCACTTCTGCTTCAAGCAGCAACACAAGATGAGGTAGCCAAAATCATAACGTCAATGCCGTTAGGCAAAAGCTCAGGCCCAGATGGCTTCACAGTGGGTTATTATAGGAAATTGCTATCCACCCTCAGATCACAAAATGGTGTGGGTCTCTAATGTCAGGTGCCACCTTACACCCTCTCTTACCAAAGAGGGGAAAGATCCAGAGCAATGTGGGAGTTATAGACCCATATCACTTCTAAATGTAGATGTCAAAATATGGGCAAAGCTTCTTGCTTCCAGGCTAAGCTCTCTTTACCTCTAGCTGGTTAATCCCAAACAAGCAGGGTTAGTCCTGGGAAGGGAGGGGAATCACATCTCTTGTGGTATCTACCATCTCCTATGCAAAGGCATCTAAACAGCCATTGGTCCTTCTTAGTGGCCTTTGATAGAGTCAGCTGGGCTTTTATGCAGAAAACTCTTAAGATTTGGTATCCCTAATACCTTTGTTAACACCATAATGTCATAAGGTTCCCTAGCGCAAGAGTCAGAGTAAATAGTACCCTCTCTTCTGCATTTCCTATTAAAATGGGACGAGACAAGGATGCCCCATCTCCGCCCTTTTTGTTCTGGTAATGGAGACGCTATTACAAGCCATTAGAGAACATCCCCAAATACAAGGACTTCACCTACCTAAAAAATTACCCACTTACCATACAGCTGCTTTTGCAGATGAGCATTTTCATAGCTAATCCCTCATGTACCTTCCCTCCTCTGCAAGACCTTTTTGAGAAATTTGAAACCCTCTCAAACTTCAAAATAAATCATACTAAATCAGAGGTTCTCAACAGCCTTAGTAGTGTCTAAACTTCGCTTAGCTACCCCCTTTAAGTGGCAAACCTCACACCTCACCTATCTAAGCATTAAGATCCCCTCAGACCTTACGAGGGTCTTCCATATCAGTTATCCACCTCTAATAAGGGAGTATCAGGCCTACTTAAAATCTCACCAAGTCCCCTATATTTCCTGGATAGGTCAACTTGCTCAAAACCATCATATTGCCCAAATTGCTTTATGTCTTACAGATGCTGCAGATAAATGTTCCCATGCACTTCTTCGAACAGATTGTTTGCATTATCAACCTTCCAATGGAACAAAAAGAAAGAACACTTAGCATATAGCAGACTTGTGTTGAGGAAGGAACATGGCGGCTTTGGTCTCCCTGATCCATTGACCTATTATAGAGCAATATTCAATTGACCTATTGAATATCGCAAATAACCAAGTTCTAGTTACTGAACTAGAATTGGAATCTATAACACCAGAATGGCTTGCAGCCTGTGGGGACTGGGAGTCTCAGCCTCTACATGTAATCCTCTTCTTAAAGGGACTATGTGAATGATACGAGCCACTACTAGAGATCAAGGCACTCTTGGTTCTCCATCTCCTCTCCTGCCACCTCAACTGGTCCCATTCTTCACACGCCCGTCAGTCAGATACCCTTCCCCAATCGGGAATAGGTTCAAAGGCAAGACATTAGAATCCTTTCAAGCTGATTTGGTGGAGACTGATGGTGTGCTTTAGCCCAGAGCATTAACTTCCTTCCTACACCACCAACTTCCTGGATACAGAAGAACTCACATCCTCCTGTAAGGTGCTAGCACAGAGAAAGGTGGGATCATGCCTGGTTTGAAAAGCTACTCACCCGAGAAAGCCTCCCCCGCAAGCTGATCTCTATACTGACTAAGGGTACTTTCACACTAGCGGCAGCACGGATAAAGCGGGTGAAGGGTCCCGCCGGATCTGTGATGCTGCAGGTGCACGTGTGGGGTCGTGTTGTATTTACATGTTGTATTACATGTTGTATTTTCGTTCTGGCCGCCTCTCAGCAGGGGTTAACGTGCTGCGGCCGGATCCGCGGCCTACCCCCATTACAGTGAATTGGGCCGGAGCACGCTCTGGCCCTGCACGTGCACCTGCGGCAGCACGGGACCCTTCACCCGCCGGATCCATGCTGCCGCTAGTGTGAAACAAGCCTTACTCTCTCTTAGCCAACCAAAGCAGAGAGACTACTGCATATGTTTGAAAATGGTCAGAGGAGCTTAATAAGTCTTTCTATGAGACAGAAATACTATCCATTCACCTTTGTTCTCATGGCTTTTCCAGATGTGTGAGAATCCAGAAACACTAAAGTGATGACACACTGGTATAATACCCCTAAACAAATGTATCTCTTAGGTTTGCTGGAGATGCGAGGACAGTGAGGATACACTGAGTCACATCTTCTGGTTCTGCCCAAAGATTTCAAATTATTGGGAAGAGGTAACGAGAGAGGTTAATATGATTACCTCGGCTAATATTAAGCTAACTCCAGAGTCAATCCTCTTATGGCTCCCAAATAATACTTGATGCCCAGCCAAGAATGACCTAGCCACCCATCTATTACAAGTGGCAAGGCTATTGATTCCTCTCAAATGGCTTAGTAAAGAACCCACCAATAAGTCGATAAAGTGGATCAAATATGTTGCCTTGAAGAACTGGAGGGTTAGGAAAACAGGAATCACCAGAGATATATGAAACTTTGGAGACCCTGGAAACAATACCGTGCATCAGGACCTAACAAAATGCCATAGATGATCCATCTTTCTATCTGGGCAGCCCTATCTACGTAAACATATAGACCACACCCTGTCATTTATGGAATACTGAGGCAGTCAAAGAGGAGCAATAATCTGAGCATCCACCCTGTCCTTGTCACAGATCCATATGGCTATCTAGTAGAGAATAGTTGGCCACATGGACCCCTTTATTATTTCAGAGTTTACACTTCTGTTTGGTTTGTTTATATTCCATTCTGCAAAACTAAAGTCAGGGATAGTAGTCTGACGTTCACTCTTTATATCAGAGAAAATGATAACAACATCTCCTAAAAATGGTGTCAGATGCTTTAACTTTATTTGTATTTGTGAACTTAAGATATTGGTGAATTACAATGTATGTTGTCAAATTCAACTGTTCAATTCTGCTGATCAATAAAAAGAATTTTGAAAGAATGAAAATTACCTATTGTTTAAATCACATTTATATATTTATTTTTAGAACTTTGTTGATTTTTTGTGGGCAATTTTTGCATTGGTCACTAGGTTTTAATGATGTCACAACTTCCTGTTTATATTGACTTTTCAGCAGTCACCTCATTATTATCAGACGCTGGATAACATTGACTGATAACATCTACAGGGTGGGCCATTTATATGGATACACCTAAATAAAATGGGAATGGTTGGTGATTAGAGATGAGCGAGCATGCTCGGCCGAGCGTTCTCGGGAGTAATTTTCGAGTAGTAGCGTACGCATCTTCTAATCTGTACGCCAATGCGTACGCATCTTGTAATTTGTATGCATTAGCGTACAAATTTATAAGATGCGCACGCATTAGTGTACAGATTAGAATATGCATATGCATTAGCTCACAGATTATAAAATGCGTACGCTACTACTCGAAAATTGCTCCCGAGTACGCTTGGCCGAGCATGCTCGCTCATCTCTATTGGTGATATTAACTTCCTGTTTGTGGCACATTAGTATATGGGAGGGGGGAAACTTTTCAAGATGAATGGTGACCATGGTGGCCATTTTGAAGTCGTCAATTTTGAATCCAACTTTAGTTTTTTTCAATGGGAAGAGGGTCATGTGACACATCAAACTTATTGAGAATTTCACAAGAAAAACAATGGTGTGCTTGGTTTTAACATAACTTTATTCTTTCATGATTTTTTTTACAAGTTTCTGACCACTTGTAAAATGTGTTCAAAGTGCTGCCCATTGTGTTGGATTGTCAATGCAACCCTCTTCTCCCATTCTTCACACACTGATAGCAAGAAGAAATGCTAGCACAGGCTTCCAGTATCCGTAGTTTCAGGTGCTGCACATCTCGTATCTTCACAGCATAGACAATTGCCTTCAGATGACCCCAAAGATAAAAGTCTAAGGGGTCAGATGGGGAGACCTTGGGGGCCATTCAACTGACAAGCACTTTCCAGGAAACTGTTCATCTAGGAATGCTCGGACCTGACACCCATAATGTGATGGTCACCATCTTGCTGGAAAAACTCAGGGAACGTGCCAGCTTTAGTGCATAAAGAGGAAAACACATCATCATGTAGCAGATACTGGAAGCCTGTGCTAGCATTTCTTCTGCGGTGTTGCTATCAGTGTGTGAAGAGTGGGAGAAGAGGGTTGCATTGACAATCCAACACAATGGGCAGCACTTTGAACACATTTTATAAGTGGTCAGAAACTTGTAAATAACTCATGAAATAATAAAGTTACGTTATGGTCACCACCCATCTTGAAAAGTCCCCCCCTCCCCATATACTAATGTGCCACAAACAGGAAGTTAATATCACCAACCATTCCCATTTTATTTAGGTGTATCCATATAAATGGCCCACCCTGTAGATAGATTATATATATAAACAATGGCACACATCAGGCCAAATATAAATATGGAGGTGCTGCCAATTGAAAAAATGGTAGCACTCTCACAAAAACTGAGTTAAAAGAAAAACACTTTATTCAACCCTGTGGTCACAACTAGGGATGAGCGAACTTGTGTTTCAAGTTTGGCGTAAAAAGTTCAGGTTATGTAAGAATTCCGTTATGGATTCTGCTACCACGGGCCATAACTAAGGGTCCATTCACATGTCCACATGCATTCCGCAACTTTGCGGAAGGGGTGCAGACCCATTCATTTTCAATAGGGCTGCAAAAGATGCAGACAGCACTCATCCGCACTTCCGTTCTGTGGCCCCGCAAAAAAATAGAACATGTCCTATTTTTGCCCGCAGCCACGGACATGAATAGGCATTTCTATCATAGTGCCTGTGTGTGATGGTGTCTGTAGAATCCATGGTGGTAGCAGAATCCATTACGGAATTCTTAGATAACCTGAACCTTGTACGCCGAACTTGAAACACAAGTTCATGCTACACTAGTCACAACGTTTTAGCTCATAGCTTGAAAAGAGACTCTGTGAATGAGCTGTTTGAGAGTGCAGACATTTATATATATATATATATATATATATATATATATATATATATATACAAAATGACAAAAACCAGACAGCACCTCCTGCAGATGAAAGTCAGGTGCAAGCTACCTGCTGGCTAGTTAAATACTAAACAAAAAATGGCAGCAGCACTAGATAAGCCATGACACATGAACATGGGGTGAATATGTGAAAAAAGTAAAAAAGCAGAACTGCTATATAGTAAGTAAAGTGGAAGCTCTTAGCGCATATACATGATCATAAATATGTCGGGCTCATCCACCAACGATCAAGGTGGCTTCCAATCGGATGAGTCCTACACTAACACTGACCTGCATCCTACATAAACCGGCAGGCCCATATCAGGGGAACATCTTACCCGGTCAGAAGCTGCACCAGTCTGAACAGGAGTGCTAAATTCCCCAGAGGAGGCCAGTCTTCCTCTATATATACAAAATGACAATGGTTTTTGTCATTTTGTATATATAGAGGAAGACTGGCCTCCTCTGGGGAATTTAGCACTCCTGTTCAGACTGGTGCAGCTTCTGACCGGGTAAGATGTTCCCCTGATATGGGCCTGCCGGTTTATGTAGGATGCAGGTCAGTGTTAGTGTAGGACTCATCCGATTGGAAGCCACCTTGATCGTTGGTGGATGAGCCCGACATATTTATGATCATGTATATGCGCTAAGAGCTTCCACTTTACTTACTATATAGCAGTTCTGCTTTTTTACTTTTTTCACATATTCACCCCATGTTCATGTGTCATGGCTTATCTAGTGCTGCTGCCATTTTTTGTTTAGTATATATATATATATATATATATATATAGTATTGAGTTTCGTCACACTGTACTAATCTGTGTGGGAGAAGTGACTGCTCACTGTGTGGACTGTACACAAATACTGTATTCAGAACAGAGCACACACACACACTGTACTCAGAAGAGACTGCACACACAATACTGTATTCAGAACAGAGCACACACACACACACTGTACTCAGAAGAGACTGCACACACATACTGTACTCAGACTGCACACACATACTGTACTCAAAAGAGACTGCACACACAATAGGGTGTTGAGAAGAGAGCACATGTAGTCAGAGCTGTCATCTATATCAGGTTCTGACTGTAGATCGCTGCACTAATGTTATCAGCAGAAATATCTATTGTGTCTACAAATAATGGACTTTCTACAGAATGGAAAGTGAGAACTAGATCTGCTGATTACAGGCTGTAGCATACTGTAAGACTCACCATGTTGTGGATGAAATCTCACTACCAAGTTACTTGCAAGTTCCATCAGGTTATACTGTATGTAAGAGGCTGCTTGCTGTGCTGTGTAACAGGATGTGGGGGCGGGGCTGTGCTGTGTAACAGGATGTGGGGGCGGGGCTGTACTGTGTAACATGATGTGGGGACGTGGCTGTGCTGTGTAAAAGGATGTGGGGGCGTGGCTGTGCTGTGTAACAGGATGTGGGGGCGGGGCAGCAGAGCTTGTGCTGGTGCATGTGAAATCAACAGGAACACCCAAAGAGCTTCTCAGGAGAAGACAGCAATGTGCAAAACTCATAGAAGAGCATTTCTGAGTACATGCGAAGCAAAGCTGATACCAGTAAACTAACAAGTGCAAATTTATTATGTGCTGCATTACAGTAAGATATGGGGTTATTGATTTTTAGTGTACAAAGGTGTACATAGTCTTTAAAGTGATATATCACCCCAGGTAAAGTCAAGGGCCAAATTTGTGAATCCCCCATAATGCTTCAGTTTTAAAATCAGTCTCATGTATGGCCAATATTTCTGAAGTGTAGGGAGGACAAATAACAAAAGGGAATATAAAGAACTAAAATATGTTGAAATTACCAGCTTTCAACCAGGAAATCTTTGATTTGATGTTTGGCTACCTAATTTTAGATGGTCAATGGATCAAAATCATATGAAGATATGAATAAAGCCTCATATATGAAAGAACACACTTATCAGGACTTGATGGCCAAACCAGGTTTATTTAGATTTTCTAAAAAGCATTCTGCACAAACTGTTGGACATACAGACAATGGACAGACATCTCCATACGTTAAAGTGAATGGGAGCACATCGCACATGCACGGCCACTGCTCCCATTAATTCCTACTGTGCCGAAGGAAATAGCTGAGCCAGTGCTCAACTTTTTTTGGCGGCTCCATAGAAATGAATGGAGGGCAACTGTGCATATGCAGTGCGCCCTCTGGGACTTTCCCAGCTGCGTTTACGAGATAAGTGTGGGTCCCCGCACCAATGGGGGCATATCCTAGCTATATGTTCCCATTATTTGAGATGAGAATACCTCTTTAATATTGTCTTATCATTGGAAGTAGAATATTATTAATGGATTTTGAATTTTGTACATCAGGCTGAGGACAGAGAAGACTTGAACATTTCGATTTATATCTACTAGAAAGCAAATAACGCTCTTGTCAAAGGTTCTTAATATTCCTGCAAATATGAGCAAAATAAACCACAAGCAGTGAGGGCTGTGACCTTATCTACAAATGTATTTAGTACATTTACATCTTAACACATGTGGGAATATTTACGACATGGATGACACCTCTATATCATGATATGCACTACGCCTTTTATATTCTAGTCCACTGAACACTGCAGAATTACATTTCAAAACAGAAGCTGTATAATTTCAGTCAATGATAGGATCCAATTACATCTGGTAAAATAAAGAAAGCTTCACACAAGAATTCCTGATCTCACATCATGGGTGCATTATTTGTGGTGATCTAGATATAGGGGGTCATTTATCAAACTGGAGTGAAGTAGAACTGGCTTAGTTGCCCACAGCAACCAATCAGATTCCGTCTTACATTTTCCAAATGAGCTGTCCAAAATGAAAGGAGGAATCTGATTGGTTGCTATGGGCAACTAAGCCAGTTCTACTCTACACCATTTTGATAAATGACCCCCATAGTCTATAAGTACGGAGTGATAAAATCTAAAGGAGATAAATTATATATTGTTTGTACTTTTATTAGACTGTCCTGTGGACATGTGTGTATGGATTTTCTAAAGGAGTTGTGTCAAGTTTTGACTGGGACCAACTGCTGGAACCCCCACTGATCTTGAGAATGTGAGTCCTGTTCTCCTGTCCTGATGGAGTAGCAGGCTAAGCATGCGCCCTGCTGCTCCACTCATTCTCCATGAGGCCACTGGAAGCATTGTAGAGTGAAGGAAAGTGTCCACATAGGGCTGTGACCATGACCTATAAACAGGGAGGAAAGCACTCAAGTCATTTCGCAGGGAAAGGGGTGGTCTAGGATATATAGAAGTGTAGCAAGAAAGCAGAACAACCACCGCAGACTCTGCAGTGAGAGGGGAATAACACACTCCTCAAAATATATTAATGAAGTACCAATGAAGAGAGGTGAGATGTAGAAGGAGAAGATGGTCCAGGAATGAAGTGGCACTCATTCATGAGAGCTAGTGAAGATAGAAACATCCTGGGCACACAGATACAGCATATATTTCTGGAAGGGAAACATCTACACAACAAAACTCAGAAATGAGGAGATTTTTAAAATTGGCATCAGGGGGCATGAAAAGGAATGAAGATTACAGGCTGATATTTAGTGCAATGGAAAAGAGTAGGATGGAAAATGTCAGGAGGATGAAGCCTTGGATTTCCAAACATGAACAAGAATGTGGACAGTTGTGTGAGGTCTCACTTTGGTGTTAACATTTTCACCAGATTAAGAAACTACTTTAAATGGGTTCTCTGGTTCATAATAAATATTTGCCTCATATACCTGTACTCCAGGTAAGCGCTTCCTCCACTTTATTTCTGCATCATTTCATCTCGGGGAGGGGGGGAATGTTTACACGTAGAACGTCCTGCTTTCATTGGCTTCCTGTTTGGGTTTTCTGACTAAATGTGCACCTCCCCTTTCCATGTCAGCTAGGCAGAGCAATCTCTGAGACACATCCCCTGGCCTTTCTCTCCCTCAACACTACCTATAGGAGGGAGAATCGGGAGCTCCTCAAACTTTAGGTTGTCATCTAACAATACACGAATGTTTCACATCAAAAACAGTAGCCAAGTCAATCCAATGAATCAGGAAGCTAAAGGAGTTCACATGACTGCTCACAGTGTGCTGTTTGCATCCGTTGCATCCATGCCGCGGCCCCGCAAAAAGAATAGAACATGTCCTATTCTTGTCCGCAACTGCGGACAAGAATAGGCATTTTCTATGATAGCTGTGGCATGTGACTTATATCTGTAAGTTACACCATAACTTACCCCCACCGTGCAGCAGGAGGTCCCCAGGTCGCCAACAGTGGGCTGTGTAAAGTGCTACAATCCTCAGCCACTGCTTCCTTAGAGCACAAGATGGCTGCAGAATCTTGTCTGTGCATGCGCTAAACAGCAAATGTAAATGTTCAGTGCAAGTGCAAATGACG
The DNA here is from genome assembly GCA_900303285.1 of Rhinella marina. Taxonomy (NCBI): domain Eukaryota; kingdom Metazoa; phylum Chordata; class Amphibia; order Anura; family Bufonidae; genus Rhinella; species Rhinella marina. The sequence goes on from ONZH01022280.1 coordinate 83,847, forward strand.
ATCTGTCCTGGGACAGAACAGAATACAGTGATGCAGGTGAATCACATCACTTCCTGCCATCCTGTACCCTGTGGACTGAGTGGCTGAGGATTTTGGCAGTTTTCACAGCCCACTAAAGGGGACCCAGGGGGTCTTCTGCTATATGGTGGGGGTAAGTTATGGTATGACATACAGACATAAGCATTAAAAATTGATTGTGTGCTATTACAACATATTTTTACAAATTGGCCAACCCCTTCAAGCATCTATGACTTATCTATACACTATAGATTGCCTCACATTAAGCCACCAAAAGGTAAAGTTACATCATAGTGATTGCACAAGAACAGGAGCTGTGCCCACACGGTCACCGGGGAAGGAGGCATCTGGTGTCGAGTGATAGCCAGATCCCACTGTAATAGCCCAGGATCGGAGATAACTCTGATCCTAGCTGTCTGAATGAAGGATTTCTGCTAATGCGAATAAATAAAAAAAAATTATTAAACCAATTTCCTAATATTTGTGAAAGAAAATTGAGCTGTAAATTTGTATTACAATTATCCATATCCAGAGATGTCAGATAAGGGGAGTTTATAGGAGAGGATTCCTGTCTGTTATCCTGACGTCATCCATACATGTATATACAGAGCACAACAGACTTGCACTTTTATATTAACAATTTGATGCTGTACTCCACTTTGGATAACACGGGGGTCTTTGTAGAAAATAGGAAATTGTGGCGATTTCAGAATTTGCAGTAGAATAGAAGCTGATGATTTGTCAGGCGTCCTCCCTGTTAAGTATGGATGAAATCTAAAAATAAAAGTTGAAGAAGAATTGATTAGTCAATAGTTGGAGCATTAACCGTGTGCTTGTGTACAGTCAAAATGACAGAGAAAAATAAGAATGCAAGATGAATAGAAATCACGGCAAGTTATGGTCCATACAGTGAACCACTACTAAAGGGGTTTAGTAGAAGTACACATTGATAGCCAGATAAACAATGTAGGGCTATGTCACATACAGAAGCACTGGTGCCGCTTTGTTCCATTTATCAGTGGGGGTTTCGGTGGTCGGACCCGCAAAAATTACACACTGCCAGTGTATCCTAAAGATAAGCCATCAGTGTGAACCCTAGAAATGAGTGATGCTAGTAAACATGGGCTAACAGTTTGTCAGTCAGCAAGATTTTCTTCCTGTTCTTGAAACAGTTTTGTAGAAATCTCGCAGAGAACATAAGCTTAAAGGGGTTATCCCATGACTAATGTAAAAAATAAAAAAACAGACATCATATAGTACATGACACTCTCTTTCTAACAAAGATAGAACCAGCCTTGTACCTCACATGGATCCAGAGATCTCCCCATTCATTGCTCTGCTACATTTATATCAAACTGAAAGCTCAAGGGGAGTGTCTTTTCTGCGGCAGCTCAGGAGGCGTGTCCATGCTCTGCCTATCACAGCTCAGGGGGCATGTCTCACCTCTCCCTATCACAGATCAGGAGGCATGTCTCAGCTCTCCCTATCACAGCTCAGGGGGGTTGTCTCAGCTCTGCCTATCACAGCTAAGGAGAGTGTCTCAGCTCTCCCTATCACAGCTCAGGAGGCGTGTCTCAGCTCTCCCTATCACAGCTCAGGAGGCGTGTCTCAGCTCTCCCTATCACAGCTAAGGAGAGTGTCTCAGCTCTCCCTATCACAGCTCAGGAGGCGTGTCTCAGCTCTCCCTAGCACAGCTCAGGGGGTGTGTCCATACTCTCCCTATCACAGCTCAGGAGGCGTGTCTCCGCTCTCCCTATCACAACTCAGGAGGCAGTGGAAGGATGAAACTGAGCATGTGTGGCCCTTTCAGTGAGCAAGTCAAAGAAATAAGAAAAAAACAAACAGCAGGTGGCACTATACAGATACATTTTATTGAATAGCTCAATGGCTAATAAATAAGATCAGTTAGTATTGTTTACTGCATAGATTTGTCCAGACCCTAGAAATAACACATGATTTGACTCATTAAAAGTTTTGGACTTACGTTCACTTTGTGGTCCCCGAAATGGAGTTTTGGCTGAAAAAAAAAAAAAAACAGTGTGGGTGAAATCTTTGAAGATGGAAAACAGAGCAGGAGGAGTAAATCATAAATTGTGTTATTGCTTACATACAACTCAACAGCTTATTCTAAAAACTGTGTTATAATTTTAGTGAGAACTTAAAGAATTTTTCCCAGACTGCTTGAAGCCTGATCGGTGGGGGTCTGACCGCCTTGGACAACCACTGATCACGAAAACATAGGCACCACCTCTAAATCTCTATAGGACTGCCAGAGATAGCAGAGCACTGTTCTCGGTTATCTGTGGTTAGAATCCCATACACTATGAATGGAGTAGCAGAGTGCAGTCTTCACAGGGCTCCATTTAAATGAGGGACATGGAATCCACATTCTCATGATCAGTGGAAGTGCAAGCGGTTGGATCCCCCACTTATCACCTATCCTGTGGAGTTGGTATGCCAAAGTTCTGACTCCGACTTCTGTATTTTATCACACTCATCAGTAATTAGTAATACATTTCCTGTATGGTGACATCGGGTTTTTTCTCACCATCATGTAATCAGGCGACTCAGACAGAACTTAAACCATATTTATTGGAATATTATTTCGGAAATTCCTGACAGTTTTTAAAATTCCTGTAAGTACCTATGCAATGCACTCTGCATTTAATAACTGGAAAACACAGTTATACACTTAATTGTAAGAAATCTATTAAATATATATATAAAATGATGTCTTGGAAATGCAAAGAATCATGTACAAGTCTAAATGGCAATGTGCAAACTGATTTGTACGAATCGATTTGTTCACCTGAACAAATTCTCCGTCTGTGAGAGGCTGTACCTCCAAAAACAAGGGAGTGTCTAGAGCTCTGGGGGTGCTCCCTTACAAGTGTAACCATCCAGATGAACGAATTGATTAGTACGAATTGATTTACTCAATTCTTGGATAAAACAAACATTTAAAAAGTGTAGCTGCTATATTTAGTGCTTTTAAAGTAGTTGTCTGAGAATAAATAACACAGGAGAGGTGAGAACTGATTATCACCACTAGAACACCCTGCTGATGACTGTTTATAGTATAAGGAGAGGAGAGAACACAGGAGAGGGGAGAACTGATTATCTATCATCACTAGAACACCCTGCTTATCACTGTGTATAGTATAAGGACAGGAGAGAACACATGAAAGGTGAGAACTGATTATCTATCACCACTAGAACACCCTGCTTATCACTGTGTATAGTATAAGGACAGGAGAGAACACAGGAGAGGTGAGAACTGATTATCTATCATCACTAGAACATCCTGCTTATTACTGATTATAGTATAAGGACAGGAGAGAACGCAGGAGAGGTGAGAACTGATTATCTATCATCACTAGAACACCCTGCTTATCACTGATTATAGTATAAGGACAGGAGAGAACACATGAAAGGTGAGAACTGATTATCTGTCACCACTAGAACACCCTGCTTATCACTGATTATAGTATAAGGACAGGAGAGAACACAGGAGAGATGAGAACTAATTGTCTATCATCACTAGAACACCCTGCTTATCACTGTATATAGTATAAGGACAGGAGAAAACAGAGGAGAGGTGAGAACTGATTATCTATCACTAGAACACCCTGCGTATCACTGATTATAGTATAAGGACAGGAGAGAACACAGGAGAGGTGAGAACTGATTATCTATCATCACTAGAACACCCTGCGTATCACTGATTATAGTATAAGGACAGGAGAGAACGCAGGAGAGATGAGAACTGATTATCTATCATCACTAGAACACCCTGCTTATCACTGATTATAGTATTAGGTCAGGAGAGAACACAGGAGAGATGAGAACTGATTATCTATCATCACTAGAACACCCTGCTTATCACTGATTATAGTATAAGGACAGAAGAGAACGCAGGAGAGGTGAGAACTGATTATCTATCATCACTAGAACACCCTGCTTATCACTGTATATAGTGTAAGGACAGGAGAGAACACAGGAGAGGTGAGAACTGATTATCTATCATCACTAGAACACCCTGCGTATCACTGATTATAGTATAAGGACAGGAGAGAACGCAGGAGAGATGAGAACTGATTATCTATCATCACTAGAACACCCTGTTTATCACTGATTATAGTATTAGGTCAGGAGAGAACACAGGAGAGGTGAGAACTGATTATCTATCACCACTAGAACATCCTGCTTATCACTGATTATAGTATAAGGACAGGAGAGAACACAGGAGAGGTGAGAACTGATTATCTATCATTACTAGAACACCCTGCTTATCACTGATTATAGTATAAGGACAGAAGAGAACGCAGGAGAGGTGAGAACTGATTATCTATCACCACTAGAACACCCTGCTTATCACTGTATATAGTATAAGGACAGGAGAGAACACAGGAGAGGTCAGAACTGATTATCTATCATTACTAGAACACCCTGCTTATCACTGATTATAGTATAAGGACAGGAAAGAACACAGGAGAGGTGAGAACTGATTATCTATCACCACTAGAACACCCTGCTTATCACTGTATATAGTATAAGGACAGGAGAGAACACAGGAGAGGTGAGAACTGATTATCTGTCACCACTAGAACACCCTGCTTATCACTGTATATAGTATAAGGACTATAATCAATTATATAAATACTAAAAAGTATAAACCTGAAGGTGTTGGCCCCTTACAGAGTAATGAGGGGGGAGTTGCAGAGAGCGATGAGGAGAAAGCGAAGCTACTAAATAACTTTTTCTCCACTGTATTCACTGAGGAAAATAAACTGTCAGATGAAATGCAGAGTATTAAAGTAAATTCCCCTTTAAAAGTGCCCTGTCTGACCCAGGAAGAGGTACAGCAACGTCTTAAAAATATTAAAATAGACAAATCACCAGGACCGGATGGCATACACCCCTGTATCCTAAGAGAATTAAGTAATGTCATTGACAGACCCTTATCTCTGATATTTAAGGACTCTATACTGATGGGGAGTGTTCCACATGATTGGCACATAGCAAATGTGGTGCCAATATTCAAAAAGGGTCCAAAAACAGAGCCCGGAAACTATAGGCCGGTAAGTTTAACTTCTGTTGTGGGTAAACTGTTTGAATGTTTTCTGAGAGATGCTATCTTGGAGTACCTCAATGAAAATAAGCAAATAACTCCGTATCAGCATGGCTTCATGAGGGATCGGTAAAATCGCGAAAATGTCTGTATGTGGGTAAGTAACTGGCTCAGTGATAGAAAACAGAGGGTGGTTATTAACGGTAGATACTCAGATTGGGTCACTGTCACTAGTGGGGTACCACAGGGGTCTGTATTGGGTCCTATTCTCTTCAATATATTTATTAATGATCTTGTAGAAAGCTTGCATAGTAAAATATCAATTTTTGCAGATGACACTAAACTGTGTAAAGTAATTAACACAGAAGAGGACAGTATACTGTATATATACTACAGAGGACAGTATACTGCTACAGATGGATCTGGATAGACTGGAGGCTTGGTCAGAAAAGTGGCAGATGAGGTTTAACACTGACAAATGTAAGGTTATGCATATGGGAAGGAATAATTCAAGTCACCAGTACATACTAAATGGTAAAGCACTGGGTAACTCTGACATGGAAAAGGACCTAGGAATTTTAGTGAACAGCAAACTAAGCTGTAGAAGCCAGTGCCAGACAGCTGCTGCCAAGGCCAATAAGATAATGGGTTGCATCAAAAGGGGCATAGATGCCCGTGATGAGAACATAGTCCTGCCACTTTACACATCACTAGTCAGACCACACATGGAGTACTGTGTACAGTTCTGGGCTCCTGTGAACAAGGCAGACATAGCAGAGCTGGAGAGGGTTCAGAGGAGGGCAACTAAAGTAATAACTGGAATGGGTGGACTACAGTACCCAGAAAGATTATCAAAATTAGGGTTATTCACTTTAGAAAAAAGACGACTGAGGGGAGATGTAATAACTATGTATAAATATATCAGAGGTCAGTACAGAGATCTCTCCCATCATCTATTTATCCCGAGGACTGTGACTGTGACGAGGGGACATCCTCTGCGTCTGGAGGAAGGAAGGTTTGTACATAAACATAGAAGAGGATTCTTTACGGTAAGAGCAGTGAGACTATGGAACTCTCTGCCTGAGGAGGTGGTGATGGTAAGTTCACTATAAGAGTTCAAGAAGGGTCTGGATGTATTTCTGGAGGGTAATAATATTACAGGTTATAGTTACTAGAGAGGGGTCGTTGATCCAGGGAGTTATTCTGATTGCCTGATTGGAGTCGGGAAGGAATTTTTCCCCCTAAAGTGAGGAAAATTGTCTTCTACCTCACAGGGGTTTTTTTTTGCCTTCCTCTGGATCAACTGTAGGAAAACAGGCTGAACTGGATGGACAGAGGGCTTTTTTCGGCCTTACAAACTATGTTACTATGTTACTATGTAAGAGAACACATGAGAGGTGAGGAGTGATTATCTATCACCACTAGAACACCCTGCTTATCACTGATTATAGTATAAGGACAGGGGAGAACACAGGAGAGATGAGAACTGATTATCTATCATCACTAGAACACCCTGCTTATCACTGATTATAGTATAAGGACAGGGGAGAACACAGGAGAGGTGAGAACTGATTATCTATCATCACTAGAACACCCTGCTTATCACTGATTATAGTATAAGGACAGGATAGAACACAGGAGAGGTGAGAACTGATTATCTATCATCACTAGAACACCCTGCTTATCACTGCTTATAGTATAAGGACAGGATAGAACACAGGAGAGGTGAGAACTGATTATCTATCATCACTAGAACACCCTGCTTATCACTGCTTATAATATATGTAGAGGGAGAAAACAGAAGGGGGGAGCACTTTGACTCCAATTCCACAGGCTTTGCATAGGCGATAAATTATCAACCTGGGACAATCTCTTCAGTTGATGGGATTATCTTTTACCTTTTCGTCCTCTCATGTAGATCACAACTCCAACAATGAGAAAAGCCGTCCCCAAGACAATTCCACCAATTCCAGTTGCCCTCTTACTTTTAGCTGAATCTGACATCTGTGGGTCTGGGGAAAAAAATATTACTTTGATTATTTGATAGACAAGTAAATAACCATTTTTCTATGGAAAGACCATTTTGCTGCATGGAGTAAGATGGAACATGGCTCTCTAGCTATAGTAAAACTACAATTCCTAGCTTTCAGTTGTCAGGGCATTCTGTGAGTCATAGTTTTCCAACAGCTAGAGAATCATACTATTGCATTATATTATATGAGACAAATGCAAATGCAGTATACAATGAATGCTGACTGATACATACAGTACTGTTACATATTATGGGGTAGATTAACTAAGCCTAGCTCCAGTGGAGTAAGATGCAGCAAATTTATTTACAGATGTCCGCCTTAATAAAGTTATTGCAGCTATCCTTGTACTGCATAATTGAAATGTATGATAACTATATGCTGTTGTAGATTTTAGCTCTAATTTAAACCACTTTTCTTGTATAGATGATAAACGTGTTGGTAGGGAAGGCCTTTTTGCAGGCTCCACCCCTTTTGTGAAATTTGATATGACCAGCAAAAATACCAAAAGTAAAAAATGTTTTGAACAAAGTGCTGCTTGTGCAAAGTCTGTGACTTTTGTTAGCCAGAAAACTGGCAAACCGTTTTGATAAGTTTCCCCCATTTGTACATAGATGAACATTTCTTTCATGGTTTTGTTATGCAAAGTGGTAAGGTTTTTTGGACTATAAGATGCAGCCATGTTTTAAATAGATTTAATAGAAAGAAAAATGGATTAATTACTCCAATATTCAATAAACAACAGAAACAGACGTAGGATCTAGTGAATAAAATAAATAAAAAATCTTTATTTCTTCCATGTACAAGCATGTACAACTGTCCCTCATAAGATCTAACGCGTTTCGACCTTTACAGGTCTTAATCATAGATCACGTAAAATGAAATGAAAAGCATGGCTAGGAATGGATAGCTATTTAAAGGGACTGAGAAAACTGAGGCTATGTAATACAGCTGTAGAACTTATTGCTTCAAGTCCTGCTCCTTTAACTCCATAGATGCCATTGCTAGCCACGCATGATTCCACACAAATATATATCTCTTTAAAGGGAACCTGTCATCAACCTTGTGCTGCCTATACTTACGGCAGAATAAAGTACAGACAGGTGAGTTGATTTCAGCCGTCTGTAATTTATAAGTTAGTGGTTGGCGAGAACCAACATCACAAACATTGTAGACAGGACCTGGAAAAGAGTCCCGGCCACCTGAGAAGAGTCCTGGTTATTCATGAATCCCTGCTGATGATTGACAGTCTTCTACCTAGTTTTCTCCCTTTCTCTCTAGGAGAGAACTGCCAGTCATCAGCAGATGGGTAGGACAGAAGGAGATTATGAATAACCAGGACTCTTCTCAGGTAGATTTGACTCTTTTCAAGGCCTGGGCTGCAAGGATTATGATGCTGGTTCTCGACAACCACTTACTTTTAGCTCATGAGTGACACACCGCTGAAATCAGCATTTCTGTCACGAATTTATGCTGCCCTCAGCGAGGTCACCATAAATTTGATGACAGGTTCCCTTTAAGGTATTTGTCTCCATAAGATCCAGAATCTCTCTTCATTTATGGCATCTTTCCTTTTGTTTCATTGCTTTTTGTGTGGAATCATGTGTGTCATGTAAATATTAATGAGGCTGCTGGGCCGTCAGCAGCATCAGGTCCCTGACTCTAGTACCACCAGTATTGCCCTGATGTAGATTTAGCTTTTTTGCATAGGCTGCTTTATAGGACTTTGAAAAGACCAGGAAAAGTGCCTGTACAAAGTGCCTTGAATTTTCCCTTAATTACTAAATCATATTACTTATAGGATACAATGTAGGACACAATTAGGGAGGATAAAAGACTTACGCCAGTCTACTCGGTGCGGGGCCTCCAGGCTGATGTGATGAACCTCACAGGTAAAAGTGTCCCCTTTGTGGATCTCGGTCTCCAGCATCACCAGAATTCTGAAAGACCAATCTCCATTCTGAAAAAGCGCAGAAGATGTAACCAGCTCGGTCTCCTCCTGGCCGTTCCGGTACCATTTCACCTCCACCTCAGATGGGTAGAAACCAAACACGTTACACTGCAGGATGTGGTGCACGGTTCTCGGCTCTTCATGATTAGGCATTAGGGACACGACTATTTCAGGCTTAACTAAAATAGAAAAGAAAGAGCAGCTAGAGATAGAAACAGAATAAACTGCTGTTAATTACACATATAATGAGCTAATACTGAATGGAAATGAGGAAAAAAGTAGAAACAAACCAGAATTATTGTAGTTTGTACACATGTGACGTCTGCGTTGGAGTAGGGTAGGAATGCCACAGAATCACTGCAGGTTTCTTCTGATATATCCAAAGTTACAATAATAATCTTTATTTATATAGCGCCAAGATATTCCGTAGAACTTTCCAATCAGAGGATTCACGTACAAACAAAAACATGCATTAAAACAAGAGGAATGAAGGCCTTGCTCACAAGAGCTTATAATCTATGAAGACATAGGGGAAGCACAAGAGATAAAAAGTGCTTCTGTACAATGGTCCAGCCATCTTACCCCAATAGTACATATAAAGATATATGAACCAGTCACCAGCCGACATCCATAGGATATTTATCAACTCCCTTCACCAGAAAATTGGTGGGCATTTGAGACTTAAAAAAAAACAAAAAACAAAAGTTGCAGAGCGCAGTTTTCATGCTGCCCTTGTCACTTTTCCAAAACGGGGCATGACCAGCAGCCGCAACAAATTTATCTTCATTTATGGGCTGTCGGAGGATACGCCTAACTTATGATGAGGTCTGCGCCTTGTCATAAATTGGGTACATCCTCCAGCAGCACAGGGGATATCAAGATCAGTGCAGAAAGTGAGAGTCTAGGTAAATCCCCCCCCCCATAGTGCAGAGTGGAGAAGAGTTAGATTATGTGTATTAAAATGTGTGAAATGAACTGCTTGGGGTAGGGCAGTACAGAAAACTGATGCAGCTCGGGAGAAGCCTTGAAGATGGGATGAGAGGTTCTTATTATGGTGGATGTTAGTTGTTAACCCTTTTGTGACCGGGCCTTAAAAAGGCCTCAATGTCCAGGCAACTTTTTGTGATTTTGTGCACGTGGTAGTTTAATGAACCTAATTGTTTTTATTTGTTTGACTGCCAAAATAAATTTAGCAATTATTTTTCACTTGACACTTAGGGCTTAGAAAGTTTTTTAGAGATTTTTTATATTTTGTTTACATTTAATTTGGAGTAAAAAAGTAATCCTTTATAATTATCGCTTTTATTTCTAAAATATTAAAACTGACTCAAAAATTAATTATTGCAATGGGTTCCCCACAACCAGTGTCTATAACAAGACAAATGGAGCCACTAAAGTACTATAAAATATGAAACTCTTTATTACATCACATAAAACAGCTTAAAAAATTCATGTTATAAGGGGAGGGTGACAGTGCAAGAAAACACCATCCCTGGCCCATACGTAAAAAAATACTGGTACAGTAAACACAATGGTATGAAAGTGAGCTCTGATCATACATAAAAAAAAAAAAAAAAAAAGAAGACAAAGCAATGGATATAAAGATGGTCCCACACCTAACTAAAATGAAGCATGTGCTACCACAATAACAACCAATACAGGGTCAGATGCATGTGACAAATGAATACATATGCAAATAACGCCAAGCAAGATGGCTAAACCGTGCTGCACTAACATATAGTAGAGCTGGGCGATATGGCCCAAAAAAAAAAAATCTCGATTTTTTTTTTTAAATTTTGGACAATTCACTTTTTAAATCTTGATTTTCTTATGGTATTAAAAATATAAAAAAATAAATAAAAAAGCCTACTGTGCCCCCATCAGACCTCACATCAGCCCACTGTGCCCCCACCAGACCTCACATCAGCCCACTATACCCCCATCAGACCTCAGATCAGCCCATTATGCCCCATCAGCCCATTGTGCCCCATCAGACCCCACATCAGCCCAGTGTGCCCCCATCAGACCTCAGATCAGCCCACAGTGCCCTCATCAGACCTCAGATCAGCCCACTGTGCCCCCATCAGACCTCAGATCAGCCCACAGTGCCCTCATCAGACCTCAGATCAGCCCATTATGCCCCATCAGACCCGACATCAGCCCATTGTGCCTCATCAGACCCGACATCAGCCCATTGTGCCCCATCAGACCCCACAGCAGCCCAGTGTGCCCCGATCAGACCTCAGATCAGCCCACAGAGCCCCCATCAGACCTCAGATCAGCCCACAGAGCCCCCATCAGACCTCAGATCAGCCCACAGTGCCCCCATCAGACCTCAGATCAGCCCACAGTAGTGCCCCCTTCAGACCTCAGATTAGCCCACAGTAGTGCCCCCTTGAGACCTCAGATTAGCCCACAGTAGTACCCCCTTGAGACCTCAGATTAGCCCACAGTAGTGCCCCTTCAGACCTCAGAACAGCCCACAGTAGTGCCCCCTTGAAACCTCAGATTAGCCCACAGTAGTGCCCCCTTGAGACCTCAGATTAGCCCACATTAGTGCCCCCTTGAGACCTCAGATTAGCCCACAGTAGTGCCCCCTTGAGACCTCAGATTAGCCCACAGTAGTGCCCCCTTGAGACCTCAGATTAGCCCACAGTAGTGCCCCCTTGAGACCTCAGATTAGCCCACAGTAGTGCCCCCTTGAGACCTCAGATTAGCCCACAGTAGTGCCCCCTTCAGCCCTCAGAACAGCCAACTAGGCCACCATAAGAATAAAATAAAAAAATCCCTTACTTACTCCGCTCCTCAGTCTTCTTCTCCCGGCGCTGCACTGTCACCTGACTGCGTGCAGCATCAGGTCAGAGTGCGCGGCCCCGGAGAAGAAGAGGAGCGCCGGACACCGGAGCTGAGCCACGGCGCAGGACAGGTGAGAGATTTTTTTTATTTTATCTGGCGGGAGCCATTTTAGGAAAATCAAGTTCACGATTTTCCTAAAAAATAAAATCGTGAGGCTTTCAATTGGCGAATTAATTTGATTAATCGCCCAGCCCTAACTTATAGTCACATGTAGCTGAACATCAGAAGTGTAGCATTAAACAAATCAAACAGTGTGGGACCTAACAATGTAAATAACCACCGCTGGTGCTTGTCAATAAGAGGTCAGTACAGAAGTACCGACCCCAAATATTACATGTGAAATACTGCTCACCAAACAAGATGGAGACCAAGTGGAGGGCCAGGGATGGCGTTAACCCTTTTGGTGACAATCGTTTTGATATATAACATGTATAGGTTTCATTGACTATGGTGACGGTTTCTGTTAACGACTGCATTTTAAATATTTTTTTTTTACATTTTTTATTTGTATTATTATTATTATTATTATTTTTTTTTACTTTTATTTTAATTTATTTTTGGCACATAATATGTCCCCCAGGAGGTCATTAAAAGACCTCTGGAGGACAATGACTTTTTTTTTTTTTACCCATTTTTTGTTTCCACTGCAATTGGGGCATCCACAGGAGCCCCAGTTACAGGGGAAAACAGGGGCATTAGACACAGGCAGAGCTGATCAGGGTCTCCTTAGACTCTGCAGCTCTGCTCTTGCACCGAGACACCTGGCGATCATGTGACCGCCGGGACTAACAGAGAAAGTGGCTCTGCCGACCACTTGCTGCTCTCCCACCTGCTTCCTCCACGATCTTCTGTCGGCACAGGAGAAGGCAGAAGCAGTAATAAACCACTCCTGTCTTCTCCTCAGGGTCCCCGCTGTGTCTCACAGCTGGGACCCGACCTGCTCCTGCAATCTAGCTGATCAGCACTGGGATTAAAGCACTGCCTGCCCGTATATACAGTATATGCGCTATCTGCGGATCCATTTTTTGCAGACCGCAAAATACATACGGTCAATAATGCATACCCGCAATACTACGGGTGCTGCCCGGCGTGTGTTCCGCAGCGCTCAGAACACACGGCAGGGCGCCCCATTAAAAATGCCTATACTTGTCCGCTGTTACGAACAAGTATAGGACATCGTGTGAACAGGCCCTTAACCTGGAACATTTCAGCAAGATCCAGGCTATTAGAGAGAATGGCTTCCCCAATCTTATCGCAGGGAAGCCATTCGGCCCCTTGTAGTGCAGCTTCAGATTCGGTGGGGGGGGGGGGGTCACAATTCACCACAGCATCTGATGGGTTAAAAATGTCTGTGATGAGAGTTATTTCCAGTTGCAAACATTAGCTCCAGGTGCCTGCTGTTTAAAAAAAAAATGACACCCGCTCCTGTTCCCAGCAGTGCCATAGTCTCCATAGTCTGGAAAGTGTTAAAGGGTTTCTGCAGTTCTGTAAAACTGATGATCTATTCAAGTGAACAGAGCTTAGCCCCGCCCAGGCCAGTGATATTAGTCGTGACGTCACTGGGCCTGTGGTAAACACAGAAAAGGCCGCGGCGCTCCTTCAGCGCCGCTGCCTTCTCAAACAGCTGATCGGCGGGGTTCCCGGGTGTCAGACCCCGGACGTTCAGAGGTTGATGATCTATCCAGAGGATAGCTCATCAGTTTAAAAGAACTACAGAACCCCTTTAAGCACATCCTCCAGCAACACATGGGATATAAAGCCCAGCGTAAAATGCTAGTCTTTGATAAATGACCCCCAAATGACTTCAAATATTAGCCTCATAATAAACTCCCCCTAACACTTTTGTCTTAAGATGTAACGCCACATTCACTGGAGTAAGGCTACATGACGACATTTTGTTGCGCAACAATTTTTATAATGATAGTCTATGGTGTCGCACTGTGACATGAGACATGCCAAGATGGATTTTTCTGCGACTGTCACATTGCAGTCGCAGCATGTCGCATGTCACAGTGCGACACCATAGACTATCATTATAAAAATTGTTTTCGTGTGACACATGTTGCAGTGTAGCCCTAGCCTAAGACTGCTACCATTTTTGTGACTTTTGTGAGCGAAGGGAGCAGGTAAGTACGAGTCTTCAGGTCAGAGAGGAAGGCTGCTGGCACTTTAGATAATATTATTTCCAAAGAACCCCTTTAATGCCAATCACGCTAATAAGATGTAGTTCATAAATCTGGAGTGAAAGTAATTGACACTGCTAACAATACACATATACGTGTCCCTCCACCACTTTTCAAACTTTCAATTTTTATATATTTTTTTTAATCCGCAAATATTCCTAAAAAGTCTCAGAATCCCTATTTTCAACTTTTTAAATTCAGAATTCCATTGCGCAGGGCAAGATAAATTCCTAACAATGCAGGTCATAAAAAAGAAATAAGCACCCTAAATCATATGGCTGCTAGAACCCTAATGTGATATATCTGAACATATAGGGTTAATTATAATAATAACGAGACGGAGGCATCCAAAATAGAACTCTTTTTACTAATAGAACTGATTATTTATAACCCAGCTCTGTTTTTGATGTATAAATAACTAATCTCCATACAGTTCAGGAGTTACGTACCGTCACGAGAGGGCGGATACAAACCAGTGTATTTGCTTCCTACTTCTTCCGATCACGTGATCTGAAAGAAGCATTTGAACGGAAGCGCCCAGATAGCGAGCGCTCCCGCCCCCTTACCTCCACGTGGGACGCCGAGACAATCGTGTAGGCAGCGCTAGCAAGGGTCGCGCTTCTCCCCAATCTATAGGGGATTGAAGCAGCGCTGCTACGCGCTATTGATGTGAGGGAGACATACACTAATCTCTATCCTAAGGGACACGCAAGTATAAAAACATTAATGTAGTAACTGGATTTATGCAAGACTACATTGTGGTAACCATGCACCTAAGTCTATTGCAGACTAAGCTAATATATGTGATCCCAGAGTGGTGTTGATATATGTATACCTCACAATTCCTTCACACATCCTAGATATAAATCTGTGATGCATACCTGCTTTGGTGAATTAGGTGACAAATGGATGTCACCAATATAGATGCGCATTATACAGATGACGCGTGGACTATACATTACGTGATATTCCTATCTTAAGAAACGGGTTATTGTGCCCCTGGTGTTTCAAGTAAGAAGTCCCCTGATGAGCTAAAAATCAAAGGCGAAACGCGTTGGGACTGGGACCCTAAAAAACAATAATTGCTGCTATATTCAAATATTAGCAGGTTTCTTTTGTATGTATTACCAAGGCACACATACATCTGTGTGCTCTGGATAAATTTTGGATGTAACACTAACGGTGTCTAGGTGATTATCAGTAAGATACTGGTGCTCGGGGGTGATAATTTAGCCTCTAGGGGACCGTGTCTGCTGGTATCATCAGACACCACACTCACATTTGTATATAACTTGTCTTTATTTTTTGGTCAACTCTGGAGTGTGTGGGGTGTGGCATATATAGGACTTAGGTGGTGACGGTCTTACTTTCCTAGGGCTTTAACAGGGGCACTAGGAGGTACGAGATACGGGATCGCCCCTATCGGGGCGGCTATTCCGTTGGAGGTAGGGCCTTCAGTTATAGGGCCAGATTTAGGGTGACTCCTTTCCGGTTAGACACCCATGATACGAACAACAACCTACCTACCACGGATGAGAGTTTCATTATTTATGTTTATATGTTTATTTTGTTTCAAATGGTGGATGTCCTTCGTCTGATTTTTATACGCAACATTAAAAGCTATATTTTATTATATATATTGGAGAGAGATCATTTTCTGTGATATTTTGTTTAATACTGGTCCTTTTCATTGAATATTTGGGATTTGCTGGTGCCCTACTGACTAGCTTCTGTGATTCATGATTTAACAATGCAGGTCTAAAGAAACTCAGTCTAAGCTGAAATCTGTCATGTGTTTGATGCCTTTGTAATATATGCAATAAATCAGGGTGCTTCTGATCCGTGCCTCAGTTCCACTCAGCACCATATTTTCCGGATTATGGACCCATTCAAGTGAACGGTTCTGCATCTGTGATACGGTGCGCACATGGCCGGTTCCTGTTTATTGCAGACCCACTGTTTAGGGGCTGCAATACAGGCCACAGCTGGACAATGGCCGTGTGCATTAGGCCTGATAGTGATGAAAATCCAGTTGTGGTCTTTTAATCCATGTAATGGCAATCCCGCATAATAGTGGTTTTCATCAGTATTAGGCCTCATGCACACAGTCGTTGCCCGGCTGTGTCCGTATTGCGGCTCGCAAACAGCAGGTCTACAATATACAGGCACTGGCACTGTGTGCCCCGTATCACAGATGCAGACCCATTCGCTTGAATGGGTCTACAATCCAGTGCGGTGAAGAAGGGAGGCACAGACTGAAAGTGCACAGAAGTTCAACTTGGTTTTCTGTCTGTGCCTCTGCACCGCAAAAAGTAGTGCATGCGGACCGCTGGATGTGGATCACAGACCCCATTCAAGCGAATGGCTCTGTGTCTGCAGACGCCGGCACGTGGTCATGTGCATGAGGCCTTATACGGGTGCTGCCTCTCTTCTTTTTTCTCTTGCTCCACCTGTTAAACTACAACTCCCAGCATGCTCCATTCACTTTTATGGGAGTTTTGAAAACAGATGAGCAAGTGTGTATGCTGGGAATTGTAGTCCCACAACAACTGACTAAGGGTCCATTCACACGTCCTAGAAATGTGTCCGCATCCGTTCCATGATTTTGCAGAACAGGTGCGGACCCATATATTTCCAATGGCCACAAGGAGACGTTATACCAATGGGGCCGCAAAAGATGCAGACGGCACACAGTGTGCCGTCCACATTCGCACTTCCGGTCCACGGCCCCGCAAAAAAATAGAACATGTCCTATTCTTGTCCGCAGCTATGGCCGGTGTCCTTGTTTTTCAGATCCGCAAAACACTTACGGACGTCTGATTGAAGCCTAACTGCAGGAGGCAAGTGCCGATCTTTTCCTGGCATTTCATGTAGGAAGGAAAGGTCAGTGGCAGATAATAATCTGGATGAGGTTGTGTATGTACAGGGTCTCACCTTTTCTTTCTATAGCTCCTTCTTTCCACACTCCATAGTTGTGTTTACAGAATCTCTCCACTGCGCTCTTCCTCTGTTCTATGATATCCTTATTCTTGTTCCAGTAATCTGCATCCGGTTTCCCGAACTCAGTCTTTGCTATATATTCTCCTTTGTTGCTGTCAAAGTAAACGGTCTCCTCCTGATTGTAGAAGCACCTGTGCAGATACCGCACCTGCTGAGTCCCGTTCAGATAGTGACATTCAAACTTCTCTTCAGTCATGTATTCCACGGCAGCTGTAATGGAGAGCAGAGGGTTACAAGGAGCTCACACTACACCCGCCATCACTCACCCGGCACTTTATATAGACCTGTCACTATAGAAAGCCTAGAATACAGATTGTGGGGGATGGGGAACCAATGTGTAAGAGCCGGAAGGAGAAGCCAGCCCGGGGGTGCAGCACAGGACGGGCAGAGACTGCTGGGTCACCTCAATCACCACAGGAAGCAGCTCGGGATGTGCATCTGTGTGGGCTGATGCTGTGGGGATTTTTTTTTATACTGGAGAAGTTATCAGGTAGTGAGGTTGGGCTGAAGAAGGGGTCTGCATAATGTCAGCTTTCCATGGAGATAATGGGATTTCTAGAGAGTTGTAGCACAGGGTTAAAACTCTGTACTTCAATATTATGATGTAAAGTGCACAGTTTTCTGCAATATTGCGGTATAGATGTAGCCCCTTTCACCTCTATGAGAGCGTGCGGCTTCACATAAAAAGATAAAACATGTCCTATGTACTGTTGTATAGACATTTTCAATGGAGCACCCGTATTATTGCCGTCTGAATGGGGCCTTAGTGTAATATAGCCTGTTTTGCAGTCTGTAAATTGCGGATCTGCAATTTTTGCCGGTTGGAATGTGCTGGTTACTATAGAACTGTCATATTCTTGTCCATAAAACGGGATGTGTTCTCTTTTTTGCAAGTGCCACGTAATGGACATACGGATGTGGACAGCACACAGTGTGCTGTCCACATCTTTTGCGGCTCCATTGAAGTGAATCGGTCCACATCTGACCCCCAAAAAATGCAGATTGGATGCGGACAAAAATACATTCATGTGCGTGAGCCTAGGGTTGAGCGATATATCAGTGTCCACAATATACCACGGTATTAAGAAACGGCAATATCACCGTTTGCTAATAACCGCGGTATTTAATGACGTCATAGGAGCAATTGCATGTGTGCTGACCGCTTCTAAAATGCCTACGTCCTGCCGCCTTCTTACTTCTCAGTTCGCGCAGCGGCTATTCTCCTCGCTCTTTCTTCCCCATGGCCCGCCCCTATCAAAAAGTTTTATGCATATCTTTAGACTTTCTTCTGGAATGCTGTGCCATGGCAGCATGTCTGTTCAGTCCCTGCCTCCCACACCACACCATTAATCCAGGTGCAGGCAGTTGGAACTGATACAGAGCTCTGGATCACTGCGGGAGCCAGAACTCTCCATACCATTATGACAATCCCTCAGGCAGTTGCTCCCAGCCAATCCCAGAGCTTCTCTCATGTACACCTCTTGTGAGAGCAGCCATAACAGGTCCGCTGATTGGTTAGTGCTAAGATAAAGGCTGATTGGCTATAAATGGATTGGGGGTGGGGTTTAGCGCAGCCACGAAGTGTAGTGGTTTTAGGTTAGTGTGGCTTGCTGTACGTTACTCGGGTTGGTGACTACCTACAGTGCATCACCCTGTGTGCTGTGTGGGCCCTAGCTGCTGTCATGGGGTTGTCACTATTATTGCCTGAGGAAGGCGATGTGTTTTGTGTTTGCATCATACAATAAGCTAATGTTAAAGAAGCAACCTATGGCCTTAAAGGGGTATTCCGGTTACCATAAATATAACTTATGTTTTAGACTATTTCATCATCAATAATTACCTAATATAATGTCAGTTTCACATATTTACTGCTCAATAGTTATAAAAGTAGTTTTCTTCCCCTGCTACCCACTGTGTTTCCTCATAGTTACCATGGCATCGACCTGTAGTTCTGAGCCTTTGTTAGGTCGAGCATGCTCAGTGACTAGACTGGAATATCAGGCAGCTAATTAATAAACATCAACACTCATGAACAAGCACAAACTCACAGTAGGAAAGCTAGGCATTGTGGGGATTGTAGTCTTTGTGAGGGAAGATCAGGAGCCATGATACTGTCAGTGTGCTGCAGGCTCACACAGGAGCTAGACAAATGGATTGCACGGTAAAATGAAGCTCTGGTTATATGTATAGGTATGGGTTCTGGTTATATGTACAGGTATGGGTTCTGGTTATATGTACAGGTATGGGTTCTGGTTGGATCACAGCTTCCAGCCTTAATGCAGTTTTTCAAAAATGAAGTTACTTTACCCGAATACCCCTTTAAGTGCACTACAAAGCCCAGCAAGTCCTCAGATATTTATGCCATGCAGACACTGAATAGATATTGTATGGGGGGGGGGGGTAGGGAGAGGAATTGTTGCCCCATGCAGCATAATGTCACCTTGGTCCCAGCCGCCTCATACAGTATAATGTCTCCTTGTGGCCCCCATACAGTATAATGTCTCCTTGTGGCTGCCCCCATAAAGTTCTGCTATTGGCTGGCAGCAGATGTCATAGTAAGCTGCCAGCCAATAGAAAACAGAAAGCAGTACTAGCAAGGGCTGTGCCAGTACTGCGGATCCCGGCCTGAGAACAGCCATAGGAAGAGGAGAACACAGCATGGAGGAAGTGTACTGTGCCTGCAAGGACCTTCGGTGGGCGGAGCTCCAGCGCTGCTGCTGTAAGTGGCATTCTCTTCTATAAAGTGCAGCAGCTGTGCGTAAGGGCAGCCCAATATCTAATAAAAATATTCAGCACTGTTCTGGGGCCCCTTCTGAGCTCGGGCCCCGAAGCAGTTGCTTCCCCTGCTTCCCTGATAGCTACGCCATTGCCCCATACAGTATAAAGTCTCCTTGTGGCTCCCCCCATACAGTATAATGTCTCCTTGTAGCTCCCCCCATACAGTATAACGTCTCCTTGTGGCTCCCCCCATACAGTATAATGTCTCCTTGTGGCTGCCCCCATACAGTATAACGTCTCCTTGTGGCTTCCCCCATACAGTATAATGTCTCCTTGTGGCTGCCCCCATACAGTATAACGTCTCCTTGTGGCTCCCCCCATACAGTATAATGTCTCCTTGTAGCTCCCCCCATACAGTATAACGTCTCCTTGTGGCTCCCCCATACAGTATAATGTCTCCTTGTGGCTGCCCCCATACAGTATAATGTCTCCTTGTGGCTGCCCCCATACAGTATAATGTCTCCTTGTGGCTGCCCCCATACAGTATAACGTCTCCTTGTGGCTCCCCCCATACAGTATAATGTCTCCTTGTGGCTGCCCCCATACAGTATAACATCTCCTTGTGGCTGCCCCCATACAGTATATTTATTGTGGCTGCAAGTGTTTTTTTTTCTTCTAAATGGGTATTTTTCGAGATTATATTGTTATTGCAACAAATTTCTTAATATCGTTAGAATATTTTTGATATCCCCCAACCCTATGTGAGCCCTGTGTACAACTGTCAGTGACAGACAGCTATCAATCAATCAATCACTGAGAACACGTCCCCCACGTACAACTGGAGTCAGAAATAGCAGAGATAGAAATGTATAAATTACAAGTTTTTCTGTATCTTTTTCCATATAAATCTATCTCAATCTGCTCAGCTCCTCCTGCTCTGTAATACGCTGCCTGCAGATTACACTGCATTTCGTTCTGTTTCATCTTTTGTCAGCTTAAAGGGGTTGTCCGGGTTCAGAGAAGAACCCGGACATACCTGCAATTTCACCCAGGCAGCCTGCCTGAAGAGGACATCGGAGCATCTCATGCTCCGATGCCCCCCCCTTGCCCTGCGCTAGATCGCGCAGGGCAAGGTCTCTTGTTTTGTAAATACTCGCTGCCGGGCGGGTACTTCCGCCCGGCAGTGAGTTCGGTGACGTCACCGGCCTTAATGGGCCGGCTTTAGCGCTGCCCTAGCAGTTTTACTGGCTAGGGCAGCGCTGAAGCCTGTCCATCAGCGCCGATGACGTCACCGACTCACTGCCGGGCGGAAGCCTCTGCCCGGCAGGGACCGGTACGTCACCGGAACCCGGCGAAATTCCTTTGCCCTGCGCTAATTAGCGCAGGGCAAAGGAGGGCATCGGAGCATAGGATGCTCCGATGCCCTCTTCAGGCGGGCTGCCTGGGTGAAATTGCAGGTATGTCCGGGTTCTTCTCTGAACCCGGACAACCCCTTTAACTTGACTTCGATGTTAGTGAAACTGCCATTGATATCAGACCCCTGCCAATGCTATGCTCTTCCTCACGTCATATCAGAGCATGGCAAATTGCACAATTCTTTAGGGTACAGCCACAAGTTCAGGTGTTCTGGGCGGTTTTGGAAGCCAAGATCATTAATGGAGATAAAGTATAAAATACAAATGTAACTTTTCTTTTTTTTAATTCACGCCTGGTTTTGGCTTCCAAAACTGCACCAGAAAACCCAAAAGTGATGCCATAACCTTAAAGAGTATGAACAGGAATAAAACTAAAGGTGACTCACCTGACGATCTGCAGAAGTCAAGTCTGATAAGTGATATAAAAAACATAAAGCTGATACAATATAACGTCCCCATGTTTTCTGGTTCTCGGCTTCTCACACGATGTAAAACTGTGACTGAAACAAGTGGAACAAATAAACATATAATGATAGGACATGAGGCGTCTGCAGTGAATGGATGGATTTTTTTTTAAAGGACGGACCAATATGAGGCCAGATATAAACGGTCACTTGTTACTAGGGAGAGTCTCTTTCTAGATGTGCTTTACTCGTTTATCATGTTACTAAAGGAGAGAGAAGCAGCACCCCCTAGTGCTCACTTGTTGAACTTTGCTAAATTTTAAATTAAAACTGTGATGAAAAGTACATTTTGTTCATCGTGGAGGTGAGTGCAAAAACAGAGATAGTCAGCACATCCTCTAAAACAATATAAATGTGCAGGTGTGCATTGCTGTGGCTGAAATACAGGGTGGGCCATTTATATGGATACACCTAAATAAAATGGGAATGGTTGGTGATATTAACTTCCTGTTTGTGGCACATTTGTATATGGGAGAGGGGAAACTTTTCAAGATGGGTGGTGACGATGGCGGCCATTTTGAAGTCGGCCATTTTGGATCCAACTTTAGTTTTTTCAATGGGAAGAGGCGGGTCATGTGACACATCAAACTTATTGAGAATTTCACAAGAAAAACAATGGTGTGCTTGGTTTTAACGTAACTTTATTCTTTCATGAGTTATTTACAAGTTTCTGACCACTTATAAAATGTGTTCAAAGTGCTGCCCATTGTGTTGGATTGTCAATGCAACCCTCTTCTCCCACTCTTCACACACTGATAGCAACACCGCAGAAGAAATGCTAGCACAGGCTTCCAGTATCCGTAGTTTCAGGTGCTGCGCATCTCGTATCTTCACAGCATAGACAATTGCCTTCAGATGACCCCAAAGATGAAAGTCTAAGGGGGTCAGATCGGGAGACCTTGGGGGCCATTCAACTGCTACGTGATGATGTGTTTCCCTCTTTATGCACTGAAGCTGGCACGTTCCCTGAGTTTTTCCAGCAAGATGGTGACCACCACATTATGGGTGTCAGGTCCGAGCATTCCTAGATGAACAGTTTCCTGGAAAGTGGATTGGTCCCTGTGCACCATCCCTACACAGTCAGGTGCCCTCCAGGACTACAGATTTTTCCAATCCTAGTAAGCAATGGTATAATGCTTGGATTGGACCCCTGAGACCCTTAGAATGAAGGGACCACAGCACTGACTTCTGCAACTGCACCTTCGTTCTATAAAGTAGCATCTGTCCCAGAGGGAAGACTTTACCAAATGTATGTATCAAAGATGTTATGCAAATATTATTGGCAGTACAGAATCCTTTGAAGAATAATACAAGACTGAGGTGTACAAAGTGGCCTTAGGTCCCATTGCTAAAAAGTAAAATTGGGTACCCTGAATTCTGCTAATTAGCAGAAGACACCATACCCATATTACAATTATTGTCCATCCTTACCCCCTTTTTGTTGAATATTTTCTATAACAATTTTGCCTTGTGTATCTGTGTCAGACATCGCTCAGCAGGAACAGTCTACCCGGTAACTGTGATGTCACGCTCTTCAGAGCTTCCTATTGGCAGATACAGGCAGGATTCAGTTTCCAGCAGAACTGTCTGCACTGTGCTGTATGGAAAGGACAGAAGTTTATCTGGACACTTGTGGACGAGTCGTGTCCTTCTGCTGCAACAATGTCTCCCAGAAAACTCCTCAATCTGGGGCTCGTCTGCTGGACTTGTATATATGTGCACACCAGCCAAGCAGTGAAAGGTAAGTGGAAATCTGGAGACTACTTATAGGAAGGAAAGTTACTGTAGATGTTATAGCCGTGGTAAATAGAAAAAAGACACCCCCAAGAAATGATCCCATTTTAGAAACTACACCCCACACAGAATTTACCAAGAGGTTTAGTGAACATTTTGAATTATTTTGCAAAAATTCACTGCAGATGGAGGAAAGTGAAAATAGCAATTTTTACACATATATGCCATTTCAGTGCCCTACAGTATGTGTTGTGCCACTGTGTAGCAGTATGAAATCAAGCCCCCTTTATTATACAGTTGTTCCTGGTTTTAGAAACACCCTGCATGTGGCCCTAATCTTTTGCCTGGACATACAACAGGGCTCAGGAGTAAAAGAGCACCATGTGAATTTGAGGCCCTATGTTGTGATTTATGCATCTTGTGCTGACAACTGTAAGGATCCGGGGGTGAAATAATTAATGGAACTGCAGAGTTGTGACCCTATATCAGAAACTACACCTTATTAAAGGCGTTCTCCGGGAATTAAGAAAATGAAAATACTTAAATATTACTTTATTATAAATATATTCCCAATTAACTTTCATTATTTATAATGGCTCGTTTTGTCTGGGGAGCAATCATTAGGAGAAATAAAATGTCCGCCGTCCTATTAGTACACACAGAACCTGTCCTAATCACACAGGAGGACAAGTTACTTCAGAACGCTGAGCTAAACAGCTGCCTCATCCTCCTCCTATATGTCTGGGATTCTGATCCTGAATATGTCTTTAGACATGAAGTACAGAGAGGGGGGGAGGCTAATGAGCAGCAGCACTTGTATGCAGTCTCTATTACCACAGTCTGTCCTGTCCATCATTTCTCCTCATGAACTCCATTCCAACAGAGAATTAGCTAAAGATCAGCTGTACTGAGGATCATCATCCCTGACGAGCGGAGGAGAGAGGCGGAAGAGGCAGCTCTTTACCTCAGTGTTGTGCAGTAACTTGTCCTCCTGTGTGATTATGACGGGTTCTGTGTGTATTAATAGGACGGCGGCCATTTTATTTCTCCTAATGATTGTTCCCCAGACAAAACGAGCCGTTATGATTAATGACAGGTATTTAGGAATATATTCATAATAAAGTTGTATTTAAATATTTTTATTTTATTAACACCTTTAAAGGGATGAAGTGAGAATTTTGACCCCACAGGTGTTTTGTAGAAATTGATGTGTGGGACGGTGCAAAATTAAATTTTCAAGTTTTCCATAGATATAGGATTTCAGTGCCCAATATGCTGAGCTCAGTTCGGGGCTTAGGCAGATTTGCGGGCTGCAGGCTCCTCCTACACAGGCAGGCCACGTGATCTGTGCCTGCAGGCTGAATTCTGGAGCAAGGAGAAGTCTTCCTGCTTCCTAACTCCGTTATAAAGCTTTTTAAACATTATTTTAATTCTGTGTCTTAACAAATATTGACCACGAATACCTTGTATTTATATATTTTTGCATTTATTCATATATTCTCTAATCATGTCATTATTTATGCACTTGTATCCATTTGCATACACTAGCCCCCGACTGAGTAGTTTTCTGACTAAAATCCCTTTAAAATGTGCATACTAACTCTTAAAGGGGTATTCCCATCAGAGACAATGGGAGCATATTGCTAGGATATGCCCCCATTGTCTGATAGGTGCGGGTCCCAACACTTGGACCCGCACCTATATCGAAAACGGAGTGGGAAGCGCTGAGCCTGGAGGACGACGGGTTTCAACCACTACCAGGTGCAGCTCCTCGCTGCTCCCATAGAAATGAATGGGAATGCACCGCACATGCGAGGCCACCGCTCCCATTCATTTCTATGGAGCAGACAGATATAGCCGAGCCAGTGCTTGGCTATTTTCCGCGGCCTCACAGAAATGAATGGAGGGCGGCTGCACATTCTCAGTGCGCCCTACTTAAAGGGATTGTCCCACGAAAAATATTCTACAGTTTTCAAACCAGCACCTGGATCTGAATACTTTTGTAATTGCATGTCATTAAAAATTTTGTACAACTACTGAGTTATTCAATAAAATGTATCTGTATAGGACCACTTAATTTCTTTGACCTGGTCAATGAGAAGGCCGCACATGCTCAGTTTCAAATTTTAACTGCCTCCTGAGCTGTGATAGGAGGAGCTGAGACACGCCTCCTGAGCTGTGATAGGGAGAGCTGAGACACGCCTCCTGAGCTGTGATAGGGAGAGCTGAGACACGCCCCCTGAGCTGTGATAGGGAGAGCTGAGACACGCCTCCTGAGCTGTGATAGGGAGAGCTGAGACACGCCTCCTGAGCTGTGATAGGGAGAGCTGAGACACACCTCCTGAGCTGCAGCAGAAAAGACACTCCCCTTGAGCTGTCAGCTTGATATAAATCTAGCAGAGAAATGAATGTGGAGATCTCTGGATCCATGTCAGGTACAGGGCTGGTTCTAGCTTTGTTAAAAAGAGGTTGTCATGTACAGTCATGGCCAAAAGTTTTGAGAATGATACAAATATTAATTTTTACAAAGTCTACTGCTTCAGTTTTTATAATGGCAATTTGCATATACTCCAGAATGTTAAAAAGAGTGATCAGCTTAACAGCAATTACTTGCAAAGTCAATATTTGCCTAGAAAATGAACTTTATCCCCCAAAACACATTTCAACATCATTGCAGCCCTGCCTTAAAAGGACCAGCTAACATCGTTTCAGTGATTGCTCCATTAACACAGGTGTGGGTGTTGATGAGGACAGGGCTGGAGATCAATCTGTCATGATTAAGTAAGAATGACAATACTGGACACTTTAAAAGGAAGCTGGTGCTTGGCATCATTGTTTCTCTTCTGTTAACCATGGTTATCTCTAAAGAAACACGTGCAGTCATCATTGCACTGCACAAAAATGGCCTAACAGGGAAGAGTATCGCAGCTAGAAAGATTGCACCTCAGTCAACAATCTATCGCATCATCAAGAACTTCAAGGAGAGAGGTTCCATTGTTGCCAAAAAGGCTCCAGGGCGCCCAAGAAAGACCAGCAAGCGACAGGACCGTCTCTTAAAAGTGTTTCAGCTGCGGGATCGGGCTACCAGCAGTGCAGAGCTTGCTCAGGAATGGCAGCAGGCAGGTGTGAGTGCATCTGCACGCACTGTGAGGCGGAGACTCTTGGAGCAAGGCCTGGTCTCAAGGAGGGCAGCAAAGAAGCCACTTCTCTCCAGAAAAAACATCAGGGACAGACTGATATTCTGCAAAGGTACAGGGAGTGGACTGCTGAGGACTGGGGTAAAGTCATTTTCTCTGATGAATCCCCTTTTCGATTGTTTGGGACATCTGGAAAACAGCTTATTCGGAGAAGACGAGGTGAGCGCTACCACCAGTCTTGTCTCATGCCAACTGTAAAGCATCCTGAAACCATTCATGTGTGGGGTTGCTTCTCAGCCAAGGGAATCGGCTCTCTCACAGTCTTGCCTAAAACACAGCCATGAATAAGAATGGTACCAGAATGTCCTCCGAGAGCAACTTCTCCCAACCGTCCAAGAGCAGTTTGGCGATCAACAATGCCTTTTCCAGCATGATGGAGCACCTTGCCATAAAGCAAAGGTGATAACTAAATGGCTCAGGGAACAAAACATAGAGATTTTGGGTCCATGGCCTGGAAACTCCCCAGATCTTAATCCCATTGAGAACTTGTGGTCAATCATCAAGAGACGGGTGGACAAACAAAAACCTACAAATTCTGACAAAATGCAAGCATTGATTGTGCAAGAATGGACTGCTATCAGTCAGGATTTGGTCCAGAAGTTGATTGAGAGCATGCCAGGGAGAATTGCAGAGGTCCTGAAGAAGAAGGGTCAACACTACAAATATTGACTTGTGCATTAACTCATTCTAACTGTCAATATAAGCTTTTGTTACTCCTAATATGATTGCAATTATATTTCTGTATGTGATAAAAACATCTGACAAACACACATAAAAACCAGAGGGCAGCAGATCATGTGAGAATATAATACTTGTGTCATTCTCAAAACTTTTGGCCATGACTGTACTATGTGATGTATGATTTTCTTTTTTTTACATTATTCGTGGGATAACCCCTTTAAGTTTCCCCGCTCCGTTCTCGATATAAGTGTGGGTCCCAGTGGTGAAACCTACACCTATCAGACAATGGGGGCATGTCCTAGCGATATGCCTCCATTATCTATTATGGGACAACCCCTTTAAGTTGTGTACTGTTTTCATAAGCTTGAGTATCTGGTGCATGAACTGCCAGACATACGCCTAATTTATTAAGATGTTTTTCCCTTTTAATAAATTAGGCACTTTTACTTACAGTACAGGTGGTTCAAGCCTTGCGTATGGGAACACCAGTCGTGATAAATCTCTTCCAGTTTGTCATACTGTATTCACTGTGTGCAGTGAATGTAAAGTTCCCTGTGGCAGTGGCTGTGAAGCAGTTGAGAAGGGGCTCCTTTTAGGGATGGAGGCCCTGGGCAATAGCCCAGTTTGCCCCAAGCCCTTCTTCCCCTGCGCTTCTCCAATGCCAGCCCTGATCTAGGATTAGGGCTGGCTGAGTGACAAATTAATGCCGAGCATTTGCACATGTGCAGCCACTCTCCATTAACCGCTATGGGACTTCTGAAAATACACTAGCATGTTCTCTTTCACTTTGGGGTCCCCATTCTCGAGATAGGAGGGGGTCCCAGAAGTGCTGCCAAACAGGTTCTGCAAATAAAAGGGCCTTGATGCCGAGGTAAATACAAAATAAGTTCTTTTTTTATATGGCAACTCAAAAAAGTGTTTTACCGTTACATAATCATTTTAATTGTACTGATTGCAGAATACATTTAAAGTACGGTAATTTATACTACATGCTGAATGCCCTAGTAATTGAAACCCTAAAAAAATTACTAATTACTAAATTACTAATCAATACATTGTATGAGCTCCGAAATTGTGCAAACTTATCCTGCGAAAAACAAGCCCTCATACATGCTGATGGACACATTAAGAATTGTGGCTTTTAAGACACAAGGTGTTAAAGGGGTTCTGTAGTTCTTTAAAACTGATAATCTATCCTCTGGATAGATCATCAGCCTCTGATCGGCAGCGGTCCGACCCCCGGGACTCCCGCCGATCAGATGTTTGAGAAGGCAGTGGCGCTACAGGAGTGCCGCGGCCTTCTCTGTGTTTACCGCAGGCCAGTGACGTCACGACTAGTATCACTGGCCTGGGCGGGGCTAAGCTCTGTTCACTTGAATGGAGCTTAGCCCCGCCCAGGCCAGTGATACTAGTCGTGACGTCACTGGGCCTGTGGTAAACACAGAGAAGGCCGCAGCGCTCCTGCAGTGCCGCTGCCTTCTCAAACAGCAGAGGATAGATCATCAGTTTTACAGAACTGCAGAACCCCTTTAACTATGGCCCAAAAAACATTGTGTGAACCTATCGCTAAGGGGATTGTTCAGCACTATGTTAATGTAGCAAAGATGCTAAGCTCCAATTCCCAACACAACACATAGTGCTATGCACTATGGCACGTGGAGCTGTCCAGGTCCTCATGAGGGCTCTGGATATTTATTACAGCTATATACATAGTTCATTTGTGACTAAAAAGACAGTGATATGACAGTACTGAAAAATCTGCCCATGTTTTACATTATTTATACTATGCGCTGTCCTGATTTTATATGAGGGAACATTATGCAGTAAAAGGGTTACCTTCCTAACAAATCTTAAAGGATTAATTTGTGTATTTTACAGTTGGAAATATAATGACTCAATCAAACTTCTACCAAACTCTGGAGCCAACAGGGGAGTTCATGTTTCAGCTTGATGGTGATGAGATGTTCCACGTTGACTTGCAAACTAAAGAAACAAGATGGAAGCTGCCAGAGTTTGGAAAGATATCCACTTTTGATACAGCTGGAGCTCTGCAGAATATTGGCATTTTGAAATTTAATCTTAACAATTATGAGAAAAGGTCAAACTACACAAAAGCAAAAAGTGGTAAGACGTGATCATTTCTGTGCAATACAATCCTACATTATATGTAACAGACTTTCTTTAAAGGGGGTTGTCTCATTTTGATAATGATATTTTATTGCTTAAGTACCTGTTTTGCTGGAGATCAGCTCAGGCAGAAGGGGAAGAAGGGGCCTGTTTTAGCAGCTCATATCTCCTGATTGGTAGCAGATAGAGACATCAGCGTGGTCTTCTTTCCAGGCTTTCCAATATGACAGCATTAGCAGAACATCAGCAGGAGATATAGCTGTTAGAAATCTAGTTGGGAATAAAGTGGTAAAACCTGCTTTTACTTTCCCTTTCAGCTGCATTTGCTGCATTCTGATTTCTAACAGTGATATCTTCCCATGTAGTGAAAATAATGCTCAGTCTGGATGAGGAAGGAGGCAGTTGCAGTTAGTAAAAAATATATAGAAATGTGTCATCATCATCATCATTGTACAGACCTACATAATAAATTCCCCAAAATAATGTAAAGATTTGTATTTTTTAACCTTTCCCCCTAAAATTAAATAATAAAAAAAGTTATTTAATACACTATATATACCCAAAAATTGAAAAAAACTCATCCCGCAAAATAATAAAAAATTTTAAAGGAAAAATTAAAAAGTTATGCCTGCTAGAACACAAAGGGTGAACATGTTACTGGTCCTTAGGCTAAAATTAATTATGTCACTAAGGGGTTTAAAATGCAATAGTGTCCCCTGAGTTGTAAAATAGTAACATAGTTTATAAGGCTTAAAAAAGACATCTGTCCATCCAGTTCAGCCTGTTATCCTGCAAGTTGTGCGCTAACAAGATTTACTTCAGACGCATATTAAAAATCTACACTACAATAAAAAAGTGACATTTTGGGGAGGGTTTTTCCATTTTAATGTGACTGTGAGGAGGTTAAAGGGGTTTTCCAGTTTACATCAATGTCCTTTAAAAAACCATATTGTTAGAGGTCGCTGTAATTGTGTAATGTATTAATTTTACCTTTCTCCTGTTCTTGGCTATGTTCACATGACCATGCCACTGATAACACCTCCCCATGTAAAACTATCAGTGACTGACAGTTAACTCTGTATACACACTTACACAGAGAATGCTATCTCTGATAACACCTCCCCCGTGTACAGCTGACATCAGATACTTGTGTATAGCCAGTTTTAGTAGAGCCTTAGGTCCTTATGTACCAGCCAGAGCCAGTCCCCAATGCCCGTCCTAATAAGTTGTGCCAATGTAAGGCGCTCCATTTGGCACTGTATGAAGCTTCCTTCATACATAGGAGCAGATTACTGGAGCAGTGATACTACACTTCTGGGTAGCGATGAATAAGCAGTTGCTGCTCCAGAAGCGGAGCCTCTGCACTTGTGCCACTACTCGGGGCAGAGGTGCATTTGCGACATTTCCAGGGTGAGCGAGATGTCTGGCCTTGGCAATCAAGTGGGAGCTTCTTTAGCAGTGGGGACAGCCCCTCGCAGCTGAAGAGCTCTTATTTGATGCACAAATCAATTCATACAAATCGATTTACTCATCCCTAGTGAAAATGCTCATTCTTTGTGTAAAGGTGCTAACAATCGTTCATCAGGTACAGATGCAGCCGAGTTAAACTTGATGGTTAACGCGTTAATTAAAAAAATGGCACAAAAAGGTTAACTAACCCTCTCAATGTATTTCAATGGCTTTTGTCACAAGATGGCACGAGATAACACTGTGACGTGTTATGAGAGTTATCAGAGTCAATTTTAGCTTGGCTACATCTGTATGTTATGGCTGCCAACTAAAATAATTATTCCTAGACAGCACATTGCCATGAGTAAACAGGGATCTGCTACCCAGAAACAGTCTGTATTGGGATAATCAAGCAGATATTGAGAATGTTTAGTTCATCCCAATAAATGCCTGGTCCGGCCACACTACTTTTTTTTTAGGTTTTTTTTCCTAAGGCATCCAAAAATGTCTTGTGTTGCATTTTGTTGCATGCATTTATATGGTTTTTTTTTTGCAAGCCATGCAGTTTTTTATAGAAAAGCACCCCCCCCCCAAATGTCATTTCCTTTGTAAATCAGTATGGAAAAAATACATTGGAAAAAAATGCCATGCAGAAATCACCAGTTTGCCACAAAGGTCATAAAAACGATGGATGCCTATGGGACAAAAATGCCAAAAAAGAGGGAAAAGCACTAAACAAAAAAACCCCATTTGTACTGCATTTAATATCCATAGACTTCCAGCAAACATCTGATGTGTCAGAAAAATACACACACACTAAAAATTGCAAAACACCAAAAAAGATGCCAATAAAGGACTGTATGATACACCTAAATAAAATGGGAATGGTTGGTGATATTAACTTCCTGTTTGTGGCACATTAGTATATGGGAGGGGGAAAACTTTTCAAGATGGGTGGTGACCATGGCGGCCATTTTGAAGTCGGCCATTTTGGATCCAACTTTAGTTTTTTCAATCGGAAGAGCGTCATGGGACACATCAAACTTATTGAGAATTTCACAAGAAAAACAATGGTGTGCTTGGTTTTAACGTAACTTTATTCTTTCATGAGTTATTTACAAGTTTCTGACCACTTCTAAAATGTGTACAAAGTGCTGCCCAAAGATAAAAGTCTAAGGGAGTCAGATCAGGAGACCTTGGGGGCCATTCAACTGGCCCACGATGACCAATCCACTTTCCAGGAAACTGTTCATCTAGGAATGCTCGGACCTGACACCCATAATGTGGTGGTGCACCATCTTGCTCTAGCATTCCTAGATGAACAGTTTCCTGGAAAGTGGATTGGTCAGAAACTTGTAAATAACTCATGAAAGAATAAAGTTACGTTAAAACCAAGCACACCATTGTTTTTCTTGTGAAATTCACAATAAGTTTGATGTGTCATGACTTTAGTTTGAAAAAACTA
Organism: Rhinella marina; assembly: GCA_900303285.1. Classification (NCBI taxonomy): domain Eukaryota; kingdom Metazoa; phylum Chordata; class Amphibia; order Anura; family Bufonidae; genus Rhinella; species Rhinella marina. The sequence continues at coordinate 116,206 of ONZH01022280.1, forward strand.
AAGTTGGATCCAAAATGGCCGACTTCAAAATGGCCGCCATGGTCACCACCCATCTTGAAAAGTTTCCCCCCTCCCATATACTAATGTGCCATAAACAGGAAGTTAATATCACCAACCATTCCCATTTTATTTAGGTGTATCCATATAAATGGCCCACCCTGTATAATACGGTATTGTGGATATTATTTACCCATATCTAAATTGGTCTTATTAAAAATTCCCAGCCCCTTTCTCTGTACAGCCTCTAACTGCTCCTGATCTATGACATTAAACACTCAAGTGAAAATGAACGTAAGATGCTCACAGCTAGGCAAAGAGTTAACCCTTTATGATAAAAACTGGACCAAAAAAAAAAAAAAAAAGATTTTTAGCCAAGTTTGTAAACTGCCATCATAAAAATTGCCCCAAAAGTGTTCATAGCTTTAAATCTTAATAATGTGATATTTTTTTTCTTGGTAGTGGCCAGAGACGACATACAGGTATTTACAGAGATGCCAGTGGTTCTGGGTGAGCCTGTCACCTTGGTCTGCCTCGCCACCCAGTTCTTTCCTCCTGTCATTAAGATGAGCTGGCTGAAGAATAACGAGCCGGTGACAGTCGGTGTGACAGACACTGTCTATTATCCTGCACCAGACGGGTCCTTCAGCAAGTTCCTCTACTTGGCTATCATTCCTCAGAAGGGCGATGTGTACACCTGTTCTGTGGAGCACGATGGACTCTCAATGAACCCCACCAACAAATTCTGGTGTAAGTGACAAAGATTACTATATTTCCATCAGATCTGATACATTTACAGTAAAAACACATTTGCTATACAGTAATCATTATATGTATATATAAGTGCATCTCAATAAATTAGAATATCATCAAACATATTTATGATAATGTTTTTTTTTTTCAGTACTTCAATTAAAAAAGTGAAAAAAGTGAAGCCCATATATTATATAGAGTCATTACAAAAAGTGTTTATTTCTGTTAATGTTGATGATTATGGCTTACAGTCAAAGAAAACCCAAAAGTCATTATCTCGGAACATTAGAATATTATATTAGACCAACTGTAATTTTTTTTAAAGCCAAATGAAAAGTCTGTCCAGTAAATGCTCTCAATACTTGGTTGGGACTCCGTTTACATGAATGACGGCATCAATGCGACGTGGCATGGAGGCGATCAGCCTGTGGCACTGCAGAGGTGTTATGGAGGCCCAGGTTGCTTTGATAGCGGCCTTCAGCTTGTCTGCATTGTTGGCTCTGGTGTCTCTCATAGATTCTCTATGGGGTTAAGGTCAGACGAGTTTGCTGGCCAATCAAGCACAGTGATACTGTGGTTATTACACCAGGTATTGGTACTTTTGGCAGTGTGGACAGGTGCCAGGTCCTGCTGGAAAATAAAAATTCCATCTCCAAAAAGCTTGTCGGCAGAGGGAAGCATGAAGTGCTCTAACATTTCCTGGTAGATGGCTGCAGTGATTTTGGTCTTGATAAAACACAGTGGACCTACATCAGCAGATGACATTGCTCCACAAACCATCACTGATGGAGACTTCACACTAGACCTCAAGCAGCTTGGATTGTGCTCCTCTCCACTCTTCCTCCAGACTCTGGGACCTTGATTTCCAAATGAAATGTAAAATTTACTTCCATCTGAGAACAACACCTTTGACCACTGAGAACAGTCCAGTTCTTCTTCTCCTTGGCCCAGGTAAGAGGCTTCTGGCGTTGTCTATTGGTCATAAGTGGCATGACACATGGAATACGACACTTGTAGCCCATGTCCTGGATATGTCTGTGTGTGGTGGCTCTTGAAGCAATGACTCCAGCAGAAGTCCACTCCTTGTGAATCTCCCCCAAATTTAGGAAAGGCCTTTTCTTAACAATCCTATCAAGGCTGCGGTTCTCCCTGTTGCTTGTGCACCTTTTTCTACCACCCTTTTTCCTTCCACCTTCATTTTCCATTAATATGCTTTGATCCAGCGCTCTGTGAACGGCAGCTTCTTTAGCAATGACCTTTTGTGGCTTCTCCTCCTTGTGAAGTGTGTCAATGACAGCCTTCTGGACATCTGTCAAGTCAGCAGTCTTCCCCATGATTGTGTCGCCTACTGAACCAGACTAAGGGACCTTTTTAAAGGTTTAGGAAGCCTTTGCAGGTGTTTTGGGTTAATTATTCTAATTTTCTGAGATAATGAATCCTGGGTTTTCCTTGGCTGTAAGCCGTAATCATCAACATTAACAGAAAGAAACACTGGATAAAGTTCCCTCTGTTTGTAACGACTTTATATAATATATGTGTTTCACTTTTTGAACTGAATTACTGAAAAAAACTTTTTGATAGCAGTGTGGCCATACCTGGAGAACTGACGGCTGAATGGCAGAAGGTATTGCATGTGCCACCCAATGCGTGTTATTTGTACCCGTGAGCCGGAAATTCAACCCAAATTTTTCAAAAAGTCCAGAATTAACCAAACTCTAGTTTTGTGTCATTTAATTTGGGAGAATCAAGGTGAGAGAGGTAGGGAGAAAGAGAAAAGAATACATTTTCAGGCAATCAGAACACTTTTGAATAAATTTAACCTGAGTCGAATGGTCAATTCAGCTTAATTGGACCCGAAGAAATTCACATCTAATCTAGTCAAACTGCAAGTCCCGGGAGACCAAGTCCAAACACTCAAGTGAATCTATTTAAGGAGGAGGAATAAGTACAGACCCAGGGGCGTAACTAGAAAAGGCTGGGCATGGTGATGACTGGGAGGGGATAGGGCCAGCAAGCCCAGCAAATGTATCTTCTTTTGCTCCAGTTCTCTGGCACAAATGAAGAAAGAAATCTACGGAAGCTCTAAGCTGCCACAGATTTCAGTCTAGGAGTCTAAGAGGACCTTTATCAACACCGTATCTGTAGTAAAAATATCAATAAACAGAAATAATAACCGATGATCAGTCACAGAAAGTCCATAAAATGCAAAAAAAGCCCAACATCAAGATATCACCTGAGGTGCTAATATATTATACCCAGCAGTTCTTAATAACAATGTCATTGTAAAAGTACCCATTCATAAAGTATCAGTAATCATCTACAATATTTAAAACAAGACAATTATATATGATATCATATGTCAGGCACGATGAAGAATCTAAATCCATGGGAGGCAGTGGCCTAAAAGATTAAAAATAAAAAATACTGGGAGCACTTCTTTAGGACATTTTTTCGCAGTTTTACTGAGTTCAATCAGTTATGAATTCTGTCCTCTACGCACCATAGTGATAAAATTCTATAAACGTATGTTTTAAAGAGGTTGTTTGGGCTTTTAATATTGATGACCTATCCTCAGGATGGGTCATCAATATCAGATTGGCGGGGGGTCTGACACCGGCACCCCCGGCGATGCGCAGTGTGCACGTGCCGTCTCCCTTTGTGACGGAATGGCTCAATATTTTTAATAAAAAACAATTGAAGAAAATATTTTTAGCCCAAAATGTAAAAGCTATGCAATCATAAAAAAATGGCCCCGAAGGTATACATAGCCTTTAACCTGCTTTTTCACTGATTTGTTTTTCACAAGCATTTTTAAGACATTGAGACACATTTTCTACAGTGTCTCCGTCTGTTTTCATGAGTAAAAAGCCTGTTTCCGACTTTCTTATTTTTTCAGTCTCATTTACCAACTGATTTTGCGCTTGTTTTAGAGGCATTTGCACCGATTTTGAGTTTTAAGACCAATTCAGAAGTTTTCAAACTTTTGGGCCTATTTTCCAACCTATTTATTATGTAGGTGCTCTTTATTTTGCTTACTTTCATGGAGACGTGCCCCAAAATTCAGCTCGCAAGTGCCACATTTTCATTTGCATACTAAGTAGACCAGTCTTAGTGAATATGGACCTGTCTCGCAAGAAAACGACCACTAGAGGTCAGACTTAAACCAATTTTATTTTCTTCTACTATAGAGAAGGCCATGAGAAAACACTTGAAAAAATACCACACTCAAAGAATGTCGGAGGTTATATATCAAAACTGGTGTACAAGAAAACAGGCTAAAAGCTGGTTTCACAAGAGCGAGTGTCACTCTCCAGACCACCGTATCTGAACTTCCAGCACTAACATCTGAAATCAGATTTTTTTCGTGAAAAAAAGGAAAAACAGAAAAAATGGTACATGCGTGAAAACCCTCATTATTGTGTTATGCTTTCTTTTACTTTAGTGCCTGAACTTCCCCAACATATTTCGGAGACATCTGACAATATTCTATGTGGCATAGGCCTCGCTTATGGGATATTCGGTATTGTTGCTGGCATTGTACTGATATGTAAAGGAAAGAAGACCACGAATCAGGCAGGAGGTCACTGACTTTTGAAGGTACAGTACATTATTTTTTATTGAAAAATAATAGAAATTAAATTACATTACTATACAGCGGTGGCGGCATGAAGTGTACGGTGTCATAGCAACCAATGACGCCGTGCACTACTGCACTCATCAGCAGGAGCACAGTCCAGGTTTTCACAGACCGTGCTCCACAAATGTCTGCATGAGGCCTTAATAACAGACACTGGCGTGATGGTTACAATGTTCTCTGTGGAGGCAATTAGAGTAAAAATTACTGCAGTCTCTTAAGAGGCAATAGGATTGGCAAGCTCAAAGCAGGTCATCTGTCTGGTTCCCTATAGACAGAACTTTGTTTCCGTCCTGCATAACGAAACCAGACGGATCCATTATGCTTGACCATAATCTTCTATTAGGATGGAGCAAAACGGAATGCCTCTTAAGGGTTTCCGTTTTGCATTCCGTCTGGCCATTCCGATAGAACCTATAACCGAGTGGCTTAACGCTAAGTGTCGCCTATACACATGAGGTAGTATGTCCTATAATAAGCACATTACTGTCATTTTCCACAGTAAATAGGCACATAACAGTCCAACAGCTTAAAATGGGTGTTACAGTCACCGTAACAGGGCATTGGTAACCCATAGAATCACTATGGTATAAATACAAGTCAATACATTTTAGAGTATGAAGGGTTGCAGGCGAGTTCAACCCTCTTACAGGTGCACAATGTCACATGCCCCCTCGCCCAACTAAAGTTATGAGTGCCCGGTGCTTGTGTACCCACCTGTTTCTCCTGTTTTTTTTTGGATAAGGCCCCATTCACACGTCCGTAAAAATGCGTCCGCATCTGTTCCGCAATTTTGCAGAACGGGTGCGAACCCATTCATTTTCAATGGGGCCGCAAAAGATGTGCCATCCGCATCCGCACTTCCGTTCCGCGGCACCGCAAAAAAATAGAACATGTCCTATTCTTGTCTGAATACACGGACAAGAAAAGGCATTTCTATTATAGAGCCGGCCATGTGCGGTCCGCAAATTGCCGGTGTCCGTGTTTTGCGGATACCCAAATGCCACCATTCAAGCGCCTGCACAGAAATGTATGCAGTAGCCTTAGACAGCAAAGTCAGCTGTCACGTGTTTAAACCACATGACCACTGCCATTGTAATTGCAAGTAACATGGTAAGTTTATATAGATGACCACAGCACACGTCTTCAATAGGGATTTTTTGTTCTAGGTGCTCGTCACTTGAAGTTACCTCCTCCCACCTTGGGGGGTACAAATAAGTATTCTCTAGAGTCAGAGACAGCACTCCAATTGATGCTTATTAGAAAAATGCTTTATTTACATATTCAACACCAGTGGTATATTTAAATGCTGATAGCAATGTTTCGGGCCACAGAGGCGGGGCCCTTCATCAGGCTGAAGTGGAGTTCATGTCTGGGGATTTAAATATACCACTGGTGTTGAATATGTAAATAAAGCATTTTTCTAATAAGCATCAATTGGAGTGCTGTCTCTGACTCTAGAGAATACTTGCAAGTAACATGGTGGTCACGGCGCTGCAATGTTTGCATGGGTAATAGACTGGTAGCAAGGGGAGTTCAGGTGAGCATCAGAGCATGTTGTGGCACTGTATGGTCACTTGAGAAATATTCTTCGGATAAGGCCAACCCCTTAAAACCTGGGTCTACATTGTCAGATTTGTTGGATGACCGGGCCTCTTATATCTGGATGCATTGTTCCATTATGTAGCACTGACCTTATACTATGTGACTGTATGTAGTTGCATAGTAATCAACTTATTAAACAGTTCTTTTCTGTTTCAGCCACTATAAGCGGTATTTGATGCTTCCGATGCGGTCCTGATATCTACTTTCTCACAGTGCTAAAATAAAAATCCAGCTAGATAAAGTGAGCTTCACCATATGAACAGACCAAATTGTTTAAGGAGGACATGCGTGAAAATGAGAATGTTTCTTGCGTTGCTGAAAGATTAGCTGCACCTACTAAGATGATTTATAACTTTTATGTTGTATCACTTCTCGCTTGAATTTATCTTTCATAGTTGTAGCTCTTAGCTTAGGCTACTTTCACACTTCCAGCAGGGGAACAGCCCGCCGGATCCGTGCTACCGCAAGTCCACAGTTCCGCCAGAAGTCCGCTCCGGCCCCCTTCACTATAATAGGGGCGGGCCAGAGGTCTGGCCACAGCGTGACAAACATGCTGAGAGGCAGCTGGATAAAAACGTGGCTAGACCTCTGGCCCGCCCCCATAGTAGTGAATGGGGCCAGAGCGAACTTCCGCCAGCACAGTGGACTTGTGGTAGCACAGATCCAGCGGGGGAACAGCCTGCTGGAAAAGGCTACCGCAAGTGTGAAAGTAGCCTGAACTGCACATGATGTAAATTCACACTGTTTGCGGGTGTGGACCCATTCACTTGAATGAGTCCATGGTCCACAAGATACATTCTGTACCGCAAAAAAATAGAACATGTTCTATTTTTTGCAGTGCGGAGGCATGGGCCGAAATCTCACTGAAGCGTTTTATAGTGCTTCAGTGGGATTCTGATCCGTGCCTCCATTCAGTATCTTGAGGATTGTGTTGCCTGTATACTGTGGACCCACTGTAGTCCACAATATGGGCACTGGGCACACAAGTTCATGTGCACGAGCCCTAATACAGTACTAACAAAGTGAATGAGAGTTGTCAAATGGAGATTGACCTGCTGTGAGGATTTTAAAATCTGCAGCATATCAATTGTTTGTTCGATTCTGCACCTTATGTAGTGTTGTTCCCTATAGACTTCAATGGGGTTCTTAAACACAAAGTCCACACCATAAAAATGCATTAAAATGAACAAATAATGTGGTAAATATTTCAGGTTTGTGTGGGTTTTTTTTTAAATGCGGTTTTCATGCAGATTTTTATTATTGCACTATTGTACTCATTTTGGGGTAAAAAATAATTTTAAAATGTAAAGTCCCTTTCTCTGTACAGCCTAGAGATTTTCTAGTAGCAGGATCTGTATTTTTATTCTGTTCTGTCAGGCAGCTCAGCTGTCGGCTCCTTATCTCTGATCTCCTATACACTCATAGCTCAATTCTTATCTTATGAATGTAGCTTAGGGTACTTTCACACTAGCAGGTGCACGTGTGGGGCAGGAACCACGCTCCCGCCCCATTCACTGTAATACATGTTTTATTTTAGTTCCGGCCGCCTCTCAGCAGGTGTTAACGTGCTGCGGTCGGATCCGCGGCCTGCCCCCATTACAGTGAATGGGGCCGGAGCGCGGTTCCGGCCCCACACGTGCCCCTGCGGCAGCACGATCCATGCTGCCACTAGTGTGAAACTAGCCTTAAATAGGCGTTTAAGACCTTTTAGGAATTTAGAGATAAGGTTTATTAGACTACTGGCACAAAAATGAAAGTGAAAGTACAATTCACACAGCTACATAAACAGTTAACCCTTTGTGACAGGCTAAATATTCATTTACCAATTGAAAAAAAAAAAGATTTTCAGCCCAAAATTAGTAAAATACCATTATAAAAAATTATATTAAAAATGAGGTTTACGTAGCCTTTAAGAAGGACAATTCTGAGGTAACATGGAGGGTGAGAGGGTGGCAGTAATCAGGACTTCTCGGATACAAAAATTAGAAAGCTACTACAAGGCAACGAGTGAGACGTTTTCCAAGTAATATCAATAATCCATGGGGTGGGGGAGTTCATATTTTGCAGTTTTACCCATTGAGGTCAGGTGGGAAAAACAATGCACCTACATGCAACAACTTTGATATTCTCCAGATACAGAGACAGACAAAATGTATTGAATAACCATTCATTAATACTGAATGTGTGGCTGCTGTGGCCGAATAATGCAGCTGTAAAGATGCCAATAAAACACCCTGTAAACCGTCCTACGTTCACACTTACATTCAGAGGTTCTGTTGGCCATTTCAGTACTTTTTATGGCAAGAATAGTGCAGTCTACAGCTGGAACCCCCCCAACCCCCATAGACCAGCCTACAGTCAGGAGCCATTGTGATTTGGTAATATTCATTTTAAACCAGATCTAGCATAGCTGTTATTAGTTCCTTGTAAACAGAAGCCAAGACGCTAGTGTGAACAGAGCATTAGAGCTCTTTTCCTATATGATTAAAAACTGATAGTGTTTCTGTTTTTTCCTTCTGAAAATAAAAAATACAGCGCAAAAAATTAAAATTTCTGTAGCCAGATGCCATGTTGTTGTGCTTGGTTTCTTATGTTGTACAAATGTTGTAAGCACAATACTAATAAATTCTATTCTCTAAGTGCTATCCTATGTGTGTCATTACTTATTTGTCAGAAAATGACTTATTGTTTAAATCACATTTTTATATTTATTTTTAGAATTTTTGTGATTTTTTTGTGTGCAATTTTTGCATTGGTCACTAGGCTTTAATGATGTCGCAGTTTCCTGTTTGATATAGATAACTTTTCAGCAGTCACCTCATTATTATCAGACACTGGATAACATTAACTGATGATATACCATTCAGAAAAGTTGATGGTCACAGCTTATCCACTTCCCCTCGCTGCACAATGACCTCTGCCAAGTTCTTATAGTATGCCTAGAAGATTCTCCAATAAAGTCAATCAATCTGCTCCTGTCTATTGTATCTACAGCCCATGTGGCTACTGTAAAGCATATCTCTAAACAGGATGTTTTGACATATTATTAGGCCTCATTTTTAATAAAAAAAATATAGCTAGTGATACCAAAAAGTAAAAATAAAATTAAAAAAATGTTTTCCGTGATTAGACTCCACATCACTCCTCCGCTCTGTGTATTGTCAGTGTTGTGGAGGGGAACTAGATGAGGTCTGTGTGGGGGAAGAGTGTGAAGGAGCAGCTACACAGTGTATACCAGTGACACAGGCATGTAAACAAATGGCTAAAGGTTGTCACAGGGCCCCTACAGGAGCTAAAATATTTATAGACATCCTCTTCTACAGCGTTCTTCTAAGCGTTAAGACTGATACTGGACATTTTTGGGGCACATTTATTAAAACAGACATAGAAAATGATGAATGAGACGGGCCTGCTGGCCCTTCCCCGCTCACGCCATGCCCACATTTTTAGACCTGGAGTGACCAGGGCAAAGTTGCAGATAGCGGCGCAACTAACTATTGTGCCGCTATCTGCGCCTGAAATACGCATTCAGACAATAGTAAATGACCCTCTTTATTTTTTATGGGAATCCCGGACAACCCCTTTAAATAATATGCAATTTTATGACGCCACATTCCCTTTAATAGCACATAATAAACGTTAGAAGTGAAAATCTGAACCCAGTTTTAATCTTTGAGCATCTTATGGCTTTTGTGCCATGGGGTATTCGGATAGGTTCCTTGACCTTTTTCATCTCCACCATGGAGACCACCAGAATATACTGCTTTTGAAAGCATAATAATAATAATTATAATAATACAAAATGGGTTTCAATGTTACAATGCTCATGTTGTGTGATAACGTTGTCTTGTTCTTAAACCTAACACTTTTCTCTAGAAAAGCTACTCTGGTTTCAATGATAAATCTGCAGTGAAAATTAATTTCCTTGATTTTTTTGCCACGGCTGGCACACGTTCGTGTGCATGAGGCCTAAGGGTGCATTCACATCACCGTTTAGTTTTCAGTTCTTCTGATCCGTCAGAAGAAGAGAGAGAGAAAAAAAAACAGGATCTTGGAAAAGAAACGGATCCAGTTGCATCAGTTGTCATCAGCTTGAGCCATTTCTGCCATTTCAGTACTTTTGTTTCCATCTAAAAAAAAAAGGAAATGGAAATGGCTCAAACTGATGCAACAGGATCCGTTTTTTTTTTACAGGATCCTGTTTTTTTTTTTCTCTCTCTCTTTTCTTCTGATGGATCAGAAGAACGAAAAGCTAAACAGTGATGTGGATGCACCCTAAGGGCTTGTTCACACGTCAGTTATTTGATCAGTTATTTCCATCAGTTATTGTGAGCCAAAACCAGGAGTGGAGGCTAAACAGAGATAAGGAATAATGAAAAGATTTGCACCTATTCTGTGTTTTTGACTCGCACCTGGGTTTGGCTCACTGGCAATAACTGATGGAAATAACTGATTAAAAAACTGATGTGTGATAAAGGCCTAAACCAGTTTGTCTTTGGGCTAAACCTATTGGTGTTGTCCTGGTGGTTCACTGGAATTCATCCTTTAACCCCTGTACAGGGAACTGGACTTCGCTGCTAGGAACCAGGCTGCTACTTCCTGGGTGTTATGGGATAAAAAATAAAATAAAAAGTAGGGGACCAAGCGTCCAAACATTATGCCTTGACAGGGTCAAAATGTCTGCTCAGATAACATGCACAAGTGTAGGTTGTCAGAAGAAAAAGTGGCTCATTGTGAACGAGCATAGAAAATTGATGTTTTGGACACTGGCGAAGGACAACTTGGTCTATTTGGGTGCCACCACACCCCCAGCGGTGCTGATAACCCTCTCCGAGATTACACTGGAGACTGGGCAACAACGAAGAAAAGAGCATGTTGTGCCAGTTCAGGTCACTGTTCCAACCTGCCTGGCCACAAATCCATGGGGTCAGGTAAAAACAGGGTAAGCACCAGAGACGGGCAAAAGTGTAGATGGGCCTGAAGCTGGGCATTGAGGTGGGAGCTGTCAGCTTGCAGACAGGCCTCAGCCTGACATGGCACATATAAAAACTGCTACATCATCTTGAGGAGACTGAAATGGCTGCTGTTACTGCTGCTGCAACTCGCTGCACTGCTGCTCGTGGCGGTGGGAGAGGGGTGACTGTGCAGGGAGCAGGGAGGGCCCTCCCTTTCAGACACACTGGTGGCAGACATCTACTAGCTGGAAGCTGCAGCAATCTGCATATACATTGTTTCCTGGTACTAACGTAATTTGTCCTCACTTTCTGAGGCAGGAAAACATTCCTCCATTTTGCCTTGATAGCAAGGGTCTAAAAGCATGGATATCATCAGACTGCTTGATGTCAACGATACACCTGTCACTGTATAAGCAAGCAAGTCTACAGGTCGCCATTATGACCAGTGTGCCCAAGAAGCCAGTTCTTCTGAACTCCCCTCCCCCTCTGAGACGATTGGGTGGGGCCGGTGTCAATGTCATCATCATCATCATCCTCTTGCTCCTTCGACTTCTCTTCCTCCTCCATTGGCAGCGCTCCTCCTCCTCCCCCATGGGAGTTTCTAGTTGTGGGTCCCCAACAGTTACAGGGACAGCAAGATGCGTTAGCTGTTCTTCTTCCTTATTCGTTACCACCTGTTGCTTGAGTGTCAGCTTCTCTTCAAAAATACATATGAATGGCATGAGCTGCCACTGCCTCATCTGGAAACAACACATGCTCCTTGCTGCTGAGGCGGTCTGGTGTATGACAAAATAATTCACGGCTTTTCGCTGCTCGTACAGATGCTCTAGCATGGGCAATGTTAAATTTCAGCGAATTGGAACATCATGGATTAAGTGGTGTAGCTGCAAACCATTCTGATGCTGCAAGTCTAGGAGAGTGTTCCTCACCTCTTAAGAATGGCTGAAAAGAGGGATAGTCCCCTGCACATTGTCAGCACCTTGCGCAAGCCAGTGCATTTTTTAAAATGGCCATGCAGGGAGCATGTGTTATTTCCCCTAGGTTCAGTGAGGCCAGAATGTTGCTGCCATTTTGTCATGGTTCCCTTGGCAGACATTGTCTCGGCGTGGAAGCAGTGTCCTGTTGCCAGGGGAACCAGGTATCTGTTGCATCCACCGCCCCCCCTCCCAAGGAGTGAACATAATGGTTCATGAACTAGGTTGTAACAGCACTTATGGAAAACACAACCAAAAAGTGGTGGTGCCAGTGGTGATGCACCTGTAATACGGTGATCAGCCTGTAATATGACCGTTATCCAGAATTTAGTGAAGAACCGCAGCACATTCTAGTCTTTAAATAGAAACTGTAGTTTATTCACCAAGATAGTGCCCTATTGGAATCGGGCTGTGAAAAATAACCTAAGGGAGTCATTTATGATGGTTAAATATACCTATGTTAAGCGTATTTCAGGTGCAGATTGCGGCACAATGATTAGTTGTACCACAATCTGCGACTTCTCCCTGCTCACACCAGGTCTCAAAATGAGGGTGTGGCATCTCATTTACCATTTTCTACGCCTATTTCAAGCAGACACCCAGTGCGGATGGTACAGGCACAGCTGCTGAGCCTGCACCATCCACCTGACTCAACTGTATGTTGGATTGCGGTAAATCACTGGCAATCTGATATACTATTATGGGAAGCAGTTAAGATTGCAAATGTTGCCCTGCCATGTCATGACATCTATCATTTGGTGCAATGTAGTGGTAGCAACATTGTGGTCTTCAAGTCACCGTGTAGCCCTAGCCTATTTCTACTGACACCTATTCAGTTCTCCACTATCACAATCTACCAACAACCTCCCTGATCCTCAGAATTAGGCCTCATGCAAACAGCGGGTCCTAAATATGCAGACACCGGCCGAGTGCTCACTGCACTATGGATGCGGACCCATTCCCATTCACTTGACGGAGGCACGGTGCTTCAGTGGGGTTTCTCTCTGTGCCTTTGCACCGCAAAAAACAGAACATATTCTATTTTTTTTGCAGTGTGGACGGATAACAGACCCATTCAAGTTGATGGTTCTGGATCCGTTGAGGCATGGATATTGCCCGTGCATTGGGGACCGCAAATTGTGGTCCCCAATGCACGGAATAGCCAAGCAACGGCCAGGACTAAAATAGCAGTGTTCTCATGAATGACAAGGTATCTACAGGTTAAACATTAATGAACATAATGTTGTATGTACTAGTGATATGCCCAGGGGTGCACCTAACCTTTCTGTTGCCTGAGGCGAAAAATGAAATGGCGCCCCCCCCTTCCCCAATGCCAATTTCTTAACCTAACCCCTTCAACCCATGGCCCTTCCACTTCCCCCCTTTTGCCCCTACCCATTGCTGCCTGAGGCGATTGCCTCACATGGCCTCATTGGTGGTGCACCCCTGGATATGCCATATTTTTAGATGGAAATACCCCTTTAACATACCTCCCAACTTTGGAAATGGACAAAGAGGGACAAATTGTGCGGCGCACTAAGGGCAAATTTTTCGCCACTAGGCCACGCCTCTAACTCCGCCCAAAACTTAACTATACACCTAATTCCACCCAGTCCCTTTACTGCCCCACATAGTAATTATTCCCCAGTTATGTGCCCCCAGTAATATGACCAGCAGTGCCCCCAGTAATATGCCCTTTTATGTGCCGGCTCTCTGCTTCATCACCATTCAGGCAACTGTCTCTGCGTCTTCCGATGTAGACATTCCATTTCTTTATCTTCTCCATTCGGCCCAGATCACCATGATGACTTCTTTCAACCATCTCTGCAGTTTCTTACTTTTTCATCATCCTCTCACCTTCTAAACACCCAATCCTGCCACCCACAATACTGTGACAGCTGTGCTCCCTAATACTATACTGCAGAAACAGTCACCCTGAAAATACTGGTACCTCACAGATAGTGCCCCCGATACTAATAATGTAAACATAATGTCCCCCAAAAATAATTATGCTAAAGTGATACTGTACCAGGATGTCCCCCACAGTAATAATGCTCCCCAAAGTCCCATAATTACCTGTCAAATTGCACTTACTGTTAATAGTAATAATGCCTCCATTGTGCCCGCACTAGTAATCATGTTCCCCATTTTCCCCCATATTAATAAATTTGTGTCAGTGCAAAAAATACCCTCTTACAATGTGCACCTGTAAATGAATGCAAGAATAGCTATAAACCTGGATTCTTTATTAAAATAAGGCAGCCCTGTGGTATTAGGAACTTTTATCCAGCGTTATTATAAACAACAGAACTGAGGTAATTTTCATATACTGTACTTTCATCACCTTGCTGTAGAGATAATGTACAGCTGGATATGTCTTATTCCCTTGTCTGACTTCTCCTCAGCTCCCAGTCACTGGTCTTTTCCTTCCTTCTTTTCTTCAGCTGCTAATTTTAATAAACATGAACAGCTATGAAGCCGTCCTCTCAGTCACTCTCCTCAGCTGCTCTCTCTGACTGAAAATGAAATTAAACTCCTCAGTCACATGCAGCTCCTCCCCCTTAGGGCCTGTTCACACAAGTGCGGAATAGGTCCGTTCACTTCTATGGATCTTGCCGAGACCCAGCACCAAGTTTATTGATAGTAATAAGTCAGAGCTAGGATGCTTTTAAAAATATCCCATGTTGTGGCTGTATTTTTATTTTTGAGGACTTTGTCCCAGTTAGTTAGACCTATGGCCTCTCTATGTTGGCTAAATTTAGCTTTTTTGAAGTTTGGTATTTTTGTTCCTCCCTGAAGAAACGCTCTTTTGAATGACAATTGGAAGGTTATTATTTTATGGTCACTATTTCCCAGGTGTCCCCCAACCTGCACATCTGTTGTTCTGTCAGGTCTATTGGTTAATACTAAGTCCAGTATGGCCGTCCCTCTAGTCGGGCCATGAACCAGTTGGGAAAGGTAATTGTCTTTGGTTATTGCCAAGAACCTGTTTCCTTTATGAGATATACAGGTTTCAGTTTCCCAGTCTATATCTGGGTAGTTGAAGTCCACCATAATAACGACCTCATTATCATTTCCCGCCTCGTCTATTTCGTTTAGAAGTAGATTTTCTATAGAATCTGGTATATTAGGTGGTTTATATTAAACTCCTATTAGTATTTTATTATTGTTTTTTGACTCCACATCTTCATGTCACTCACTTATATCTTCCCAGAGTGTGTGCTTTAGACAGGACTTTACATAAAGGCAGACCCCTCTCCTGCTCCGGTTATGACGATCCTTTCTAAACAGACTGTAACCCTGTACCTTAACCGTCCAGTCATTGCCATCATCCAGCCATGTCTCAGTTATTCCCACTATGTCATAGTCCTCCTCACACATCACTAATTCCAGTTCACCAGTTTTATTAGTCAGGCTTCTGGCATTAGTGTACATACAATTAAGAGGTTTATTTTACCCTACACCTTTCTTCTAAACTGTTCTAGTCCCTCATTCCACTCCTCCAACCTCCTAGCTTTCCTCCTTCCTACATTAGTTCTAGAGACATTTAACCTACCTAATCTCCCACTGCCTTTCTTGTGTGGCTCGTGGTACAGGCAGTATTTCGGAAAACACTACCTTTGAGGTCCTTGCCCTAAGCTTATGCCCTAAATCCCTAAAATCATTTTTAAGGACGCTCCACCTACCTGTAACTTTGTCATTGGTTCCGATATGGACCATGACTGCTGGATCTTCTCCAGCCATTCCCAGTAATCTCTCAAGCTGATCCGCTATATGTCGAAACTTGAGCGACAGGAAGACAACACACCGTTCGACAATCCCGGTCTTTGTGACAGATTGCCCTCTCTGTACCCCTAATAATTGAATCTCCCACTACCAGCACCTGTCTGGCCTACCCTGCTCTCCTGGTCCCCTGCTTACTGGAGCTGACATTCCCCTGACTGGCAGAGGACGTGTCCGGCTGCAGCAGTGCTCTCCCTGAACTGACATTCCCTTCATCTGCCAAACTTGCAAACTTGTTGGGGGGTATCAGATCAGGGCTAGCCCCTCTGTCACTCTTCCCTTTACCCTGCTTTCTAAATGTTATTCAGCTACCTACCTCACTTTCCTGAGCCTCCTCACTACCACCCTCCCCCACATCTACCCCATAGAGTTCTTGCTCAGTGAGCAGCAAACTCTTTTCCAAATTGCCAACGCTTCTCAGTGTTGAAATTCGCCCGGTTAGATATATGATGTGCGATTCTAAACAAGTAATTTGCTTACATTTTGAACAAAAATATGCACACTCATACAGATGTTCCAGGACTGCATACATTAGACAAGATGTGCACTGGACTACGCTGTCAATAATGGAACACATACTAATGCGGATTACACAAGAAAAGAGAAAGAAAAAATTATAATACAACAAAGCAATGATAAGCAATTGACTTACTGTAGTCCCCTCCTAAAGTCCCTGAATCTCAGGTCACTTATTCTAAAGTCACACACTTTATACAAACACGCGAACGCTCACAAACTCGCATTGTTTGTCTTCTTTTATTGGTGCTGCTCTTAAACAACTTCAAACCAGACTGTTTTTTTCCTCAGGACTGAGCTGGCCTCAAGAGTGGCTATTTAGTTTCTCCTAATTAGACAGTCACACCCTAATTACTCACCTGTAAAACACACTGGAGAAAGAAGAAAAATGTAATCACAGTGATCTCTTAGCTGCTAGGCAATACACCTGGTAGCAAAAACAAGGTACAGTGTATAAACTATACTGCACTGCTCTGACTTGGTATAGAGTACACTTAATAGGAACACATACTTGAACTCAAATACGTGAACGCTCACAAACTCGAATTGTTTGTATAGGTGCTGTTCCCAAGCAACTTCAAACCAGACTGCTGTTTTTTTTAAATCTTTGGATTGAAGCATACAAACCATATAATAATAAGAACACAAAAAAACAATTCCACTTCTTAAAAACCAAGTTTATTTGACGTAGCAGGGCACATTCTCTATCAAGATAGTTCACAAAACAGCCTATTATTAAAGAGGTTATCCCAAGAATTCAAAGCTGGTTTTTACTCACATATTTCAAGAACTTGTTTTACTTTCTGTGGGTGGGCAGCAAATTATCTCTCAGGATGCATTGCGATTAGCTCTTATCCTTCCTCCCCTGCATAGAAAATAACCCCTGACCTACAACCCGAGAGATACATGTGGTATGTAATTCCTCCACAATTTGCTTGTCCCCTACTATATTTCTATAAATTTAAAAGTAGGGATGAATGGTGTATTCACTATGAGATCACTATGCCAGCAATGGGGGGAGGGGGGTGGTGGTAGCCAAGAAGCTTCTAAGCATGTTAGTCCATCTCTGAATGCGGGAGAAGGTGGTCCTGAAGTATAAGAAGCAGGGGGTGCTACTAAAGAGAAAAATGTAATGTATGTAAAAATATGATCAATATTTTTATTACATGTATATTGCCCTATTTGTTGCATAGTGATACTTTACATGGAATAACCCCTTTAAAGTTAAAAGCCTTTCAATTTTTTGTTCCAAGTAATATAAAGAAAGCTAAATCTGAAATGGTGCATAAGCATAGAGAAAGTACAACAGTTATGTAGCTAAATCGATGGAATCCAAGGTTGTGAATATCCTTTAATCTTTTCTCTGATATTGATATAAAAGGCCTGCTGCCCACTAGATCTAGACTACAGACAAAGCGCTAAGGGCTGATTCACACGACCACGCTCAGTCTGGGATACAATGATGATGTATAAACTGAATGTATCATATGATGCAGTCAGTGTGTCAGGGGATGGTCATGTGAATTAGCCTTAATGTAGGATATAGAAATAGGGATTATCCCTAGTGATTGATGCAGTGATATAATTATTTTCACATCTATAGAAATAATAGTGGTTGATGTAAATCTGCTCCATTGGCCGAAACACTACTCCTTCATGCTTCAGTTCATATAATGTTTGGCTTATACAGTTACAGAATTCAGTATTTAATTTCTTAAAGGGGTTCTTATGCAAAACCTGTCCTAATCACACAGCAGGACAAGTTACTTCACAACACTGAGGTAAAGAGCTGCCTCATCCTCCTCTCTGCTCTGACTGTTAGGGATTATGATCCTGACTACAGTTTAATATGATATTTAGCTGAATCTTTGTGGGAACGGAGTTCATGAGGGGACATGAAGTACAGAGAGGACCAGGGGCGGACTGGGAACTTAAAGTGGCCCGGGAAAAAATATTGAAAGTGGCCCCATTTTGTAGTCGGGTGCAAATTGCTGGAAGGCAGGACCAGCAATACCTTATTGTGGCACATTATACCACCCCAACAGAGCCAAATACCACAGTCCATCACAAAATACATCCCCAAAAACTTCCACTGGCCAGCCATGAGGAGGGATCAGGTGGCCCCCTGGGCATCGGCCCACCGGGAAATTTCCCTGTAAGGTCTATGGCCAATCCGCCCCTGGAGAGGACGGACTGTGGTAATGTGGGACTGTGGTAATAGAGACTGCATACAAGTGCTGCTGCTCATTATCCACATCCCCACCTCCTCTCTGTACTTCATGTCTCCTCATGAACTCCATTTCTACAGAGATTCAGCTGAAGATCTTATCACCTGTATTCAGGATCATAATCCCTGACAAGCAGAGAGGAGGATGAGGCAGCTTTGTGTTCTGAAGTAACTTGTCCTCCTGTGTGATTAGGACAGGTTTTGTGTGTACTAACAGTTTGCTCCCCAGACAAAACGAGCCATTATAGATAATGTAAGGTATTTGGGAAGATATTTATAATAAAGTAATATTTAAATCATTATGAGAAAATCCAATTAAATAATGTGTTCCATTGAGTTGTTTTTCTGAAAATTTAAAGAGATCTATAAGGTGTGTCTATCTGTTAATGAGTCTAAGGGGTTCTTGCACGTGTGTATGCTGCTCCTTATTCCAGGCTCTTTTGAGCACTATATAAAAGGAGATATATGCTCCTCTAAAAGCAATGCTTCCTTATACCTCTGCACACACAGTATGGAGTCCGATGTCATTGCATAAAGTAGGATTCAACTACTTTCTAATAGATTTTGTGTTTCCATTCCTAAACATTTATCAAGATCTCTGCTTGTTTTCAGCAAATGGAAACATTATTTAGAATAGAGGAAAAAGTCATGTGACTTGCAATTATAAAAAATCTCCAACCATGCTGAAAAAAGTATACAGTAATTGTAAGATCTGCACATGTTTGCACCAATTATTAGCTTTGGCTTGTAAATACTGATGCAAAATATCAAGTGTGAATAATGTATAAGTATGTCTTCATCTATATATATATAATAGGCCACAATATAGATGTACATGTTGTGATGTCATACTGACACCAAAATGAGGTCTTATTAGAGACACCTGAAACCGTCCTGAATCTTTGTTATATGCATTTGTAGATTAAACATTTGTTTTAAATGCTGTGGTGCCAGTAAAAGAATTAAAAAAAAACCTTACCTTTCCTTCCTGAGCCACCTCCGTTCCAGCAACACTTCCTTTCCTCTTCCCTGAGCTGCAGCGGTGACATCACTGCAGCCAATCCCTAGTCTCAGGCTGTGCAAAACTGAGTCCAGTGATTGGCTGCAGTGGTATGCAGGAAGTCATCACTCAAGCAGCCCCACGATACATCACTGGGTTTAGCTCGGGTAAGAGAAAGTCATGGTGGTACTGGTTCAGAGGGGGCTGGTGAAGGTAAGGTAAGCTTTTTTTTATTATTTTTTAACCAGCCCCAGCAGCAGTTTTCAATTAAACAAATGCCCCAGGAAACCCCTATAAGTTTAAAAAAAACATTAAAAAAAATTGATGCTTTCTTCTGCGGGCTCCTCTCAGGTCCCAAACAAATGTGTGCGCTTCTCTTCTTGTTCAGCTGCATTTATTATTATGAAAAGAAAGGAAGACAAAAGGACAAGACCCAGAGCAAGAAGAACCCACAGGCTGGAGAGCAGACAGCGGCATTGATGGAGCGACGGATGTGTAAGTATTAACTAAACTATATTTCTTACATAAATTAGAAGAACGCTTATATAAAGCTCGGAGAACCCCTTAAAATTGACATTTGGCTGTGAATGATTGTTTTGCACCTTACATACAAAATAAATTCCAGGGGGTAATTTATGAACTAAGATAATTGCAGATCATATGGTTATTTTAAAGGGGTATTCCCATCTTAGACAATGGGGGCATATCGCTAGGATATGACCCGCACTGATATAGAGAACGGGGAGCTCTGTGGTTTTCCCGGGGTCCGGTCACCACCATGAACAGCTCCACGCTGTGCTCATAGAAATGAATTGGAGCACACCGCGCAAGTGCAGCCACCTCTGAGAGCCGCACCTATAAGACAATGGGAGTATATCCTAGCGATATGCTCCCATTGTCTAAGATGGGATTAACCCTTTAAGGTACATACGTGCAGCAGAGTTTATCTATTGATCTAAAGTTTTCTTTTACTCTTTTCTATAAATTACCAAGAAAATAAATATCTGGATCTAATAAAAAGCTTCTCCAATTCCCAAATCAGATAATCAATATACTAAGGGCATCAGCAAAACTTAGTCTGCACATACTGTATTACAGAGCATAATTACACGGCATATTTATAGATCCCGACACATTAGTGAAAGTTAGACATCAGGAAACTCCTCCTTTTTGCATTAGGAACTGAACAGCTGGAAGCTGAGAGCTGGATTTTAACAGTTAGGATCCAGATTACTGTGACAAAAAGCCTGAAAAAAAGAACATAAAGAAAAGTTTATTATTCTTTCCAATCCATGTTCCTGACAAAGGAGAAATTACAAATTAATGATGGTATGAATGATTAAGAGAAATGGAAGGACTAATTGGAAGTCTATAATTCAAATCCAAACTTAAACATGATTGCTCTTGATCGATTGTCGTTTGTTTGGTTCTTACATCTCTCCAGCTTACTATACCATCCCAGCCTGATTCCTGGATTTGGACCCTTTGCTGCCTGAACTGACCTGTTCCTGTTCACTGTACTAATCCTGTACAACCTGACCGTTGGATTGTTTCATGGATTCAGACAAATTCTGCCTGCTTTCTGACTATCACAAACTTAAATCTGTTTGTTGGCACAGTGGTTCCACAACCAGTGTCCTTAAAACAATGTCAATAAAATACAAAATCCACACTGCAAATACTATTTTGTGTATCATATGCAGACCTTTGTGTTTCCAAGGCAACAAACAACATCTAAACCTTGTGTATAGTCTGATCCCTCTGCCATATGTTATTCCACTCCTTCAGATCACTCCTCTCCTTACTCTTTTATAATGTTTCATCAGCAGTTCATAACATCAGATGGTAGAAATTAGCTTGTTGATTGCGAAACTATTATTTTTGATAGTTATAGTTTCTAGGATTTTACTACTGATGACCTATCTTCTGGATAGGTCATCAGTATCTGATATGTGGGGGTCCGACACCTGGGACCCCCGCTGATCAGCTGTTTGAGAAGGCACCCGTGCTCCTGTGAGCGCCGCTACCTTCTCCCCAGTCACCAAGCACAGTGCTGTACATTGTATAGTGACTGTGCTTGGTATCACGCTGAGCACCATTCGCTTGAATGGGGCTGAGCTGCTCCCAGGCCATGTGACCGATGAATGTGATGTCACTGGCCTAGGAAAAGCTAAGAAAAGGCCATGGTGCCCACGGGAGCGCCAGTGCCTTCTCAAACAGCTGATCAGCAGAGGTCCCGGGTGTCGGACCCCCACCGATCAGATACTGATGACCTATCTTGAGGGTAGATCATCAGTAGTAAAATCCCAGAAAATCCATTTAAGGATTTCCTACAAACAGGTAAGGAATTAATGGGATGGCGAAAGTTATCCCTATATTTAAAACAGGTTCAAGAACAAAACCTGACAATTATAGGCTGGTAAGTTTAAAAGCTATGTACACCTTCAGGGACAATTTTTATTATGACTGCATTTTACTCATTTTAGGCTAAAAATCATCTGTTTAAGTTGGTCTTTATGAACAGTATTCAGCAATTCTGTCACTAAGAGTTAACTGTCTAGCTATGTGAACTTTGTGCTGGTCATCTAATAAACCTGCTCTCTAAATTACTAAAGGATCCTAAACAGAGATAAGGAGTTGTCAGCTGAGTTGCCTGATGTGAAACAGTAAAAACACAGACCCTGCTACTCGAGAACCTCAGGGCTGTACAGAGAAAGGCCCTCAACATTTTTAATAAAGACCAATTAAAAATTTATTTTTAGCTCAAAATAAGTAACATAGTAACATAGTTTGTAAGGCTAAAAAATACATCCGTCCATCCAGTTCGGCCTGTTATCCTGCAAGTTGATCCAGAAGACAAAAAAACCCCAGTGAGGTAGAAGTCAACTTTCCAACTACAATCAGGCAGGCAGGATCAAGTAATCTTCTCCAGGAATCTAGTAACTATAACCTGTAATATTATTACCTCCAGAAATACATCCAGGCCCCTCCTGATCTCTTATAGTGAACTTACCATCACCACCTCCTCAGGGAGAGAGTTCCACAGTCTCACTGCTCTTACTGTAAAGAATCCTCTACTATGTTTGTGTACAAACCTTCTTTCCTCTAGATGTAGTGGATGTCCTCATTTTCACAGTTTTGGATATAAACAGATGATGGCAGTTATCTCTGTACTGACCCCTGATGTATTTATACATAGTTATTAGATCTCCCCTCAGTCGTCTTTTTTCTAAACGGAATAACACTAATTTGTATCATCTTTCTGGGTATTGTAGTCCACCCATACCAGTTATTACTTTAGTTGCCCTCCTCTGAACCCTCTCCAGCTCTGCTATGTCTGCCTTGTTCACAGGAGCCCAGAATTGTACACGGTCCTCCATGTGTGGTCTGACTAGTGATTTGTAAAGTGGCAGGACTATGTTCTCATCATGGGCATCTATGCCGCTTTTGATGCACCCCATAATCTTATTGGCCTTGGCAGCAGCTGCCTGACACTGGTCTATACAGTTAAGTTTGTTGTTCACTAAATACTTAATTCCTTTTCCATGGCAGTGTTACCCAGTGTTTTACCATTTAGTATGTACTGGTGACTTGCATTATTTCTTCCCATGTGCATAACCTTACATTTGTCAGTGTTAAACGTCATCTGTCACTTCCCTGCCCAAGCCTCCAGTCTATCCAGGTCCATTTGTAGCACTATAACTGTCCTCTGTAGTATGTACAGTGGGGAAAAAAAGTATTTAGTCAGCCACCAATTGTGCAAGTTCTCCCACTTAAAAAGATGAGCTTGGCCTGTAATTGACATCATAGGTAGACCTCAACTATGAGAGACACAATGAGAAAACATCCAGAAAATCAAATTGTCTGATTTTTAAAGAATTTATTTGCAAATTATGGTGGAAAAGAAGTATTTGGCCACCTACAAACAAGCAAGATTTCTGGCTCTCACAGACCTGTAACTTCTTCTTTAAGAGGCTCCTCTGTCCTCCACAAATGTCCTCCACCACCTATCAATTACAGGCCTCTCTCATCTTTTTAAGTGGGAGAACTTGCACAATTGGTGGCTGACTAAATACTTTTTTTCCCCACTGTATGTATGTATATATGTGTGTGTGTATATATATATATATATATATATATATATATATAGATATATATATACATACACAGTATACTCTCCTTATTTTGACTCAGTTTAGTGGAATCTGCAAAAATGTATATTTTACTGTGCAAGCCTTCTACAAGATCATTAATAAATATATTAAAGAGAATAGAGCCTAATACTGACCCCTGTGGTACTAGTGATGGTGACCCAATCTGAGTGTGTACTATTAATAACCACCCTCTGTTTTCTATCACTATAGTTTCCGGGATCTGTTTTTGGACCCTATTTGAATACTGGCACCACATTTGCTAAGCGCCAATCCTGTGGAACGCTCCCTGTCAATACAGAGTCCTTAAATATCAGAACTAAGAGTCTGTCTATGACTTTATTCTCTTAGAATATGGGGATGTATGCCATCTGGACCCGGTTATTTGCCTATTTTAATTTTTTTTTAAAACGCTGCAGCACTTCATCTTGGGTCAGACATGACAGTTTTAATAGGCCATTTACTATTACACTCTGTATTTCATCTGACAGATTGTTTTCCTTTGTAAATACAGAGAAGAAAAAGATATTTAATGGATTCGCTTTCTCCTCATCACTCTGTAAAAGGTCAACCCTTTCAGGCTTAAACATTTTACCATTTATATAACTGAAGAACATTATAGGGTTAGTTTTACTCTCTTTGTCTACAGCTTGGCTGCTTTTATTTCTCTTTTACATATTCTGTTTTTTTCCTCACAATTTTTCAATGCTTCCTCTTGACCTTCCTGTCTAGTGATTTAAATGCTTTTATTTTGTCATTTATTGCTCCCTTGACATTTCTATTTACCCACATTTTTTGGTTTTATAATTCTGTATTGTAAGGGTATTTTAAGTAACACATGGTTCTCCCCTTTAGTTCTGTTTAATATTTTGTATATAAGTTTCCCTTGTAATGAAGAGGGTTAGAGAGAGAAACCCATCCCCCATTGTGCAAATATGACCACTTTCCTGAGTGTTCTCAGAGACATACATGATGAACTATGGAGGAGCGGCTAACAGGTTAAAACTCTGCGACTCACCTTGTCTCAGGAGACTTCACCAGGCCTCCATCTAGAAAGGATGTGAGTATGACTTGCCCTATTTCTTTTGTACACCCTGGGGTGTCATGTGTCATGTGTTATAACGGGGTAGACAGCCATGGGTTATAGCATGATTGACAGAGTCTCCACCCCATTTAGGCTAGTGATGTGTATTTACTTTTTATTATTCTGTATGTGAGTTCTTTGTTTTATTGTATATTGAATCACTTAGTAAATATAATTAGTCACTTAGCCTGCGTAAACGTATTCATTCTCAAACCTTTCAAATTCACTTAACGTTACAAATTCCCATAAGGTATGTACTTCTCACAATTAGAGTTTAGGATTCATTCATAAATATCCCATTTTGTGGCTGCATTTTTATTTTTGAGGACACTGTCCCAGTTAGTGAGGGCAATGGACTCTCTTAACTGGTCAAATTTAGCTTTTTTGAAGTTTGGTATTTTTGTGACTCCCTAAAGAAACACTCCTTTGAATGCAATGATAAAAAACTTCCCCAAAGTTGTACATAGCTGAAAAGTTACTTGAAAGCTTTTTTTTTTTTAGGCCAACCTACCGGTGATGATTTCAGAATATCAGAATGAATACCTGTGGTCAGTCCTGATACTCTGACACTAATTCTGCTCAATATTAAGGAAATCCTGAAAACATGACCAGCGGGTGGGCCCAGAGGACTGATGTTGAGGAACCCTGTCCTAAAAAACCCATCATTTCCACAGGCTGTTTTAATTAATGCAGTATATAGCTGGACTGCCGACTCTGTCTGAATTAATTTCAGGCCTACGGGCACACAGAGTGGTATAATATAGAGTAGAGTCCCATCTGAAAGAGGGCACCTTGCCACAGTAGGTGGGCATAAATGATTCTGATTAAAACAAATTTACCTCATATCTATCTAGGTAGTAAATATAACATTATTTCATATATTCAATATTTTGAGAGTGCTGTTGCATTGTGTTTGTAGTTTCAGATCAGTGAGTGTGAACCCATTCTGCCAACTTGGCATCGGTGTAAAGTGTGAACCCACTGTGCCAACTTGGCGTTGGAGTAGGGCTAACCCTAAGGGCATTATTTTGATGCTTCCCCAGTATTCACCCTTTAACCCATGTACAAGGATCTGGACTTTGCTGTGGGTTAGCACCAGGTCTCTACTTCGATTGGAGTTATAGGAGTCAGAATATGTGTTTTTCAAGGTTTTTATTTTCATTTATTTTTTCTGTATGAAAACCCGAGAACAACTATTCTAAGTGTGGAATCGTTGTAATTGCACTGACCTGGAGAATAAAGGTAAAAAGTCAAATTTTACCGCATAGGGAACTCCGTCCAGCTCCCAACAACATCATATGCAATATTAAATAGTGCCAGTAGAAAGTACAACATTTCCCGTGAAAAACAAGCCCTCATAAGGCTATGTGAATGGAAAAATAAAAAAAAAGTTATGGCTCTGGGAAGGCAGGGAGTGATAAATGAATACACAAAAACTGAAAATTTCAAGGTCCTCTAAGGGCTAATTGCTATTTTATAAATTTGGCACAGACACACAAAGCAAATATAGACATAAAAATTGACACAAAAAACTATTGCAAATTAATTTCTACCCTGAATGGATCACAACTGGGAGAGTTTTCAATGGAGAAAATAAAACTTACGTTCATTCTGTTGTCCTGGGAATGACGTTTGCCCTAAAAATACAAAAAAAGCATTATCAATGAGTGATTATTTTACCATTTCTTCCTATTATGGATATTGTAATGAACCTTTGTACTATGTTTGTATTACCTTTTCTTCCTCTCATGTAGATGACAAGGCCAACAATGAAAAATACAATTCCTAACACAAATCCTACAATACCGGTGGCCATCTTGTTTTTAGCTGCATCTGATGACTGAGGGTCTAGAAAATAAAATGAATTAGTTAACATTGCTGTGTAGTGTGAAACCTTATGGATGCCATAACTTCAATAAATGTATATTCTTGCTTAGTGTTAAATGTGTAATTTAACAGTGTAAATTAAGATACGTGGCTGTACTGAGCCGGCCAGTAGTGAAAGAATCAGAGGGTTCTCCTACTGAGGAAGGAGACTATGGCGTCCCTGAGCTTTATATTAGAGCGATATACTAATATTACTAAGAATCTACTTGCCTCCATTCAAGGCATTAAGATAGTGGATTACAGCATCAAGAGACGGGCGTCTGAAAATTTCCACTGCACATGCGCAAAACTTCTGCAATGGACTATCGCTAACACATAGGAAGGGAAAGATACGGATGAGCAGCAAAAACTAATTTTGGGTGGAATCCACCTATATACATTTACGTATAGAACAAATAACACAATAACACACAGTGGATAGCACTGGTGCCTTGCAGTGGTGGGGTCCTGGGTTTTAATCCGACCAAGGACAACCTTTGAATGGAGTTTGTATGTTCTCCCCATGTTTGCGTGGGTTTCCTTTGGTTTCCTCCCACACCCCAAAGACATAATGATTTCAGGCCAGTTGCTTTAACGTTGCATGTTATGAAAACCCTGGAACGCTTGCTTTTATATACTCTCAGACCTCATGTTAAACATCATTTGGATCTCCTGCAGTTTGCCTATAGAGAGAAAATGGGTGTTGAGGATGCTGTGCTGTACCTTCATCGGGCCCATTCATATCTGGATATGGGGGGCAGCACTGTGAGAGTCATGTTTTTTGATTTCTCCAGTGCTTTTAATACCATTCAGCCACTCCAATTAAGAGATAAGTTGGCAAGGATGCAGGTTGAACCGTACCTGGTTACCTGGATTACTGATTACCTCACTGGCAGACCACAGTTTGTTAGGCTGAAGGACTGTACTTCGGAGACAGTGCTCTGTAGTACAGGTGCACCACAGGGGACTGTGCTTTCCCCCTTCCTCTTCACGTTGTATACCTCAGATTTTCAGTATAATTCTGAGACATGCCACATGCAGAAGTTTTCTGATGACACCGATATTGTGGGTTGTATAAGGGGAGGAGAGGCGGTTGAGTACAGAAACCCGTTGGAGGACTTTGTGGGATGGAGTCAGAGAAATAATGTACTCCTAAATAATTCTAAGACCAAGGAGATGGTGGTGGATTTCCGTAAGGTAAGGCCACCCATATCGACAGTTCACATTGATAGGGTTGAGGTTGAGAAGGTTAAGACCTATAAGTACCTGGGTCTGCTCTTGGATGATAAATTGGATTGGTCGGCTAATACTAACATCCTTTATGGAAAAGGGCAGAGTAGGCTCTATTTTTTGAGAAGGCTAGGTTCCTTTAATATATGTAAGAAGCTTCTACAGATGTTCTACCAGGCGGTCATGTCAAGCTGTCTCTTTTATGCTGTGGTGTGTTGGGGAGGTAGCATTAAAAGGAGAGATGAGATGCGATTGGAGAAGCTGGTTAGGCGGGCAGGGTCAGTTCTTGGCATGGAACTGGACTCTGTGGTCAAGGTGGCAGAGAGGAGGACTTTACAGAAATTGTTGTCCATTATGAAGAATGATGGGCATCCATTATACAACACCATTATGGACAATAGGAGCAGGTTTAGTGGTAGGTTGTTGTCACAGAACTGCTCTACTGACAGATTTAGGAGATCATTTGTCCCGAGAGCCATTAGGCTTTATAACGCTTCCCTTTAAGGTCGATAGGTGGTGGAGGAGAAGCTGATGTTTTTATTTTTTTGCTGTAATATTTTTAATCTAAATTTGTATGTTTTTATATTGTTATATTTATATATTGTTTTATTTTTATGTTATATTATCTTATGTGTTTTATGTGTTGCTACTGGTTGCTAAAATTTCCCTTTTGGGATTAATAAAGTATCTATCTATCTATCTATCTATCTATCTATCTATCTATCTATTATCTATCTATCGGTCGATAAAACGCTGCAGAATATAGTAGCGCTATATAAGTGCATAAAATAAATAAATATCAATTTTACATGACATGCCTGTTGATATAATGTGACTGTTAAAGTGACCATCAATTCACCTCACGGCCTGCTTTACATGGGACACATAGCAAGTGAAGTGTATGTGTAGTCACTTATATTAGATGAGATGTTTGAACACCCATCAGGGAATCACTGAGGATTCCAGCGTTCTTCAGAGTCTACACTACCAACCTAAATATTTGCTGGGGGAATAACTAGAAAATGATGGGTGGGGTGGATTGAAAGGACCATCAGGGACGGTGGGTGGTGGATCTTCTTAGATCCTTCAAGGAAATAGAGGCTACAAGTAGAAAGTATAGACACTGCTCCTGTAAATGGAAGCTCAGATAATGCGGCCTCGCAAAAATACGGCCGTCTGAACAGCCCCTTATACTGAGGTTAAACGCATAGATACAATGGCAGTTACTGTACAAAAAAGACAAATTTCTTACGCCAGTCTACACGGTGCGGGTCCTTCAGGCTGCTGTGATGAACCTCACAGGTAAAAGTGTCTCCTTTCTGAATCTCTGTCTCCAGCATCACCAGAATCTGGTAAGACCAATCCCCATTATGATAGGGCTCTGTAGACTGAACCAGCTCGGTCTCCTCCTGGCCGTTCCGGTACCATTTCACCTCAATCACAGATGGGTAGAAGCCAAACACGTTACATATCAGCATGTGCTGCTTCGTATGTGACTCTTCGTACTGATTCATCAAGGATATTTTGATCGATGGTTCAACTGTTAATGAATGCATTAAATAAAGTTAATGGATGATCTCATTAAATCAAGGAATAGTACACTTAATATTCATATCCTTGAACCAGAGAAAGAAAAGAAAAAAGAGCAGTAAATATAGCCCTCAGCACCAAAGGGACCACCAAGATCTACTTAATTATATACTATGACTTGACTATAGAATAGGTTACCCTTACCACCTGCATCAATCACAGCAAACATGACTTGGATGAGACTCCACTTTTCACACTCACTCTTAGGCCCCTTGCAGACGAGCGTGTGTCACGCACGGAATCCGCATCACAGCTCCTGGCCTGAACTCCCGTCACTGACGGGGTCACATAGCATTATACTGATTTATGATGCTATGTAACCCTTACAGTTCTGGAATGTATTGGATAACACTAACATCATCAGTGCCAGGAGTTCAGGCCAGGGGCTGTGATGCGGATTCCGTGCGTGAAACACGCTCATCTGCAAGGGGCCTAAGGGTCCATTCCCACAGTGGATTAAGACTCTGAAAAGATCTGACGTGTATGCCGCAGCAGAAACCATCGCAGTTGTTCACCTTAGAGGCTGCTGATAGCTGACTTTAAATCACCGACCAATTGAAAACAATGGAAAGCAGACATCACCCGACTGCCGGTGGAATTTTGGCGCAGTTTCTACACCAAATTTGTGCTGTGTGAACAGGCCCTTACACAAATATTCCGTACAGAGCTACAAATAAGTTACATGTATCCCAAAACAAAACACTCGTCCACATAAAATGCTACTACCACTTTAAAAAAGTGAAATAAAAAAGTAGAGAAGTTGGATATGTTCTTAATACAGGGAGATTCATTTGAAAGAGGCCCTAAATATTCTGTAATAACTCCCACTAGGGCGAAGTAATCTGAGCAAAGCAACGTGCAATGTGCCAGCATTAATAAAAGGTTACTTTCAGCAAGATGGAGCAATTTGTCACACATCTGCAAGGAATGTGGCACAAATTAGGACCTTTTCGGCAACATGATAATTTCAAACAAGCTTTGACCCCATGGTCGCCAGATCTGACACCACCAGACTTCTTCCTTTGGGGTAAGCTCAAAGAAAGTATATGGAAACAAGCCATGCGCACCATGGAAGATTTGAAGGAAAGTGTGCAAAGTAAAATTGCTGTTATTCCCCTCGATATGCCTCTATATATTCAGAAACATGGAGCGCCGACTCGAAATATGAGTCCACATAAAGGTACGTAGGGATCAGCAACCTTCAGCACTCCAGCTGCTGTGAAACTACAACTCCCAGCATGCAAACATGCTTGACTGTTTTTCTAACTCCCATAGAAGAGAAAGAAGCATTCTGGGAGTTGTAGTTTCTAAACAGCAGTGCCGGAGGTTGCTGATCCGTGATGTATATTATTATTATGTCTCCTCCTTTATACTCTACATGTAATATGTGCTGTATAATACAGTATATGCAGGGTATCACCAATTTGGTCACCAGTGATACTATTATATTATTATTATTATGTCTCCTCCTTTATATTCTACATGTAATATGTGCTGTATAATACAGTATATACAGGGTCTCACCTCTCCGGTCACCAGTCATACTGTGTATATTATTATTATGTCCAGGGCCGGCCTTAGGGTAGATGGCGCCCTGTGCGAAACTATCTCTCGGCGCCCCCCCCCCTAAGTGACAGTACTAACGTCATACAGTATAGAGCTATAAATACAGTGTAGAGATATATAGAGTGATATAGGTAGGTAGAGTAGGACAGTATATATATATATATGTATTTATAGCTCTCTATACTGTCCTATATCACACTATATATCTCTGCACTGTATTTATAGCTTTCTATATTGAAATGTAACCTAATATAGCGCACATACCTCGTACATCCAGTGACGTCTCCTCTGATGCAGATCTTCTCTTTCCTCATCTTCTCCTTTCAGACCAGACGCCATTTTTCAGCCATTTCTCATCTCTGCAGTTAGACAGAAAAAAATCTTAGTTTACACAGTGTCCTAAAATAACTGCGCCCAGCAAATAGTGTCCTGTAATAGTGTAAACATAACGCTCCCCAGAAATAACTGCGCTGATACTGTGCCAGGGTGCCCCCCCCCCCCCACAGTAATAGTGCCCCCACAGTAATAGTGCCCCCAAAGTCCCAACTAATAATTCTCTGCCAGAGTGCACTTGTTAGTAATAGTGCCCCCAACAGTACTAATGTCCCCACTGTGCCCCAGAAGTGATAATGCTTTCAATGTGCCAGTAACAAGTGCCCCCCATTGATTCCCCCCCAAAATCATGTACCAGTAAAAAGTGTCCCACCCCCATAGATGCCCCCCAAATTATGTGCCAGTAAGAAATGCCTCAGTGCCCCCATGTGCCAGTAAGAAATGCCCCAGTGCCAGTAAAAATGCCCCAATGCCCCCATGTGCCAGTAAAATGCTCCCATGTGCCAATAAAAATGCCCCCAGTGCCCCCATGTGCCAGTAAAAATGCCCACAATACCCCCATGTGCCAGTAAAATGCCACTATGTGCCAGTAAAAATGCCCCCAGTGACCCTTGTGCCAGTAAAAATGCCCTCAGTGCCAGTAAAATGCCCCCAGTGCCCCATGTGCCAGTAAAATGCCCCTATTTGCCAGTAAAATGCCCCCATGTGCCCCATTTGCCAGTAAAAATGCCCCCAGTGCCAGTAAAATGCTCCCATGTGCCAATAAAAATGCCCCCAGTGCCCCCATGTGCCAGTAAGAAATGCCCCAGTGCCCCCATGTGCCAGTAAAAATGCCCCCAGTGCCAGTAAAATGCCCCCAGTGCCAGTAAAAATGCCCCCAGTGCCCCCATGTGCCAGTAAAATGCTCCCATGTGCCAATAAAAATGCCCCCAGTGCCCCCTTGTGCCAGTAAAAATACCCAGTGCCAGTAAATGCCCCCATGTGCCAGTAAAAATGCCCACAATACCCCTATGTGCCAGTAAAATGCCACTATGTGCCAGTAAAAAATGCCCCCAGTGCCCCTTGTGCCAGTAAAAATGCCCCCAGTGCCAGTAAAATGCTCCCATGTGCCAATAAAAGTGCCCCCTTGTGCCAGTAAAATGCTCCCATGTGCCAATAAAAATGCCCCCAGTGCCCCCTTGTTCCAGTAAAAATACCCCCAGTGCCAGTAAAATGCCCCCATGTGCCAGTAAAAATGCCCACAATACCCCTATGTGCCAGTAAAATGCCACTATGTGCCAGTAAAAATGCCCCCAGTGCCCCATTTGCCAGTAAAAATGCCCCCAGTGCCAGTAAAATGCTCCCATGTGCCAATAAAAGTGCCCCCTTGTGCCAGTAAAAATGCCCCAGTGCCCCCTTGTGCCAGTAAAATGCCCCCAGTGCCAGTAAAATGCTCCCATGTGCCAATAAAAATGCCCCCAGTGCCCCCTTGTGCCAGTAAAAATGCCCCAGTGCCCCCTTGTGCCAGTAAAATGCCCTCAGTGCCCCCATGTGCCAGTAAAAATGCCCCAGTGCCCCCTTGTGCCAGTAAAAATGCCCCCAGTGCCCCCTTGTGCCAGTAAAAATTCCCCCAGTGCCAGTAAAATGCCCCCAGTGCCCCCATGTGCCAGTAAAATGCCCCCATGTGCCAATAAAAATGCCCCAGTGCCCCCTTGTGCCAGTAAAAATGCCCCCAGTGCCCCCTTGTGCCAGTAAATGCCCCCAGTGCCCCCCCCCATGTGCCAGTAAAATGCCCCCAGTGCCCCCTTGTGCCAGTAAAAATGCCCCCAGTGCCAGTAAAATGCCCCCAGTGCCCCCATGTGCCAGTAAAATGCCATGTGCCAATAAAAATGCCCCCAGTGCCCCCTTGTGCCAGTAAAAATGCCCCCAGTGCCCCCTTGTGCCAGTAAAATGCCCCCAGTGCCCCCATGTGCCAGTAAAAATGCCCCCAGTGCCCCCTTGTGCCAGTAAAAATGCCCCCAGTGCCCCCTTGTGCCAGTAAAAATTCCCCCCAGTGCCAGTAAAATGCCCCCAGTGCCCCATGTGCCAGTAAAATGCCCCCATGTGCCAATAAAAATGCCCCCAGTGCCAGTAAAAATGCCCCCAGTGCCCCCATGTGCCAGTAAAATGCCCCCATGTGCCAATAAAAATGCCCCCAGTGCCCCCTTGTTCCAGTAAAAATGCCCCCAGTGCCAGTAAAATGCACCCATGTGCCAGTAACAATGCCCACAATACCCCCATGTGCCAGTAAAAATGCCCCCAGTGCCCCCTTGTGCCAGTAAAAATGCCCCCAGTGCCCCCTTGTGCCAGTAAAAATGCCCCCAGTGCCCCCTTGTGCCAGTAAAAATGCCCCCAGTGCCCGCTTGTGCCAATAAAAATGCCCCCATAAAAAAAATAAACACTTACTTACCTCCAGCAGCGATGCGATGCAGGCCTCTTCCGGCCTGTGTCCAGCGCTGTACGGCTCGGGCGGCGCGATGACGTCATCGCGTCGCCTGAGCTGGCCTCTGATAGGCTGCAGGCCTAGGGCCTGCAGCCTATCAGAGGAACGGGCAGGGGAGACGCCTCTCCCTCCCCTGCCCCGCATCTCCAAAGGCAGACTATGGAGATGAGCGCTTCCACAATGGAAGCGCTCATCTCCCTCTGCCCCACCGCCGCACTTGCAGGGCACGGCCGGGCCATTAAGGGGGCGCTCTGGCAGGGCGCCCCCTTAACTGGCCTGGAGTGAAGCGCCCTGTGCAACCGCACAGGTCGCACACCCCTAAGGCCGGCCCTGATTATGTCTCCTCCTTTATATTCTACATGTAATATGTGCTGTATAATACAGTATATACAGGGGTCTCACCTCTCCGGTCACCAGTAATACTGTGTATATTATTATTATGTCTCCTCCTTTATATTCTACATGTAATATGTGCTGTATAATACAGTATATACAGGGTCTCACCTCTCCGGTCACCAGTAATACTGTGTATATTATTATTATGTCTCCTCCTTTATATTCTACATATAATATGTGCTGTATAATACAGTATATACAGGGTCTCACCTCTCCAGTCACCAGTGATACTGTGTATATTATTATTATGTCTCCTCCTTTATATTCTACATGTAATATGTGCTGTATAATACAGTATATACAGGGTCTCATCTCTCCGGTCACCAGTAATACTGTGTATATTATTATTATGTCTCCTCCTTTATATTCTACATGTAATATGTGCTGTATAATACAGTATATACAGGGTCTCACCTCTCCGGTCACCAGTAATACTGTGTATATTATTATTATGTCTCCTCCTTTATATTCTACATGTAATATGTGCTGTATAATACAGTATATACAGGGTCTCACCTCTCCGGTCACCAGTAATACTGTGTATATTATTATTATGTCTCCTCCTTTATATTCTACATGTAATATGTGCTGTATAATACAGTATATACAGGGTCTCACCTCTCCGGTCTCCAGTGATACTGTGTATATTATTATTATGTCTCCTCCTTTATATTCTACATGTAATATGTGCTGTATAATACAGTATATACAGGGTCTCACCTCTCCGGTCACCAGTGATACTGTGTATATTATTATTATGTCTCCTCCTTTATATTCTACATGTAATATGTGCTGTATAATACAGTATATACAGGGGTCTCACCTCTCTGATCAGCAGTGATACTGTGTATATTATTATTATGTCTCCTCCTTTATATTCTACATGTAATATGTGCTGTATAATACAGTATATACAGGGTCTCACCTCTCCGGTCACCAGTGATACTGTGTATATTATTATTATGTCTCCTCCTTATATTCTACATGTAATATGTGCTGTATAATACAGTATATACAGGGTCTCCACCTCTCCGGTCACCAGTGATACTGTGTTATATTATTATTATGTCTCCTCCTTTATATACTACATGTAATATGTGCTGTTATACAGTATATACAGGGTCTCACCTCTCCGGTCACCAGTGATACTGTGTATATTATTATTATGTCTCCTCCTTTATATTCTACATGTAATATGTGCTGTATAATACAGTTTATACAGGGTCTCACCTCTCCGGTCACCAGTGATACTGTGTATATTATTATTATGTCTCCTCCTTTATATTCTACATGTAATATGTGCTGTATAATACAGTATATACAGGGTCTCACCTCTCTGATCAGCAGTGATACTGTGTATATTATTATTATGTCTCCTCCTTTATATTCTACATGTAATATGTGCTGTATAATACAGTATATACAGGGTCTCACCTCTCCGGTCACCAGTGATACTGTGTATATTATTATTATGTCTCCTCCTTTATATTCTACATGTAATATGTGCTGTATAATACAGTATATACAGCGGTCTCATCTCTCCGGTCACCAGTGATACTGTGTATATTATTATTATGTCTCCTCCTTTATATTCTACATGTAATATGTGCTGTATAATACAGTATATACAGGGGTCTCATCTCTCCGGTCTCCAGTGATACTGTGTATATTATTATTATGTCTCCTCCTTTATATTCTACATGTAATATGTGCTGTATAATACTGTATATACAGGGTCTCACCTCTCCGGTCACCAGTGATACTGTGTATATTAATTATTATGTTCTCCTCTTTATATTCTACAATGTAATATGTGCTGTATAATACAGTATATACAGGGTCTCACCTCTCCGGTCACCAGTGATACTGTGTATATTATTATTATGTCTCCTCCTTCATATTCTACATGTAATATGTGCTGTATAATACAGTATATACAGGGGTCTCATCCTCTCCAGTCACCAGTGATACTGTGTATATTATTATTATGTCTCCTCCTTTATATTCTACATGTAATAGTATATACAGGGTCTCACCTCTCCGGTCACCAGTGATACTGTGTATATTATTATTATGTCTCCTCCTTTATATTCTACATGTAATATGTTGCTTGTATAATACAGTATATACAGGGTCTCACCTCTCCGGTCACCAGTGATACTGTGTATATTAATATTATGTCTCCTCCTTTATATTCTACATGTAATATGTGCTGTATAATACAGTATATAACAGGGTCTCACCTCTCCGGTCACCAGTGATACTGTTTATATTATTATTATGTCTCCTCCTTTATATTCTACATGTAATATGTGCTGTATAATACAGTATATACAGGGTCTCACCTCTCCAGTCACCAGTGATACTGTGTATATTATTATTATGTCTCCTCCTTTATATTCTACATGTAATATGTGCTGTATAATACAGTATATACAGGGTCTCACCTCTCCGGTCACCAGTGATACTGTGTATATTATTATTATGTCTCCTCCTTTATATTCTACATGTAATATGTGGCTGTATAATACAGTATATACAGGTCTCACCTCTCGGCACTAATCTGTTATTTTATTATGTTCTCCTTTATATTCTACATGATATGTACTGTATATACAGTTATACAGGGTCTCACCTCTCCGTCACCAGGATACTGTTATATTTTATTCCCTCCTTTAATATTTACTGTATATGTTCTGCCGATATACAGTTAATACAGGGGTCTTCACCTCTCGGTCCCAGTGATACTGTGTATATTATTAATGTCTCCTCCTTTTATTCTAATGTATATGTGCTGTATAATACAGTTTACAGGTCTCACTCTCTGTCACAGGGATACTGTGTATATTATTATTATGCTCCTTCTTTATATTCTACATGTAATATGTTGCTTGTATAATACAGTATATACAGGGCGTCTCACCTCTCCGGTCACCAGTCATACGTGTATATTATTATTATGTCTCCTCCTTTTATATTCTACATGTAATATGTGCTGTATAATACAAGTATATACAGGGTCTTCACCTCTCCTGTCACCAGTGATACTTGTGTATATTATTATTATGTCTCCTCCTTTATATTCTACATTTAATATAGTGATGTATAATACAGTATATACAGGGTCTCACCTCTCTGATCAGCAGTGATTACTGTGTATATTATTATTATGTCTCCTCCTTTATATTCTACATGTAATAGTGCTGTTATAATACAGTATATACAGGGTCTCACCTCTCCCGGTCACCAGTGATACTGTGTATATTTATTATTATGTCTCCTCCTTTATATTCTACATGTAATATGTTGCTGTATAATACAGTATATACAGGGTCTCACCTCTCCGTCACCAGTAATACTGTGTATATATTATTATGTCTCCTACTTTATATTCTACGTGTAATATGTGCTGTATAATACAGTATATACAGGGGTCTCACCTCTCCGGTCACCAGTAATACTGTGTATATTATTATTATGTCTCCTCCTTTATATACTACATGTAATATGTGCTGTATAATACAGTATATACAGGGTCTCACCTCTCCGGTCACCAGTGATACTGTGTATATTATTATTATGTCTCCTCCTTTATATCTACATGTAATATGTGCTGTATAATACAGTATATACAGGGTCTCACCTCTCTGATCACAGTGATACTGTGTATATTATTTATTATGTCTCCTCCTTTATATTCTACATGTAATATGTGCTGTATAATACAGTATATACAGGGTCTCACCTCTCCGGTCACCAGTAATACTGTGTATATTATTATTATGTCTCCTCCTTTATATTCTACATGTAATATGTGCTGTATAATACAGTATATACAGGGTCTCATCTCTCCAGTCACCAGTGATACTGTGTATATTATTATTATGTCTCCTCCTTTATATTCTACATGTAATATGTGCTGTATAATACAGTATATACAGGGGTCTCACCTCTCCGGTCTCCAGTGATACTGTGTATATTATTATTATGTCTCCTCCTTTATATTCTACATGTAATATGTGCTGTATAATACTGTATATACAGGGTCTCACCTCTCCGGTCACCAGTGATACTGTGTATATTATTATTATGTTTTCTCCTTTATATTCTACATGTAATATGTGCTGTATAATACAGTATATACAGGGTCTCACCTCTCCGGTCACCAGTGATACTGTTTATATTATTATTATGTCTCCTCCTTTATATTCTACATGTAATATGTGCTGTATAATACAGTATATACAGGGTCTCACCTCTCCAGTCACCAGTGATACTGTGTATATTATTATTATGTCTCCTCCTTTATATTCTACATGTAATATGTGCTGTATAATACAGTATATACAGGGGTCTCACCTCTCCGGTCACCAGTGATACTGTGTATATTATTATTATGTCTCCTCCTTTATATTCTACATGTAATATGTGCTGTATAATACAGTATATACAGGGTCTCACCTCTCCGGTCACTAGTAATACTGTATATATTATTATTATGTCTCCTCCTTTATATTCTACATGTAATATGTACTGTATAATACAGTATATACAGGGTCTCACCTCTCCGGTCACCAGTGATACTGTGTATATTATTATTATGTCTCCTCCTTTATATTCTACATGTAATATGTGCCGTATAATACAGTATATACAGGGTCTCACCTCTCCGGTCACCAGTGATACTGTGTATATTATTATTATGCCTCCTTCTTTATATTCTACATGTAATATGTGCTGTATAATACAGTATATACAGGGGTCTCACCTCTCCGGTTACCAGTGATACTGTGCATATTATTATTATGTCTCCTCCTTTATATTCTACATGTAATATGTGCTGTATAATACAGTATATACAGGGTCTCACCTCTCCGGTCACCAGTGATACTGTGTATATTATTATTATGTCTCCTCCTTTATATTCTACATGTAATATGTGCTGTATAATACAGTATATACAGGGTCTCACCTCTCCGGTCACCAGTGATACTGTGTATATTATTATTATGCCTCCTTCTTTATATTCTACATGTAATATGTGCTGTATAATACAGTATATACAGGGGTCTCACCTCTCCGGTTACCAGTGATACTGTGCATATTATTATTATGTCTCCTCCTTTATATTCTACATGTAATATGTGCTGTATAATACAGTATATACAGGGTCTCACCTCTCCGGTCACCAGTGATACTGTGTATATTATTATTATGTCTCCTCCTTTATATCCTACATGTAATATGTGCTGTATAATACAGTATATACAGGGGTCTCACCTCTCCGGTCACCAGTGATACTGTGTATATTATTATTATGTCTCCTCCTTTATATTCTACATGTAATATGTGCTGTATAATACAGTATATACAGGGTCTCATCTCTCCGGTCACCAGTAATACTGTGTATAATATTATTATGTCTCCTCCTTTATATTCTACATGTAATATGTGCTGTATAATACAGTATATACAGGGTCTCACCTCTCCGGTCACCAGTGATACTGTGTATATTATTATTATGTCTCCTTCTTTATATTCTACGTGTAATATGTGCTGTATAATACAGAATATACAGGGGTCTCACCTCTCCTGTCACCAGTGATACTGTGTATATTATTATTATGTCTCCTCCTTTATATCCTACATGTAATATGTGCTGTATAATACAATGTATACAGGGTCTCACCTCTCTGGTCAGCAGTTATACTGTGTATATTATTATTATGTCTCCTTCTTTATATTCTACGTGTAATATGTGCTGTATAATACAGTATATACAGGGTCTCACCTCTCTGATCAGCAGTGATACTGTGTATATTATTATTATGTCTCCTCCTTTATATTCTACATGTAATATGTGCTGTATAATACAGTATATACAGGGTCTCACCTCTCCGGTCAGCAGTGATACTGTGTATATTATTATTATGTCTCCTCCTTTATATTCTACATGTAATATGTGCTGTATAATACAGTATATACAGGGTCTCACCTCTCCGGTCACCAGTAATACTGTGTATATTATTATTATGTCTCCACCTTTATATTCTACATGTAATATGTGCTGTATAATACAGTATATGCAGGGTCTCACCTCTCCGGTCACCAGTAATACTGTGTATATTATTATTATGTCTCCACCTTTATATTCTACATGTAATATGTGCTGTATAATACAGTATATACAGGGGTCTCATCTCTCCGGTCACCAGTGATACTGTGTATATTATTATTATGTCTCCTCCTTTATATTCTATATGTAATATGTGCTGTATAATACAGTATATACAGGGTCTCACCTCTCTGGTCAGCAGTTATACTGTGTATATTATTATTATGTCTCCTCCTTTATATTCTACATGTAATATGTGCTGTATAATACAGTATATACAGGGTCTCACCTCTCCAGTCACCAGTGATACTGTGTATATTATTATTATTAGAGATGAGCGAGCATACTCGTCCGAGCTTGGTGCTCGTTCGAGTATTAGGGTACTCGTAAGTACTCGCTGCTCGGACGAGTATCTTGCCATACTCGAGAAAATGGCAACTTCCGCATCGTGCTTTTTTAGCGCCTATAAACACAGCCAATCACAAGCCAGGAGACTCTACGGTACACCCAGCATCACGTGGGGCCCTTACATGTCGATAGCAGGGGTTGGCTGGCCTGATCAGGTGACCCTGGAATATACTAGTGACTGGCCGCGGCGCTCGGCTCAGATGCCGTCTGGATGTTGTTAGGGATAGAGCTGCTGCCTTTCAGGGACAGTGTTAGGGCCTTCATTTAGTTCTCTGTTAGGCAGGAATCACCCACAAAGAACCCAACAGCCCTTCTAAGGGCTAGAAGAAATTTTTTTTTGTCTCCTGGCTTGGCTGGCTGGCTGGCACTAGTAGTGCAGCTATCGCCATATCTAACCCTGTTTTTTTTTTTTTATTGTTCTACCTCAGTGATACAAATCCATTGCACACAGCAGTGTGGAACCATTCTGTGTGTCACAGTTCAGCACACTCACTCCAATCTATATATACTGTCCAGGTGACACTTTCTGTACGTCAGAGAATACAACCAAGTCATTTGCTACCAATAACATCTACAGCTTGATCCCAAAAACTCTCTGTGCGACATTTGTCTGGGTCGCAGTCTAAATAGCCACCGTTAACAGGGTGTCAGTCAGTTCTACCATAGTTCTTGCACGTCACGTTCCCAAAAAAACAAAATATAAAAAAAAAAAAAAAATTTCTGTTGTTTTAGCTCAGTGATACAAATCCATTTTACTCAGCTGCGTGTAACCTTTCTGTGTGTCACAGTTCAGCACACTAGCTCCGATCCGTATATACTGCCCAGGTGACACTTTCTGTACGTCACAGAATACAACCAAGTCATTTGCTACCTGCCACGTATATAGATTGATCCTAAATAGCCACCGTTAACAGTGTGTCAGTCAGTTCTACCATAGTTCCTGCACGTCACGTTCCCAAAAAAACAAAATTAAAAAGAAATATATAAAAAACCAAATATTAATAAATAATAATTTTTTCTGTTGTTTTAGCTCAGTGATACAAATCCATTTTACTCAGCTGCGTGTAACCTGTGTGTCACAGTTCAGCACACTAGCTCCGATCCGTATATACTGCCCAGGTGACACTTTCTGTACGTCACAGAATACAACCAAGTCATTTGCTACCTGCCACGTATATAGATTGATCCTAAAAATCTCTGTGCGACATTTGTCTGGGTCGCAGTCTAAATAGCCACCGTTAACAGGGTGTCAGTCAGTTCTACCATAGTTCCTGCACGTCACGTTCCCAAAAAAACAAAATATTAAAAAAAAATATAAAAAACTAAATATTAAAAAAATAATAATTTTTTCAGTTGTTTTAGCTCAGTGATACAAATCCATTGTACTCAGCTGCGTGTAACCTTTCTGTGTGTCACAGTTCAGCACACTAGCTCCGATCCGTATATACTTTCCAGGTGACACTTTCTGTACGTCACAGAATACAACCAAGTCATTTGCTACCAATATCATCTACAGCTTGATCCAGAAAACTCTCTGTGCGACATTTGTCTGGGTCGCAGTCTAAATAGCCACCGTTAACTGGGTGTCAGTCAGTTCTACCAGAGTTCTTGCACGTTACGTTCCCAAAAAAACAAAATATTAAAAAAAAAAAATTTTTTCTGTTGTTTTAGCTCAGTGATACAAATCCATTTTACTCAGCTGCGTGTAACCTTTCTGTGTGTCACAGTTCAGCACATTCGCTCCAATCCGTATAATCTGTCCAGGTGACGCTTTCTGTACGTCACTTCATTCTACCAGACTGAACAAGTTTGTGGGTTTCAGTACACCAGGCCCGTTTAATATTTTTTTTTTATATCATACACTTATATACAAAAAATGTTGAACCCCAGGGCTAAGGGTCGAGGACGAGGGTGTGGGTGTGGGCATTCAATTACTGCAGGGGGCAGAGGCCGTGGTCCTGGGCAGGGTGAGACAGTACCTGCTGATGAGGGAGCTGTGGAACGCCGCAGAGCTACACTCCCTAGCTTCATGTCTCAACTAACAGGGACACGTGGTAGAGTACTGTTGAAACCACAACAGTGCGAACAGCTGATCTCGTGGATTGCGGACAATGCTTCAAGTAATTTGTCCCCCAGTCAGTCTTCCACGCAGTCCACCCACGTTACCCAAGGGAGCACTCCTCTGGCTCCTCCACCTCAACCTCCTTCCCCCCCAGTCTGCCCCCTCCCAGGAAAATTTGGAATGCGATCCGGCATACTCTGAGGAACTGTTTTCTGGACCCTTCCCAGAGTCACAAACCACTTCTCAGGTTGCTGCTGACCTCGTTCCCGATGCCCATGTTTTGCAACTGTCGCAGTCTGTGGGTGATGATGATGATGATGACAATGTTGACTTAGTGGAAGAAGTTTGTAAAGAGGTGTCGGACGATGAGGAGACACGGTTGTCAGACAGTGGTGAAGTTGTTGTTAGGGGAGGAATTCCGAGGGGGGAGCAGACTGAGGAATCAGAGGATGACGAGGTGACTGACCCAAGCTGGGTTGATATGCCAAGTGAAGACAGTGCTTCTGAGGCGGAGGCGAGTGCTGCACCAGAACAGGTTGTAAGAGGCAGTGGTGTGGCCAGAGGGAGAAGCAGGGCCAGAGCTGGTGCATCAGCAGCAACTGTTTCACGTAGTGAAGCTCCCGTGGCGAGGCCTAGATGTTCGCAAGTCTGGAGATTCTTTAAAGAAAGTGAGGATGACCGACGGACTGTGGTGTGCAACCTGTGCCACACCAGGATCAGCAGGGGTGCCACCACTACTAGCCTAACCACCACCAGCATGCGCAGGCATATGAGTGCTAAACACCCCACTCAATGGAACCAAGGCCGTTCACCACCTCCTGCGGGTCACACCACTGCTCCTTCCCCTGTGTCACTCGCTGCCTCTGCTAGTCAACCCCCTGCGTCACTCGCTGCCTCTGCTAGTCAACCCCCTGCCCAGGACCCCGGCACGTGCGCCTCCCGCCGGAAAACCACACCTTCGCCTCCACGATCCTCCACAGTGTCCACCAACGTGTCCCAGCGCAGCGTTCAGCTGTCTTTACAGCAGACGCTGGAGCGCAAGAGGAAATACAGTTCCACCCACCCACATGCCCAAGCCCTCAACGTCCACATCTCCAAATTACTTAGCCTGGAGATGCTGCCCTATAGGCTGGTAGAGACCAATGCCTTTCGAAATCTCATGGCGGTGGCTGCCCCTCGGTATTCGGTCCCCAGCCGCCACTATTTTTCCCGATGTGCCGTCCCATCCCTACACCAGCACGTGTCACAGAACATCATCCGTGCCCTGACCAACGCTGTTTCTGAGAAGGTCCACC
Source organism: Rhinella marina (assembly GCA_900303285.1). Lineage (NCBI taxonomy): Eukaryota > Metazoa > Chordata > Amphibia > Anura > Bufonidae > Rhinella > Rhinella marina. The sequence goes on from ONZH01022280.1 coordinate 160,207, forward strand.
TAACCACGGACACGTGGACAAGTGCTGCCGGGAAGGGACACTATATATCACTGATGGCACATTGGGTTAACTTGGTGGAGGCTGGGACCGAGAATGACCCTGGGGCCGCTCATGTACTGCCCACACCGAGGATTGCGGGGCCTACCTCGGTCACGGTCTCTCAGACGTACTATGCCTCCTCCTACTCCGACCCCTCCTCCTCCTCCACCGAATTACCATCCGTGGGCACGGCGCCTTCAGTCGGTAGCTCTAGGCGCAGCAGCAGTGCCGTGGGTAAGCGCCAGCAGGCGGTGCTCAAACTGCTGAGCTTAGGTGACAAAAGGCACACCGCCCAAGAGCTGTTACAGGGCATCACGGCGCAGACCGATGTGTGGCTGGCACCGCTGAACCTCAAGCCAGGCATGGTTGTGTGTGACAATGGGCGTAACCTGGTGGCGGCTCTGCAACTCGGCAGACTGACACATGTGCCATGCCTGGCCCACGTGTTCAATCTAATAGTTCAGCGGTTCCTCAAGACATACCCCAATCTGTCTGATTTGCTCACCAAGGTGCGCCGCATCTGTGCGCATTTCCGCAAGTCGACCACAGATGCTGCCACTCTCAGGGCACCGCAGCGCCGCCTACAACTGCCCGCTCACCGACTGTTGTGCGACGTGCCCACGAGATGGAATTCCACATTAAACATGTTATCCTGAGTTTACCAGCAGCGCAGAGCGATTGTAGACTGCCAGATGTCAAGTTCCACCAGAACTGGTAGTCAGGTCAATCAGATTCCTCAAGTCTACAATGAGGAGTGGACGTGGATGTCTGATATCTGCCAGGTGTTGACCAACTTTGAGGAGTCAACACAGATGGTCAGCGGCGATGCCGCCATTATCAGCCTCACCATCCCGCTGCTTTGCCTGTTGAAAAAATCACTGCTCAGCATCAAGTCGGATGCTTTGCGCTTGTCACAAGAGACAGTGGAGGAAGATACGTCGCTTGATAGCCAGAGCACCCTCCGGTCTGTTTCTCAGCGCGTATCGGAGGAGGGGGATGAGGATGAGGAGGAAGAGGAGGAGAATGTCGGCGAGACAGTAGAGGGTACCAGTGCTCAGTCCTTAACTCTTGAGCGTGTATGGGCTGAAGAGGAGGACTTGGAGGAGGAGGAGGAAATGAGAGTCAGGCCAGTGAGGAGAGGGAATTCTTGTGTGTTGGGACTCTGGCGCACATGGCAGACTTCATGTTAGGCTGCCTATCCCGTGATCCTCGCGTTAGAAGAATTTTTTCAAACACCGATTACTGGGTGTTCACTCTCCTGGACCCACGGTACAAGCAGAACCTTTCCACTCTCATCCCTGCAGAGGAAAGGAGTATGAGAGTGAATAGATATCAACAGGCCCTGGTGCACAAGCTGAAACAATTCTTCCCATCTGACGCCGCTAGCGGCAGAGGGCATGGTTCTGTGGGCCAAGTAGCGGGGGAGAGGAGGCGAGCAGGCAGCTTGTCCAGCACTGGCAGGGGAACGCTCTCCAAGGCCTTTGCCAGTTTTATGTCACCCCAGCAAGACACTGTCACCTGTCCCCAGTCTAGGCAGAGTAGGGGGGAGCTGTACAGAAAGATGGTGAGGGAGTACCTAGCTGACCATACCAACGTCCGTAGCGATCACTCTGCTCCATACAACTACTGGGTTTCAAAGCTGGACACGTGGCCTGAACTGGCGCTGTACGCCTTGGAGGTGCTGGCCTGCCCTGCCGCTAGCGTGCTGTCAGAGCGGGTATTCAGTGCAGCTGGTGGCGTCATCACCGATAAGCGTACACGCCTGTCAACTGACAGCGCTGACAGGCTGACGCTTATTAAAATGAACAAAGCCTTGATTTCACCGGAATTCAAATCTCCTCCGGGGGAAAGCAGCTAAAGATTTAAATAACTTATGTATCCGATTCCTCTTCTCTACTCCTCCTCCTACTCCTCCTCCTCCTCCATATCGTCTTTGCCTAACGCTGACCCAAAAAACGCCATTTTTTAGAGGTCCAACTGGCACTCTTTCAGCACAATTTTTCAGGAGGACCCCCTACAGGCCCTCTATTCAAACAATTTTTCCAGAGGTCCACCTACAGGCCCTCTCTTCAAACAATTTTTCAGGAAGGCCCCCTACAGGCCCTCTCTCCAAACAATTTTTCCGGAGGTCCACCTACAGGCCCTATGTACAAACAATTTTTCCGGAGGTCCACCTACAGGCCCTCTGTCCAAAAATTTTTTCCGGAGGTCCACCTATAGGCCCTCTGTCCAAACAATTTTTCCGGAGGTCCACCTATAGGCCCTCTGTCCAAACAATTTTTCCGGAGTTCCACCTACAGGCCCTCTGTCCAAACAATTTTTCTGGAGTTCCACCTACAGGCCCTCTCTCCAAACAATTTTTCCGGATAGCTGCCATATACGGTATTAAACTGAGTAGTATACATAGAACACATACCACACTTGATCAAGCTCATAATTGACAATTGTACCGGTTGATGCTAAATTTTTAAGTTGGGGTCCTGCGTCGTCATTCTAACTACATCCGTCTGTTGTCACCACCACACACACGCTAGCCCCAGGGGGCACTCCCCTGGCTCTGCCAGTTCAACCTCCTTCCCCCCAGCCTGCCCCCGCACCTACAGGCCCTCTCTCCAGTTCCTGTTTCCAGTTTTATTTGCGCAAACTGCATACATTTTTGGGATAGGTGTGAAAAATAATATTACTTGCGAATCTATATTGCCAACATTGGATACGGTAGCAAGTAGAAGACCAAACACATGCTGCCCACAGGGTTCCGCAAATTCATGGTCCACCCGCAAATTCCTTGTCCACAATGTCAAGGAGGTCGAGGTTCTGTGGATGAGCAACAAGTCCTTCTGTACTGAAATCGCCGACAAAGTCTCCATCTAAGAACCTACAGACCGTTGTGGAGAGAGCGGCACAGCTCGCCATCAAAGTGACGAACCCCAACGCCAGACTGCGCAGAGAAGATAATGAATAAATATCTCTGTGGTTATTTTTGCTAAATAAAAGTTAAATAAACCCCCCAAAAAATTCATCTGTTCCTGTGCCTGATCCACCCAAGTTGAATCTGTCCCATCATGAGAAAGTCCCCCCCAAGGAGTCCCCACTGTAACTTGCTTCCCATACAACTACCTCACCCCCCGACACCTGTGTCTCGCCATTGTCCACCACCTCCTCAGACAACACTGGTAAATCCACACTGTCAGCACACGGAAACAGCAAAAGGTCTTGTGAATTGGGGCAGAGAATGTTCTGGGCTAGCACATCAGGGAAGGGGTGACTATGGGGTTCCAGGGAGTACGTGACCACATGCAATATCCATTTAAAAGTCATGCCACACTTGATCGAGCTCATAATTGACAATTGTACCGGTTGATGCTAAATTCTTAAGTTGGGGTCCTGCGTCGTCATTCTAACTACATCCGGCTGTTGTCACCACCACACACGCTAGCCCAGGGGGCACTCCTCTGGCTCTTCCAGCGAAACCTCCTTCCCCCCACCTACAGGCCCTCTCTCCAAACTATTTACCCGGATAGGGGACGTATTAGATATTGTACTGATGTTTTTTGTTTTTCTTCTTTTAATTGCCTCCTGACCTGTGATAGACAGATCACGTCCCCTTAGCTGCAGTGGGAAAGATACTCCCCTGGCCAGAGCAAGCTCTTTTTCCGTTTTCCGTGGTGGAAAAATCCATGAACTATAAGGTCCCAAGATAGGGGACGTATACGGTATTAAACTGAGAAGAATCGATACTGTACCGGTTGATGCAACAGTTTTGCTAAATCCATCCGGCTGTTGTCACCACCACATACACTAGCCCAGGGGGCACTCCTCTGGCTCTTCCAGCGAAACCTCCTTCCCCCCAGCCTGCCCCCCTACCTACAGGCCCTCTCTCCAAACAATTTACCCGGATAGGGGACGTATTAGATATTGTACTGATGGTTGTTTGGTTTCTTCTTTTAATTGCCTCCTGACCTGTGATAGGCAGAGCATGGACATGTCCCCTTAGCTGCAGTAGAAAAGACACTCCCCTGGCCAGAGCAAGCTCTTTT
>ONZH01022281.1:0-57642 GCA_900303285.1 Rhinella marina
CGTCATCCGTTGTTTGATAGGGAAAGATGCTCCGTTATGTTTGGAACAGAATGTGGTTTGTTTATGTATGATGGCTTGACAGCAGATAAATTTTTTAGAACCGCATTTATAGACACCTGGTTGTGGTGTAATTTTTGGTTCTATTTAGGCTGGCGGAGTGCTGTTTTGGTTTACTGGGTGCCAATATGCTTCTGACAGTGGGTGCCCGTCTATATGTGATTCTTGGTGCTGGAGAGAGATATTTCTTTAAATAAGGATCTTGTAATATGTGACAGAGCGTCTGGACAAGTGGTAGACGGCGTATATATTTGCCCAAGGTTCCTCGCAACCAGTATATAAAAGCAACCAGGGAATAGAATTCTGCAGAGATCTGCGATCTCTGCATTCAGGGTTTAGTAAAACCCATTTTCGGGCCTATGTTGCTGGAGTGGGGAAAGAGGGTGGGTCCCCCACTCCACCCAGACAGCCCAGGTCTTGGGCTATCTGGTTAATGAGGCCAAGGTGTGCTAGCCTTATAAAAAGAACCAGGGAGCAGAGCTCTCTCTCTCTCAACTTGGGAACAGGACAGCGGCTAGGATCCTGTGGGAGCACTGCCAGAGGTGTGTACTGATGAATATGTTGTGGAGGGGCACGGTATTAGGCCGGCACCCCGTTAGAGAGACATTGCTCTGTTTAGTTAGTGCCGGACAGGCATAGGATTTGTTTTTTCTGTTAGTTTTTGTGTTTATTTTGCTGCTTGCTGTGTACCACCCACTGGCAATAAAACTGGCTGGTGTCAGTTTATTGAACTTTCCTGGTTGTTTGGATGTCTGTGCTTGCTAATTCGTGCCCATCTACCCAAGAGACGACCAACCCGCTACCTAATCCCCTTACAAATAGTATGTGTCAATATTTTCCCAGCACTGTTTGTATGGCTTTATTAGACTACTGTATTGTGTTATGAAGTTGATTAAAGTTGGTCTTTCTGTTATTTTGGGTTTTGCTGCTAAGGATTCCTCTTGCGTGGATGATAATCTTTTTTGTATGGCATTATTGACAAGTTTTTTCGGATAGCCTTTATCAGAGAATCTCTTTGAGTTTGGGTTTGTTCTATAAAATCTTTATCATTAGCACAGTTTCTCCTGATACGTTTACACTAGCTATACGGAATATTTTGTAGCCATTTTTTGTGATGGAAACTGCTGTAGTGTATATAGCTATTCGTATCAACTGGTTTGAAGTATGTTTTGGTTGAAAGGATGTTCATGTTATTTGTAACAACAATATCAAGAAATTCAATTTCTGTTTTACTGTAGCATGGGCTGAATGAAATGCCCCAGTCTGTATGTGTATAGTGTATTGCAAAAATCTCTGGCTGAGGTATCGTCCCCATCCCAAATGATAAATATATTGTCAATATATCTTTTAAAATATTTTATATATGACTTGTATATGGGGTGATTTGTGATAAATACTTTTTCAAACTCCCCCATAAAGAGATTTGCGAATGATAGTGCTACTCGTGTCCCCATGGCGGTCCCCCGGCATTGATGGAATACAATGTTGTTATAGATAAAATTGTTGCTTTCTAAGATAAACTGTAGGCCCTCTAGTAGAAAGTGTATTTGTGTTGGGTGAAGAGTCGCGTCATTTTCCAGTATTGTCTTTACACACCGTATTCCTAGCTCATGTTGGAGTATAGTGCCTGAACATCCATAGTTAGGAATGCATATGAGTCTTCCCATTTGACTTAGTTTTAGTTCGCGTATTAATTGACTAGAGTCGTGTAAGTAGCTTGGTAGATCCTTGACGTATGATTGTAAGTGTATGTCCAAAAATTGGGATAAATTACTGGTAGCACATTTTGTATTGGAAATAATTGGACGGCTCGGGGGGTTTTGGATACTCTTATGGATTTTGGGTAAATGGTAAAAATATGGATTGCAAGGTGTTTTAGGTAGTGGGAAATTCTTTTCTTTTTTATTTATGCATCCTTTCTCGTATGCATTTTTTATTAGGTTATTGAGATATTTTGTTATTTTGGGGAATGGATTTTGTTCAATTTTATTATAATAGGAGGTATCGCTCAATATATTCTGGGCTTCTTGTTCGTAGTCTGTGTAGTTTTGAATTACAATCCCTCCCCCTTTATCCGCAGGCCGGATAATTATGTCCATATTGTTCTTCAGGGATTGTAGTGCTCTTTGCTCTTGTTTAGTTAAATTTCCCTTATAGTCAAATATTTTAGGTCCACTAGTGATTTTTTTGAGATCTGTTGATATGAAGTCAAAGAAAGTTGGAATGCAGTGTCCCTGACTTTGTAGTGGGAAGAAGTTTGATTTTGGCTATTTTCCGGCACTTTTCCTCCAAAGTGCGGAGGGAACCCAGACTGCAGCCCAGCACTCCCGTAAGCTGGTCAGGGAGAGATCAAAAAATTACCAGCAAATGATGTGACATCTCGCAACCAGATCTGGTAAGCGCATTTTTTGCTACCTTCACTATTATTGTGTTAATGATACCACACATGAGGCGCTGTCTCCTCTTCTTTTTTCCCCTGTTTGTTCATCCTGGAAACTGCTACAGTGGTCCTTGGTCCAACATTTTGTAGACTGGCCAAATCACTGTCTTCTGGGATCTGTTCAACATGGAGTGATTCTTTTGTAAGGAGGTAGTTGCGTAACACCACACATGGCTTGACAACCTCATCAACGGTTTCTATTTTCAGCTGAATGGGTTTTGTGAAAATACGCTATTTAGCCACAAGAATGCCGAATGCGCATTCCAGTATACTTCTGGCCCTAGTCAGATGGTAGTTAAAGATGCGTTTGGTCTGGTTTAATCCATGGCTTCAATAAGGTTTTAGTAGGTTGCCACACATTTGAAATGCTTCGCCAACCAAAACAAAGGGCATGGGGGTGCATCAATACCAGGCAGAGGTTGGGGAGGTGGGAAATCAAATTGTCTATTGTACACCCTGTAAATTGTAATTAAAGTACTCTGAACCATCGCCTTGGAGTTTCATAATATGAATATGTTTCTCGTCCACCACCCCAAGACAGTTTGGAAACTGGCATACTTCAAAAAATTTTCTGCAGTATCAATCAACTATTGCCTACTTGGGTGAGGTATAAACTCTTCATGCAACAGCTCCCACAAAGCACGGCAGGTATCTTTTACAATCATGGAAACTGTTGAAATTCCCAGACAAAACTGCTACAAATTTTCATGCCGAGGTATGATATCTGCTATGAACCCGGACAACCTCCATTAAATAATTAATAATAAACTGTGATATTTTATTTCATATACTCTGGACAATATCATTTGTTAGCAAACTTGAAAAACTTCTCTGCATAATTTATCAGTTCTGGTAAAAGAACTTCAAATGCACCCTGTGTAAATGCACTGTGTAAAGTAATTAACACAGAAGAGGACAGTACACTGCTACAGATGGATCTGGATAGACTGGAGGCTTGGGCAGAGAAGTGGCAGATGAGGTTTAACACTGACAAATGTAAGGTTATGCATATGGGAAGGAATAATGCAAGTCACCAGTACATACTGAATGGTAAAACATTGGGTACCTCTGACATGGAAAAGGACCTAGGAATTTTAGTGAACAGCAAACTAAGCTGTAGAAACCAGTGACAGACAGCTGCTTCCAAGGCCAATAAGATAATGGGTTGCATCAAAAGGGGCATAGATGCCCGTGATGTGAACATAGTCCTGCCACTTTACAAATCACTAGTCATACCACACATGGAGTACTGTGTACAGTTCTGGGCTCCTGTGAACAAGGCTGACATAGCAGAGCTGGAGAGGGTTCAGAGGAGGGCAACTAAAGTAATAACTGAAATGGGTGGACTACAGTACCCAGAAAGATTATCAAAATTAGGGTTATTCACTTTAGAAAAAAGACGACTGAGGGGAGATCTAATAACTATGTATAAATATATCAGGGGTCAGTGTAGACATCTCTCCCATGATCTATTTATCCCCAGGACTGTGACTGTGACGAGGGGACATCCTCTGCACCTGGAGGAAAGAAGGTTTGTACACAAACATAGAAGAGGATTCTTTACGGTAAGAGCAGTGAGACTATGGAACTCTCTGCCTGAGGAGGTGGTGATGGTAAGTTCACTAAAAGAGTTCAAGAGGGGCCTGGATGTATTTCTGGAGTGCAATAATATTACAGGTTATAGTTACTAGAGAGGGGTCGTTGTTCCAGGGAGTTATTCTGATTGTCTGATTGGAGTCGGGAAGGAATTTTTTTCCCCTAAAGTGGGGAAAATTGGCTTCTACCTCACAGGGGTTTTTTGCCTTCCTCTGGATCAACTTGTAGGAAAACAGGCCGAACTGGATGGACAGATGTCTTTTTTCAGCCTTATAAACTATGTTACTATGTAACTATGTATGTTACCCCTTCTCATTTGGGCCGAAGTGATAGGGTGAACCCAATAGCGACGTTGTCTTCTCACTCGAAGACATCTCCTCCAGAGTGATACCAGGATTAGCGCCTGAAATCCAAATCAAATCGCTATCTTCAGAAGCAGCATCTGAGGGATATGTGACCTTCTGTCCTCTTTTGTATCCACTGTACAATTTGCATCTCAAATTGATGGTTTTGATTTTTGGAATTTTTAAAAACAGATCCGTTTGAATCCAGAGGGAAAAAAGCAGTCTGGTTTGAAAGCTGCACTTATGCAAGCAGACAAACAACGCGAGTTTGTGAGCGTTTGTGTGTTTGATTTCAAGTGTGTGTTTGTATTAAGTGTGTGACTTTAGATTAAGTGACTTCAGATTCAGGGACTTTTGGAGGGGACTATAGTAAGTTAGATTCTTATCACTGCACTATAATGTATTTTCTCTCTTTTCTTTTGTAATCCTCATTTAGTATGTGTTCCATTATTTTTTTTTTTAAACTTTAAATTTTTATTAGTAGAAACAAGAAGTTCCACATTTTATACAATATCGCACATGACAACCATGAAGTGTTAAATCCACGCAGGGATTTTAGATAAGCATACGAATCATTAAAGGTCATGTAAATAAAACATATAAAGTCTCATTAACGGACTAAAGGAAAAACATAGTAACTATAACCAATGACAGTATCACAAAATGATAAAGGTGACCAGCATGTGTATATTAGAATAACCATGAGGTCGTGGCTATCCAGTCAAAGAGCAAATACTCGAAATTTCATAGTAGGTAATCAAGGTTTGGAAAATTTTATCCAGGATTGGTGTGAGATACCACCAGAGTAGTATTTTAAACGCGGTCTCCCAATGAGGAGCTCCCTTGGAAATTTGTTTTACAATAGGGAAAGCATGATACCAGTCCTCTACCAAGTGTGGAAAACAAAAAGTATAAAAAAGAGGGAGGTTAATCACAAATATCTTGGATGAAACCAAAATATGAGTGATAGACTGGGAGGCGCCAGGAGCCCAGAACTGTACACAGTACTCCATGTGTGGTCTGACTAGTGATTTGTAAAGTGGCAGGACTATGTTCTCATCACGGGCATCTATGCCTCTTTTGATGCAGCCCATTATCTTATTGGCCTTGGCAGCAGCTGTCTGACACTGGTTTCTGCAGCTTAGATTTCTGTTCACTAAAATTCCTAGGTCCTTTTCTATGTCAGAGTTACCCAATATTTTACCAATTAGTATGTACTGGTGACTTGCATTATTCCTTCCCATATGCATAACTTTACATTTGTCAGTGTTAAACCTCATCTGCCACTTCTCTGCCCAAGCCTCCAGTCTATCCAGATCCATCTGTAGCAGTGTACTGTCCTCTTCTGTGTTAATTACTTTACACAGTTTAGTGTCATCTGCAAAAATTGATATTTTACTGTGCAAGCCTTCTACAAGATCATTAATAAATATATTGAAGAGAATAGGGCCCAATACTGACCCCTGTGGTACCCCACTAATTACAGTGACCCAATCTGAGTATGTACCATTAATAACCACCCTCTGTTTTCTATCACTGAGCCAGTTACTTACCCACATACAGACATTTTCTCCAAGGCCAAGCATTCTCATCTTATATACTAACCTTTTATGTGGTACAGTGTCAAATGCTTTGGAGAAGTCCAGATATACGACATCCATTGATTCGCTGCGGTCCAGTCTAGAACTTACCTCCTCATAGAAACTGATTAAATTGGTTTGACATGACCGATCCCTCATGAAGCCATGCTGATATGGAGTAATTTGCTTATTTTCATTGAGGTACTCCAAGATAGCATCTCTTAGAAAACCCTCAAACAGTTTACCCACGACAGATGTTAAACTTACCGGCCTATAGTTCCCGGGCTCTGTTTTTGGACCCTTTTTGAATATTGGCACCACATTTGCTATGCGCCAATCCTGTGGAACACTCCCTGTCAGTATAGAGTCCTTAAATATCAGAAATAAGGGTCTGGCGATGACATTACTTAATTCTCTTAGGATACGGGGGTGTATGCCATCCGGTCCTGGCGATTTGTCTATTTTAATCTTTTTAAGACGCAGCTCTACTTCTTCCTAGGTCAGACAGGGCACTTTTAATGGGGAATTTACTTTTATATTCTGCATTTCATCTGACAGTTTATTTTCCTCAGTGAATACAGTGGAGAAAAAGATATTTAGTAGCTTTGCTTTCTCCTCATCGCTCTCTGCAACTCCCCCCTCATTACTCTGTAAGGGGCCGACACCTTCAGGTTTATACTTTTTACCATTTATATAATTAAAGAACATTTTAGGGTTAGTTTTACTTTCTTTGGTGATTAATCTCTCGGTCTCTAGTTTGGCTGTTTTTATTTGTCTTTTACATATTCTATTTTTTTCCTTGTAGTTTTTCAATGCTTCCTCGCTCCCCTCCTGTTTTAGTGATTTAAATGCTTTCTGTTTGTCATTTATTGCTTTCTTTACAGTTCTGTTTATCCACATTGGGTTTTTCTTGTTCCTTAACCTTTTATTCCCATAAGGTATGTACCTCTCACAATTAGATATTAGGATGCTTTTAAAAATATCCCATTTTGTGGCTGTATTTTTATTTTTGAGGACTTTGTCCCAGTTAGTTAGGTCTATGGCCTCTCTTAGTTGGCTAAATTTAGCTTTTTTGAAGTTAGGTATTTTTGTTCCTCCCTGAAGAAATGCTCTTTTGAATGACGATTGGAAGGTTATGATATTATGGTCACTATTTCCTAGGAGTCCCCCGACCTGCACATCTGTTGTTCTGTCAGGTCTATTGGTTAATACTAAGTCCAGTATGGCCGTCCCTCTAGTCGGGTCCTGAACCAGTTGGGAAAGGTAATTGTCTTTGGTTATTTCCAGGAACCTGTTTCCTTTATGAGATATACAGGTTTCAGTTTTCCAGTCTATATCTGGGTAGTTGAAATCCCCCATAATAACGACCTCATTATGATTTGCCACCTCGTCTATTTCGTTTAGAAGTAGATTTTCTATGGGCTCTGGTATACTAGGGGGTTTATAATAAACTCCTATTAGTATTTTATTATTGTTTTTGGCTCCATTTATTTCTACCCACAGTGACTCCACATCTTCATGTCCCTCACTTATATCTTCCCGCAGTGTGGGCTTTAGACAGGACTTTACATAAAGGCAGACCCCTCCCCCTCTCCGGTTTTGGCGATCCTTTCTAAAAAGACTGTAACCCTGTACGTTAACTGCCCAGTCATAGGTATCATCCAGCCATGTCTCAGTTATTCCCACTATGTCATAGTCCTCCTCACACATCACTAATTCCAGTTCACCAATTTTATTAGTCAGGCTTCTGGCATTAGTGTACATACACTTAAGAGGTCTATGTATATTTTTTACCCCCCTTTTTAAATTACTATTACCTGTGAAGTGAATATCCGGGGTTTTTGGGTTACTTTGGTTGATGTTTTGCCCAATATTCTCCCTAAATTCCTCACTAATCCCAACCCCCACTAACCTCCCACTCTCCCCGACTATGACCCACTCTCTATCTACACTATCTACCCCCTTATTAGTATTACCCCCCACCCTCCCCCCAGATCCTAGTTTAAAAGCTCCTCCAGCCGTCTAACCATTTTTTCCCCCAGGGCAGTTGCACCCTCCCCATTAAGGTGCAGCCCGTCCCTACTGTAGAGTCTGTAGCCGACAGAGAAGTCGGCCCAGTTCTCCATGAACCCGAACCCTTCCTTCCTGCACCAGCCTCTGAGCCACTTATTTAACTCCCTAATCTCCCGTTGTCTCTCTAGTGACGCTCGTGGCACTGGTAGTATTTCTGAAAACACTACCTTGGAGGTCCTGGACTTGAGCTTCTCTCCTAGTTCCCTAAAATCATTTTTAAGGACCTTCCATCTCCCCCTGACTTTGTCATTGGTGCCAATGTGTACCATGACCGCCGGGTCTTCCCCAGCCCCACCCAGCAATCTGTCAATCCGATCCGCGATATGCCGAACCCGAGCACCCGGGAGACAACACACTGTTCGGCATTCACGATCTCGGCGACAGATGACCCTGTCTGTCCGCCTAATTATAGAGTCCCCTACCACCAGCATCTGTCTGGCCTTTGCTGCTCTCCTTTTCCCATCCTTCCTGCAGTGGTCATCCTCCTGGTTTCTAGGAGAAACAGCCTGCTGCAGTGTCGCTGGTCCTGGGCTTTCATCCCTAATATCAGCCAAACAGGCATATTTACTAGGGTGTTCCAGCTCAGGACTAGCCTCCCTGGCACTTTTCCCTCTACCCCTCCTTACTACATTAACCCAACTGCTGACCTGATAGTCCTGCTCTTGCCCATCTCCTCCTCTTCACTGACCCCAGCCAGTGCTTGCACTGTGTGGTCTAAGCCTCTCTCCTGGTGTTCAATGCTAATACTAATAGGAGTTTATTATAAACCACCGTATATACCAGATTTTCAACAGAAAATCTACTTTTTAATGAAATAGACGAGATGGCAAATCATAATGAGATTGTTATTATGGGGAACTTCAACTACCCAGATATAGACTGGGAAACTGAAACCTGTATATCTCATAAAGGAAACAGGTTCTTGGAAATAACCAAAGACAATTACATTTCAGGACCCGACTAGAGGGACGGCCATACTAGACTTAGTATTAACCAATAGACCTGACAGAACAACAGATGTGCAGGTTGGGGCACACCTGGGAAATAGTGACCAGAATATAATAACCTTCAAATTGTCATGCAAAACAGTGTTTCTTCAGGGAAGAACAAAAATACCAAACTTCAAAAAAGCTAAATTTAGCCAACTAAGAGAGGCCATAGGCCTAACTAACTGGGACAAAATCCTCAAAAATAAAAATACAGCCACACAATGGGATATTTTTAAAATTATCCTAATATCTAATTGTGAGAGATTAATTGCCAAAGAGAGTAAAAGTAACCCTAAAATGTGCTTCAATTATATAAATACTAAAAAGTATAAATCTGAAGGTGTCGGCCCCTTACAGAGTAATGAGGGGGGAGTTGCAGAGAGCGATGAGAAGAAAGCAAAGCTACTAAATATTTTTTTCTCCACTGTATTCACTGAAGAAAATAAACTGTCAGATGAAATGCAGAATATAAAAGTAAATTCCCCATTAAAAGTGCCCTGTCTGACCAAGGAAGAAGTACAGCAGCGTCTTAAAAAGATTAAAATAAACAAATCGCCATCACCAGATGGCATACACCCCGTATCCTAAGAGAATTAGGTAATGTCATAGCCAGACCCTTATTTCTGATATTTATGGACTCCATACTGACAGGGAGTGTTCCACAGGATTGGCGCATAGCAAATGAGGTGCCAATATTCAAAAAGGGTCCAAAAACAGAGCCCGGAAACTATAGGCCGGTAAGTTTAACATCTGTCGTGGGTAAACTGTTTGAAGGTTTTCTAAGAGATGCTATCTTGGAGTACCTCAATGAAAATAAGTAAATAACGCCTTATCAGCATGGCTTCATGAGGGATCGGTCATGTCAAACTAATTTAATCAGTTTCAGTAAGTTCTAGACTTGACCGCAGCGAATCAATGGATGTCGTATATCTGGACTTCTCCAAAGCATTTGACACCGTACCGCATAAAAGGTTGGTATATAAAATGAGAATGCTTGGCCTGGGAGAAAATGTCTGTATGTGGGTAAGTAACTGGCTCAGTGATAGAAAACAGAGGGTGGTTATTAACGGTACACACTCAAATTGGGTCACTGTCACTAGTGAGGTACCACAGGGGTCAGTATTGGGCCCTATTCTATGCAATATATTTATTAATGATCTTGTAGTAGGCTTGCACAGTAAAATATAAATTTTTGCAGATGACACTAAACTGTGTAAACTAATTAACACAGAACACAGAACAGTACACTGCTACAGATGGATCTAAATAGATTGGAGGCTTGGGCAGAGAAGTGGCAGATGAGGTTTAACACTGACAAATGTATGGTTATGCACATAGGAAGGAATAATGCAAGTCACCAGTACATACTAAATGGTAAAACACTGGGTAACACTGACATGGAAAAAGACCTAGGAATTTTAGTGAACAACCAACTAAGCTGTAGAAACCAGTGTCAGACAGCTGCTGCCAAGGCCAATAAGATAATGGGTTGCATCAAAAGAGGCATAGATGCCCGTGATGAGAACATAGTCCTGCCACTTTACAAATCACTAGTCAGACCACACATGGTGTACTGTTTACAGTTCTGGGCTCCTGTGAACAAGGCAGACATAGCAGAGCTGGAGAGGGTTCAGAGCAGGGCAACTAAAGTAATAACTGGAATGGGTGGACCACAGTACCCAGAAAGATTATCAAAATTAGGGTTATTCAGCTTAGAAAAAAAGACGACTGAGGGGTGATCTAATAACAATGTATAAATATATCAGGGGTCAGTACAGAGATCTCTCCCATGATCTATTTATCCCGAGGACTGTGACGAGGGGACATCCTCTGCGTCTTGAGGAAAGAAGATTTGTTCACAAACATAGAAGAGGATTCTTTACGGTAAGAGCAGTGAGACTATGGAACTCTCTGCCTGAGGAGGTGGTGATGGTAAGTTCACTAAAAGAGTTCAAGAGGGGCCTGGAGGTATTTCTGGAGTGCAATAATATTACAGGTTATAGTTACTAGAGAGGGGTCGTTGTTTCAGGGAGTTATTCTGATTGCCTGATTGGAATCGGGAAGGAATTTTTTCCCCTAAAGGAAAATTGGCTTCTACCTCACAAGGTTTTTTTTTGCCTTCCTCTGGATCAACTTGCAGGATAAAAGGCCGAACTGGATGGAAAGATGTCTTTTTTCGGCCTTATAAACTGTGTTACTAGGTTACTATGTTACATCCCCCCCAGTGAAGTGAGTACTCTTCAGAATGTTATTCTTTGGCATAAATACCTTATGCAATGGATTCTAATATATACTGATAAGGAATGTTTTATTACATTTATTTCATTGATTGAGAATACATAATACTCTCCTATTTAGCTTAAATCTCTGCGTTCACACCTCTTAGGTGATAAATTCACATAACCTTCCTCCCTTTGGTGAGTTAGTATATTTGTATATTGAGGACCTACTCTTAACCACTGTACACCATTTCTTTGGGTATTGGCGCCTTTCTTTTGTCATTTTTTGGGACAGTGTTGTTGACACTTCCCATCCTTTCATTATTTCTCTACCAAGTGAGTCACTTTCAGTTCTTCCTCCCATTTCGCTACAAAAGGGGGTTTTATTTTTACATCTGGGTCTATAAAGATAGTATAGAAAAAGGATATACCTTTAGTGGAAGTGCAACTGGATGAGAGAAAATCCTGAAGTTGAGTAGGAAACTCCAGTGAGGAAATGGTAGTGAGGGACAGGGCATATCTAATCCTCAGGTATTTATAAAAATCCCTTTGTGGGATAGCAAAGTTACCTGTTATATTGTCAAAGGATCGTAAAGATGCGCCCTCATATAACTGATTGATGAGTCGGATTCCAGACAACACCCAATTGTCCAGTGACAAATCAGGGATCCAAACATTCAAATATGATAGTTGGAGAGAGTGTAGTGTGGTTTTGGGCAAGAACGATATATATGGAAGTTTTTCCAAGCAGCAATTGTTGCCTTACTGCTATAGAGGTGGGTTGAAGACCCTAAGGCCGGTTGAGGTTGTCAAACAAATTGAGAGATAAGTGGGGATGCAAATGAGGATCTTTCCAACTCCACCAATCTTTTGTTGCTGCCAAACATCCACCAGTCTTTCATTTGTGCAAGAACACATGCCCAGTAATACTTCTTAACATCTGGAATGCTCATTCCTCCCTTAATCCAAAGTCTGGTCATTGTGGACATTCGGATTCTAGGCCTCTGCCCTGCCCAGACAAAGTCGGTGATCAGCTGAAGATTCTTGAAGATTCTTAAAAAATGAGGTAGGCACTACAGTGCGATAAATATATAGTATAACTGGGAGCATCATCATTTTTACTATTGCCACTCTGCAGGCCCAGGACAACATGGGCTGAGAGAATCTTCCGATCAAGGTGGATATTTTAGATAATGAGGGTTGGTAGTCTGCCGAAAAGAGATCTTTGCTGGAGTTGGTAAGTGTAATACCCAGATAAGTAAAACCCTTATCTTGTCAGCTGAAGGGATACTGGGAAGCTAGTTTCAACCTCACCTGGGTACGCACACCCACCGTAAATGCTTGAGTTTTTGATAAATTGAGTTTGTAATATAAGACATTTTGAAACTTAGTGTTGACCTCCAGTGCACCTAATAAGGAGGGTTCAGGTTGTGAAAGAGACAGTATGACGTCGTCAGCATAAAGTCCCAGAGTATGGGAGACACCTCCAGAATGGATCCCTGAGATATTAGGGGGATCGACGGATAGTTTCAGCGAAAGGCTCCATTACTAAGGCAAAAATAATGGGGGACAAAGGGCAGCCTTGTCTGGTTCCATTGGTTATATTAAAACGGTCAAAATGCCAGAGGTATATACTCGAGCCGACGGAGCAGAGTACACCGCTAGGATGGCGGAGTTAATTAGTCCCTGAAAGCCAAACTTATCTAGAGTGGCCAATAAATATCCCCAGAATACCTTCTCCACGTCCAGGGCAAGGAACAGAGAAGGCGTCCGGGCACGCTCAGCCATCTGTACCAAGTTAGTAAATCTTCTTGTGCCGTTGGGTGCCTACCTGCAACAAATCCAACCTGAACTGGATGGATTAAAATTGGAATGTATTTCAGTAGGCGTTTCGCTAATATTTTTGAATAAAGCTACACATCCGTGTTTAACCCTTTCGCGCCCGGAGCTTTTTTCGGTTATGCATTTTCGTTTTGCGCTCCCTGCCTTCAAACAGCCATAACTCTTTTATTTTTCTGTTCACATAGCTGTATGAGGGCTTGTTTTTTGCGGGACAAGTTGTACTTTCCAACGCCACCATTTAATATTGCATATGGTGTAGTGGGAAGCAGGAAAAAAATTCCAAACCGGGTGAAATTGCAAAAAAAACGCTATTCCGCTACAGTTCTACGGGTTTCTTATTTACAGCGTTCGATGTGCATTACAACTGATCCATTACTTTCATTCTACAAGTCAGTACGAATCCGGCAATACCTAATATGTATAGTTTTTCCTGCGTTTTCATAGTGATAAAATAATTAGAAAGTTGCCCTTTTTTTTTTTTTTTTCTTGTCAAATCTTGACCCCTATAACTTTTTGGTATTTATGTGTACAGAGCTGTATGGGGGCTCATTTTTTGCGGGACGATCTGAAGTTTTTATTGATACCATTCTGGGGTGTGTATGACTTTTTGATCACTTTTTATTTAATTTTTTTTAGAAAAAAAAAACGGCAAATCGCCATTTGGACGCTTTTTTCCGCCACACAATTCGCCGTATTGGAATTTTTTTTTTATATTTTAAAAGTACGGGCGTTTTCGGTCACGGTGATACCCATGATGTCTATATTTATTGTTATTTAGGTATTTATTTTTTACTTATACGGAAAGGGGGGTGATTTGAACTTTTACATCTTTTTTATTTTTTATATATTTTTTAACATTTTTTTTTTATTTTTTTTTTACTATTGGAAAGCTCAAATATGGGCTTATATATTGTGGCTTTTTTTTTTCTTTATGAGCAATTATGGATTTTATAGACTCAGAAATCCATGAATTGCTCATTTCTCATCCTGGCCTGCCATCTAGTGGCCAGAATAAGAATTGCACTTTGAAAACTGTAATCCTCACCAGCGAGGATTACAGTTTTCATATGGTGTACAGACACCCCGATTGGCCACACGGGGTGTCTGTACACCATCCGGAAGCGAATGCTTCCGGGTTGAGACGCAACTAGATGCCGTGATCACGTGTGATCACGGCATCTAATTTCCGAGGAAGACGCCGCCGATGGCGGTAAGTAGCGGCAAGTCTCTGCTGTTAGAAACAGCAGAGACTTGCTGACCATGACGCCCGCCGCACCCGCGAGCGGGCGCCATGTGCCCGCATCGCCCCAGCGCCGTACATGTACGGTGCTGGGCGCGAAGGGGTTAAAAGTCAAATGGTACGGAAATTTGCAGGGGTGGTTGGGTCTTTGCCAGGTTTAGGAAGAGTCACTACATGAGCCATGAGCATTTCATCAGGAAAACTGCCCTCCTCTGCAGCTTTGTTAAAGATCGTCGCTAGTGCATATGCTAACATAGTGGAAAATGTTTATAATAAGCATTAGTAAACCCATCAGGGCCTGGAGCTTTATGTCAGGGGAGCGATTTAATCGCTTTGGTAATTTCTGCGATCGTAATGGGTGTTGAGAGGTCTTATAATTGTTCTAATGTTAATTTAGGTAACTGTATCGCATCTAAAAAAGAGTTTATTGCCACTTTGGAAGGTGTTGGGGTGATCCTGTAGGTTATATAAGGTGTAAGGGGGCATTCTCACCAGCAGGGTGGCGATGACAGAGTTTCTCTGCAGACAACAGGATTTCAGTCCAAATTGTGCTTTATTCAAATCAGACACAGGCACTCCCAGTTATGCCTCACTGGGTACGGTGAGGTTACAGCAAACACAAATGAAAAACCAAAAATAACCTCCTGCCTGTCTGGGCAATAGCTAATACACAGGTCACTGTCTCACCTAATAAACGCAGGTTTTCTTACAGTATTCCTGAGCCAGCAATACAGTTAGCCTCTTAGGCTCTCCAGGCATAGCTCCTCAACTGACATCCTGGAATGCCTTTTATTTCCCTCTAACGATCACAGCTGGCTCACCTGTGCTCTCCTCAAGCTAGAGGGAAAACCTGGCCCGGATCGGGGTGGATTGGAAAGGTCCCACTGCCAACCTACCTTCCCAATCCAAATAAAATCCAGCCCTGTTATTTTAAATAACACTAGCTCCAGCAACTATGTCTTGATAAAGCCATACCAAAGTCTTTCTGGATTTTATATACCTCACCCAGTTGAGGAATCTGGGTGTGATATACACCCCTTCCAGTATTTTACCAAACACTTAACCACAAAGGACTCATAGTATTGTTTAAATTGTTCTATAATATGTCTAGGGTCAATAATTTTATTTCCTTTTTTATCTATAAGATGGCCAATTCGAGATGAGGCTGAAGATTGTTTAAGACTCTTGGCTAAAAAAGCCCCAGCTTTGTTGTTCTGAACAGAACATTGCATTTTAAATAGTTTAAGAAATAATTCGTGTTGAGACGCCAGTATAGCCTGTAATTGTCTCCTGAGATCGCCCAGAGTGATGGAATGCGAGGCAGATACTGAGGATTTATTTATAGTCTCTAGATGGCAGATAGATTAAATCAAATCACTAATCTCTTTATTGCATTTCTTTTTTAGTTGTGCTCCACACTGAATGAGGGCACCTCTCATAACTTCCTTGTGTGCACTCCATAAAATCTGTGGATCTATGCCAGGAGTAGAGTTCGACTCGAAGTAATTGGACAGTGTGGTTTTTAGTTTAACGCCATATTCTGGATGGTACAGTATAGAATGGACTCATTCAAACCCCACTGGGATGGTAAAGGGGATGAGAACTTTTCTGATAAGGTGAGAGTGATCGGGCATGGTCAGACGACGTAATGGTTTCAATACTGGATGAGATTGCTTGAAGGAGCGATGTTTTATTGACTATGAAAAAATCAATACGGGAGTAAGATTGATGGGGAGCTGAGAAGAAGGTGTAGTCCCTCTCACCTCTGTGCTGACAACGCCACACATCATAGAACCCTTCCTCCATCAGGGAATTTGCAAATGAGGACTGATCTCTACCTGGAGTTGTGGTGTCTAGTTGAGCGTCTAGTATAGTATTAAAATCTCCTCCCACCACTAGAATTCCCCTGCTCACCGACTTTATCTTGGACAACAGTCTGATGTCTGTTGGGAAAATACACATTAAATAGAGTATACGTTATATTATTAATATCACATATAATGCCTAGGTAGCGACCCTGAGGGTCTACAATAGTATCATGTAAAGAAAAAGCCACAGAGTTTTTTATCATTATCGCCACTCCTTTGCGTTTAGCAGGGTACGATGATAGAAAAACATGAGGGGACCTTTTATTAGTGAATTTAGGTGTTTTATGTTTATGGAAATGTGTTTCTTGTAGAAACATAACTTCACAGCGGATATTTTTAGCTTCTTTCCAAACCATACTGCGTTTAAAGGGACTATTAATATAATATCAATTTTTGCAGATGACACTAAACTGTGTAAAGTAATTAACACAGAAGAGGACAGTACACTGCTACAGATGGATCTGGATAGACTGGAGGCTTGGGCAGAGAAGTGGCAGATGAGGTTTAACACTGACAAATGTAACCAGTGTCAGATAGCTGCTGCCAAGGCCAATAAGATACTGGGTTGCATCAAAAGAGGCATAGATGCCCGTGATGAGAACATACTCCTGCCACTTTACAAACCACTAGTCAGACCACACATGGAGTACTGTGTACAGTTCTGGGCTCCTGTGAACAAGGCAGACATAGCAGAGCAGGAGAGGGTTCAGAGGAGGGCAACTAAAGTAATAACTGGAATGGGTGGACTACAGTACCCAGAAAGATTATCAAAATTAGGCTTATTCACTTTAGAAAAAAGATGGCCGAGGGGAGATCTAATAACTATGTATAAATATATCAGGGGTCAGTACAGAGATCTCTCCTATGATCTATTTATCCCCAGGACTGTGACTGTGACGAGGTGACATCCTCTGCGTCTGGAGGAAAGAAGGTTTGTACACAAGCATAGAAGAGGATTCTTTACGGTAAGAGCAGTGAGACTATGGAACTCTCTGCCTGAGGAGGTGGTGATGGTAAGTTCACTAAAAGAGTTCAAGAGGGGCCTGGATGTATTTCTGGAGTGTAATAATATTACAGGTTATAGTTACTAGAGATGGGTCGTTGATCCAGGGAGTTATTCTGATTGCCTGATTGGAGTTGGGAAGGAATTTTTCCAAGGGAAAATTGGCTTCTACCTCGCAGGTTTTTTTTGCCTTCCTCTGGATCAACTTGTAGGAAAACAGGCCGAACTGGATGGACAGATGTCTTTTTTCGGCCTTATAAACTATGTTACTATGTTACTATGTTATTAAGTCCCTTAGCATTTAAGGATGCTATGCATAATACCATATTAAATTTGACTTTCTTGTGTGTTATTCTCTGAGGAGGCAGCCACGCTATTCAACATTATGGTATATGAATAATCAGTAATAAACATAAGCAAGAGAAACAGAAATAAACAAACAACAAAGGATGTACGGAGACTTCCGGTTCCGGAGCTGCGATGTGAAGCAGGGGAAAGAAGAGCTCGTCACACCACCTCTATAACTGCTAAAAGCTGCCATTAGAGCCACTAGCGAAACCTGCTAAGTTGTGGCTAAGCACTGCACAAGAAAGCGGAACCTCACATGGAGAGATATTTGCTCCGTAGTAGCGGGAAACCATCTACCACCCAGACGAGGGAAGAAGCTGAAGGAGCTAAGATGGCGTCGGAGGAACGCTTGGAGAACCACGAGGAGACAGAGCACCAACCAGCACAGTCCCCAGACTTGTTTTTGGGATAAAGGGACATTCCAATGCCTGAGAACATAGGGCCAATGCTAGATTATAAAAAGCTAGCTATTGAAGTGGGAAAATATCTAGCCCCAGACTATATGACTATAAGAGTCACTTGACAGTGGTGGCAGCCTCACTGCAAGAATTAAGAGCAGAAGTGGAACACCATTCTGGCAGGATGGAAGAGATGGAACAGAGTTTGTCACTTTTAGAAGATGATACCAATGGTATATCTGACAAAATGAGAAAGCTTACCCAGGAAAACGCTAAACTGAGGGATCGAATGGAGGACTTAGAGAATCGTTCACGCAGGAATAATTTGGGAGTACCAGAAACAGTCAAGCCCTCAAAATTACAGGCGCTCTGTGAAGAAGAAATCCCTCAGGCTCTAGGCTCGTCAGGAGTTAAGCGAGTGGAGAGGGCCCACCGGGTAGGACCACCTCGAGACGCAGATAAGATTCAGGCTACCTCTCAGAAAGCCATGATTAGACCAAGGCAGGTTATAGTCAAATACCTGGATTATAATCACAAGGAGGAGATCGTAAGAGCATTCAGAACGAAGACACCTCTAGAGTTGAACGAAGAGACAATTCTCATATTTGCAGATTATTCTGCAGAAGTGGCACGTAAACGGAGAGCGTATAGCAAGATCTGCTCTATTTTATATGCAAAAAAGAAAGTTCCAGCTACTTTACCCAGAAATTTTAAAGATTCAAGTAACAGGAGAAGCTCCAAAGTTCTTCAAATCACCAGCTGAAGCCCTGTCTTTTGCAGGGGAGCAAGGATGGATTTCTAACAAAGAGATGGAAAAGATCTACAAAACCAGCAAAAATCATCCGGAAACTTGGAAGGAGGGAAAGATGGCGCTTGCACCAACGTACCAGCTGCGAATGGAAGAGAACAATAGGGGTTAGAATGGTCAAGAACATCAATGAGAGACTATGGGAAAGGAGAATGCAAGTCGTCCCCGAAGGCACAGAGATCACAGAGGCCAAACCGATACACTGCACTAGCTGTGGACTGATAAGTACAGAGGTTATTTAATATGTTTTTTGATATGGGGCAGAAATATAGGGAATTAATTCATGAACAGGTTATGGTTCACATGTTTCCTATGAATATGGTTTGGAATTTGATAATGTTTAGTCAGTAGAAGGGTAGCAGAGTATAGTTCATATATCTGGATGCCAAATGAATGGGTACCCAGTATTAACTAGGAGATTAGAGGGAGGAGACGGGAGGGGGAATGGAGGAGCTTCATTCCAGAAAAAAGGGAATCCTAAACAAGATAAAAGGATTATAACGGGAGGGAAGAGTGTTCCTGTCAGCTCACCTCCTAATTTATTGAGTTGTTATTGGTAAATATAAATGTTTTATGTTATACAGGTTTATAATAATTTACGCATTTTGGCCTTGATAAGCCTGGGTCTAATTCTCGATTTGATAAAAGTGTATATGATGCCTTCAACATCACCTAGAAATGTATTAAGAGTGAATTTTTTGAAAGCGGCGGCCAATGGGCCATTAGATAGCAGTCAAAAGCTAGCAAAATGATACGTATAGTCACATGGAACGTTAAGGGACTCCGGTCCCCAGAAAAGAGAAGGATGGTGCTAAGACATTTAAAGCGACTAAAAGCAGACATAGCAATGTTACAAGAGACACACCTGGGAGAGGGTGAATGGAAGAATATGTGCAAGCTGTGGGTGGGAACCGCATATGGCTCCCCTGCGCAAGGGAGGTCAGCTGGAGTGGTCACATTGATAAATAGAAAAATGCAGCATAAAGTTCTTTCAGTGTCGCAAGATGGGGAAGGACGTATTCTACATATCAAGCTTGACACACATTGTGGTATATTAGAGTTATTTAATGTATATGGTCCAAACAGAGACAATACTGCTTTCTTTGGGGACTTAGAAACTTGGTTGGCGACACTGAATCATGGAGCACAAGTGGTAGAAGGAGATTTTAATGCGGTGGTAAAACAAGAACTAGATAGAAGCAGAGGTATGTGTACACTGAGACAGGCTAATAAATCTGCAATGGATAACATACTAGAACCCCTACTAGAAAACACAGGCCTCATTGACTCGTGGAGGTGTCTTCATCCAGAGGAGAAAGAGTACACCTATTATTCACATGCTCATCTGTCTTTGTCTAGATTAGACTATATATTTATTCAACATTCATTAATGTCTAAGATTATAAATGCAGAGATAGGTACTATGGTGATCTCTAACCATTCTCCAGTAGTACTAACGCTTTCAGATGTAGCAAGGAGAGGGAATGATATACTCTGGAGATTTCCAACATGGCTAGCGGAGGATGAAGAGTTACAAGGATGGTGGGATGAATATGACATGGATAATGTGGAGCACAAGTCAAATGCTAATCTGTTTTGGGATGCTGCAAAAACAGTACTAAGGGGCAAAATTATATCATATGTTTCTGGAAAGAAAAAAAAGATGAACACCAGATATGTAGAGGTCGAGCATACTCAACTTATGTAAATTCACCCTCCTCAGAACACCTTAATCGGTGGAAAGAGGCGCAAAAATCCTTTAACAACTGGGCAGAAGAGAGGGAGAGTTATTACAGATTGGAATGGGAGACAACCTTGTTTAGATATGGGAACAAAGCAGGCAGATTATTGGCAAAACTATCCAAAGATAAACCTCCAGTTACTCATATAGGAGCTCTAAGAGAAGAAAAAGGCAACCTATCAACGGACCCAAAAATCATTAATAAACTCTTAGGTGACTTTTACAAAAATCTATATGTAAATGAATCAGGCGGCTTTTCTGGTAACATGATTTTAGAACATATAACCCTCCCTAAGGTTACACAAGAACAACTAGACCACTTAAACGCACCAGTAACAGAAGAAGATGTGATAAGGATCATAGGTTCCTTAAAGAATTGTAAAGCCCCGGGACCAGATGGACTAACGGGAGAGTTTTATAAAATAATGAAGCAGCAGGTAGCAAAAACATTAGTGGAAACTTACAACAATGCGTTGGGGGAAGGAGGGCTACCACAGTCTTCCTCGAAGGCATATATAAAACTGCTACTCAAACCCGGAAAGGACTCATCTCAACCAGACTCATACAGACCCATCTCTTTGATCAATGTAGACGCGAAAATACTGTAAAAAATAATTGCAGATCGACTGGGAAGCTTTTTGCCCACCTTAATCAGTCCAATTCAAGTAGGATTTACCCAGGGAAGAGCAGCAGTAACCAATATACGAACGGTTCTGACGGTATTGGATAGAATACAACATCAGCCCCAGAAGGGAGAAGCACCAGCCCTAATGACTCTAGATGCAGAAAAAGCATTTGACAATGTAAGATGGGATTGGTTGGGGTTGGTATTAGATAGGATGGGTTTCACAGGTTCCTTTTGTACCTTATTAAACCATATTTACAATAAACCACAAGCAAGACTGCACACGGGAGGATTTCTATCACAGCCCCTTGTATTACAGAAGGGGACAAGACAGGAATGTCCTCTATCACCTCTTCTGTTTAATATTGCCATTGAACCACTAGCTCGCTACCTACAATCTTCCAAGACGTTTAGGGGAATTACAGTAGGGAAACAGGAAGTAAAGATCGCCCTATTCGCGGATGATGTCATTTTATTTATAGATAATCCCCTTAAACACATTCCCAACATTCTTTCAATGTTAAACGAGTATGGCAGTTACTCACTTTAGGTACAAACTAAATATATCCAAATGTGAACTCCTAGTACTAAAGGGGAAACAAGACAGTGGTTCATCAATAGGCAAGGCTTTTGGCATATCCGCACCCAGGGAACACATTAAATATTTGGGGATTAAAATAGGACGTCATCCCACATCCATATATGAATTAAACTATAGACCCCTCATAGAAAGGATAAGCTCGGATTTGAAAAAGTGGGCTCAGCTACCACTAAATCTGGTTGGAAGATGTCATCTAATTAAAATGTCCTGTTTTGCTAGACTCTTGTACCCCCTCCAAACAATTCCTTTACTGTTAAAACATAAGGATGTCTCTGCTCTAAATAAACATTTCACAACATTTATATGGTCTGGAAAAAGGCCTAGAATTGCTCTTGAAAAACTTATGAGGCCCAAATCAGAGGGGGGAGTAAACTTCCCGAACATCAGGGGATATAATCTAGCATGTCTTTTTCAGCACATATTGGACTGGAGGGGAAGCACCACTTTCCACTCTAATACTCCTCTGGAGAGGAACTTAGCTGCTCCATGGGATTTGAAGTCACTGGCTCACTCTAACTTCACTAATATACCAACACAGGTGAAACGTTCTACCCTCCTTAGAGAGACCATAATTACGTGGAAAATTTTCGGCCTGTCATACCAATGTTCCAAGCATTTGCCGTTGTGGGGATCTCCAGAATTCCAGGAGGGTATGACGAGCTCATTATATAGGGAATAGAAAGCCAGGGGCATACCTAAAGTAGGGGATTTAATTCATGACATGGAACCTAGATGGCTGTCATTAGAGGAATTATGCCTCAGATACAATTTACAGGGCCCCCAACAATTTCCTTTCCACCAGGTTGTGCATTATTGTAAAATGAAATTGAAGGACATTGCCCGAGAAGCATCCCTAAACACCTTTGACAAATTTGTGTCTGGCATGAGTAAACTATCTATTTCAGACATTTACACCTATATTAGGACCAAAATAAACCCGTAAACAGCGTGTTCAATATATGGGGGATGGGAAAAACAGCTCAAGATAACAAATATAGGCCAGGACATCATAAGTGGATGGATGGATTTCAGAAAGCATGTTCTGTCAGAAGGATGGAGGGAGACACAATTGAAAATAATGCACAGCGCGATATATGAGTTTGACCTACCACCTTCACCACTAAAACCAGACAGATTAACAAGTTGCCCCAAGTGTAACGAACCTAAAACAGACCTGTTGTATGGGATATGGAATTGTCCAAAACTAAAGGTGTATTGGGAAGGTATTCAAAACATGCTGATAAGGGAATGTGGATTTAAGGGCACTATAACTCAAAACACGACGCTCTTCCACTATGTTGAAGAGGGAGGAGAAACTTCTGCAAGAGGTGCATCCCACTTACCTTCATTAGCATACACCGTAATCATGGCAGCAAAGAAGTGTATACTGCAAGAATGGCTAAATATACAAACACCCTCAATAACATAGGTAATATCATATTTAAAGAAAATAATGTGGTTAGAAAGAAGGTTAGCAATAAAAAACAAAGAGGGTCAAGCAAAGAAGTTTTTAAAAAAAATGGAGGTATTTCATTCTCCATCATTGTGAGAAGGAAGAAAAGAAACTGATCTTTGACCCTTTCAAACTTACCAAATGGTACTTATTGGAAGAGTTAAAAGGCTCTATAGGGAAGTTCATTGGAAATAGTGGTTGAAGGTCAGAGAGATCCCAGAAATGACAAATCACACATAATTGGTAGTTTTTTTTGTTTGTTTTTTTTTTATTACTCAAACAGTTTGGACAAAGAAACAAGTCGAGCATAAATAAACTAATAAATTCATGTGAAATAATCTTTACTAAAAGAAGATATCTAAAAGGCTGAATATGCTATTATTTGTGCTATTATTTGTTGTATGTAACCGTTAAATGGTTTATTGTATGTTATTATATTGAAATTAAAAATGAATAAAATATTTTTCAAAAAAAAATTTCTGGTACGTTTTCCCATCGTACCATAGAGTTTAGGGAGGAGACATTGGAGAAAAGTCATAATGATGCTCAGCTAGTGTGAGTAGCTGAGCAAAATGCAAACCTGGAAGTTAGTGATTAAATCAACCACTATATTAATGCAGAGTTCTTTCTACTTGATGACTGTCGTCCAATCGGCGGAAACTGAAGGTGAAATACGACGAGACATGCTTGGCAATGAATTTCCGCCAGGAATAATATTCCACTTCTTCATAATAACAAACCACCTAATATACCAGTCAACAGAAAATCTACTACTAAACGAAATAGGCAAGGCGGCAGATCATAATGAGGTCTGTCAGTCTCCGTGGAGCTGCTGTTCTGCCCTTCCTTTTGGTCATGGTGCACAAAATATATGTTGAGGACGACTTAATTAGCTTAAAAAAGGCCAATATTTGCTTTGGTGGCTAACAGAATATAACATGGAGCAGTTGCAGGTAGGCGCAGCATGGTGCCTAGAAGTGCGGGTTTTCGGCCCAGCTGTGTGCTGCCTCCTGTGCACATGGGGAAGATGGCCGCCATCACTAGTAAGTAGCTTCTTTTGTACTTTAGGTGCGCTGTGCTTGGCGCTCTCCTTGCCCCCAACTCGCAACAGCCTGAAACAGATGGTATGGAGAGGGGAGTGCACCGCTTAAAGATTCAGGGAGCCATCCTACCTTGTTCTATGAAGATCAGAGTCCCCCCACGTGTCTGCGCTTGCATGGAGCGGAGGCACAGAGCCGCTGTGAGAGCGGCAGATAGTACAAAAGACAGCCCCAGTTAGTAGCCCGAGTGGTCAGAATGAAAAGCCCATGCTTGAGGTAGTGTTCTGGCCAGGTTTGCCTGCTGTGAGCCGCAGTAGGAGCATCTCAAGATCGGAGCACTGGGATCAGGAAGCCAAATTCTTCAGTGGCTAGGCTCCGCCTTCCAGTATGTGTTCCATTATTGACAGCGCAATCCAGTGCACATCTTATCTAATGTATGCAGTCCTGGAACAGCTGTTTGAGGGTGCATATCTTTGTTCAAAATGTGAGCAAATTGCCCGTTTGGAATCGCACATCGTGTATCTAACCTGGCGAATTTCAATAAAAACGCTGACAATTTTTGAAAGAGTTTGCTGCTCACTGAGCAAGCACTGTATGGGGTGGATGTGGGGGAGGGTTGTAGCGAGGAGGCTCAGGAAAGTGAAATAGGTAGCTGGGTAACAGTAATATAGCGGGGTAGAGGGAAAAGTGCCAGGGAGGCTAGCCCTGATCTGACACACCCCAACAAGTTTGCAAAGTTGGCAGATGAGGGGGATGTCAGTTCAGGAATGTCAGCTCCAGTAAGCAAGGGACCAGGAGAGCAGGGCAGGCCAGACAGGTGCTGGTAGTGGAGTACAGATAGGGAAATCTGTCACAAAGACCGGGATTGTCAAACGGTGTCTTGTCTTCCTGGCGGTCGAGTTCGACACATTACGGATCGGGTTGACAGATTACTGGGAGGAGCTGAAGAAGATCCAGCAGTCATGCTCCATATCAGAACCAATGACAAAGTTAAAGGTAGGTGGAACGTCCATAAAAATGATTTTAGGCATTTAGGTCATACTAAGCTTAGGGCAAGGACATCAAAGGTAGTGTTTTCCAAAATACTACCTGTACCAAGAGCCACACAAGAAAGGCAGCAGGAGACTAGGGAGGTTAACAACTGGCTCAAGAACTGGTGTAGGAAGGAGGGGTTTAGGTTCCTGGAGAACTAGGCCGACTTTTTTGTCGGCTACAGGCTCTATCGTAGGGATGAATCAAAAGCATGGTATACACAGCACTTAGATCAATCAAGCCTGTATGCTGCACCACCCAAATCATATAAGCAAAGTAACAGATCCCAAAGGGAAAGTAGTGCTAATCTCATTTACATTAAAACGTAACATTTAATATCAATAATTAAAATGAGTGGCCAAAAAACAAAAGAATAGCCTTTGTGCATAGGGTAATATGATTGGAATGATCTTACCCGAATAACCAGATGCATATAAGTACAAATTGTCAAAGACGCCTGGGTTGATTCTGTAGAGGCAAGCAGTCACGGGAACCAGAAGGTGGGTCGTATTACTCACCCTAGTGCATCCCTGTACCTGGTATATCCCTCAGAGCTTCAGGAACCCAACCCTGGAATTGTACGCCCTAATATGCCCTACTTGAGGGGTAAATAGAACGTGCCTAACACAAAAAATCTGTCCCGACGTGTTTCATCTAATCTGTGGCCCTAGAATCATCAGGGGACATGGGGCCTAACATATGAAATGTGAATCCGATGTACCTACAGAAATAGATATAACTGAGTACATCAGGACGCCAGAGCTTAGTCAATTCAGCTCTGCCATTAAACACATGGCTAGTGAGCCATCTATGCTGAAAGGCTAACAGTGGTGAGACTAGCAGCAAGTGAACCAAGCATCTACCACAGTTTTATAGCCACAAGGATGCCTCCTCCTCCTGCAACTTCCTGTTTGTGAGCTAAGTCACAGGTCAGGTGTTCAAGTCACATGGTCCAAGCAGGGGAGTGGCCAGGGACGGCCTGGAAAGCACAAGCTTAACCCTTTGCCTCCCTTACACAGCGTGCACTCAGCACATAGTCAATACACAGACATGCCCTATACTAGGCATAAATGTCTCAGATACATTACCACAATGGGATTATTTACAGCAAGACTTCCTCAGCAGGCTCAAGGCAGTTTATATGCAAACCTGCTGCCAGGATACAGGCTAACGCCATCTACAGGCAAATATATATACTCTCAATAGAAAGGATGCTCATAAAATTAAAAAGAAGGAACAGAAATAGCAAGATGTGTATACATGGCATTATGTCAGAGAAAACAGCCGAAATTGAGCTGTTCGTTGAAGCCCTGGGGGGAGGGAGTTTTAAAGTAAAAATCCACCAGGATTCCCTCTGGAGGATCTTCTTATCCCAATTTCCCCTTTGTGGATAGGGGACCTTCTCTATCCCCATGAATCTGAGTTTTTGAGGGTCACCATTGTGCATTTCCACAACATGTCGGGCCACGGGGGTGTCTTTTTTGTTTTTAATATCACTGATATGTTCCCTGACCCTACGGCGCAATTCCCTACGCGTCTTACCCACGTATCGAAGGCCACATTCACAGGAAATAAGATAAATCACACCTGTGGAGCGGCAGTTTTTAAAATCACTTACAGGGAACGTCCGGTTACTTTCATTTCCACTGAATGTTTTTCTCGTGGACAGATGTTTACAAAAAGTACAGTGGCCGCATCTGTAACACCCCACAGTCCTATGTTCCAGCCATGTTCTGGGCCCACTTTCAGGGACAAAATGGCTATGCACCAGGGAATCTCTCAAATTTCTGCCCCGCCTAAAGGTAATAGATGGTTTAGGCCCCATGACTTTACACAGATCAGGATCCATCAGGAGAGCATCCCAATTTTTTAAGATAATCTCTCTGACCTCACCAGATCTAGTGCCATAGGAACCAACAAGCCTAATGATGCCAGACTTGCTATTTCTGTTCCTTCCTTTTCATTTTTTGAGCATCCTGCCTATTGAGAGTATATATATTTGCCTGTAGATGGCGTTAGCCTGTATCCTGGCAGCAGGTTTGCATATAAACTGCCTTGAGCCTGCTGAGGAAGTCTTGCTGTAAATAATCCCATTGTGGTAATGTATCTGAGACATTTATGCATAGTATAGGGCATGTCTGTGTATTGACTATGTGCTGAGTGCACGCTGTGTAAGGGAGGCAAAGGGTTAAGTTTGTGCTTTCCAGGCCGTCCCTGGCCACTCCCCTGCTTGGACCATGTGACTTGAACACCTGACCTGTGACTTAGCTCACAAACAGGAAGTTGCAGGAGGAGGAGACATCCTTATGGTTATAAAACTGTGGTAGATGCTTGGTTCACTTGCTGCTAGTCTCACCACTGTTAGCCTTTCAGCATAGATGGCTCACTAGCCATGTGTTTAATGGCAGAGCTGAATTGACTAAGCTCTGGCGTCCTGATGTACTCAGTTATATCTATTTCTGTAGGTACATCGGATTCACATTTCATATGTTAGGCCCCATGTCCCCTGATGATTCTAGGGCCACAGATTAGATGAAACGCGTCGGGACAGATTTTTTTGTGTTAGGCACGTTCTATTTACCCCTCAAGTAGGGCATATTAGGGCGTACAATTCCAGGGTTAGGTTCCTGAGGCTCTGAGGGATATACCAGGTACAGGGATGCACTAGGGTGAGTAATACGACCCACCTTCTGGTTCCCGTGACTGCTTGCCTCTACAGAATCAACCCAGGCGTCTTTGACAATTTGTACTTATATGCATCTGGTTATTCGGGTAAGATCATTCCAATCATATTACCCTATGCACAAAGGCTATTCTTTTGTTTTTTTGGCCACTCATTTTAATTATTGATATTAAATGTTACGTTTTAATGTAAATGAGATTAGCACTACCTTCCCTTTGGGATCTGTTACTTTGCTTCTATCGTAGGGATGGGCTGCACCTCAATGGGGAAGGGGCAGCTGTTTTGGGGGAGAAGATGGTTAGAATGTTGGAGGAGTGTTTAAACTAGGGACTGGGGAGGGTAATTACATTATAGGAGGGGAAGTTAGTGCAGATAGAGACCTAGGACAAGGTAATGGAACTGGGGGAGGAATGGAAGGAGGGACTAGAACAGTTCAGAAGAAAAGGTGTAGGGTAAAAAATATACATAAATCTCTCAATTGTATGTACACAAAAGCCAGAAGCCTGAATAATAAAACTGGTGAACTGGAATTAGTGATGTGTGAGGAGGGCTATGACATAGTGGGAATAACTGAGACATGGCTGGATGATAGCTATGACTGGGCAGTTAACGTACAGGGTTACAGTCTGTTTAGAAAGGATCGTGAGGGAGGGACATGAACATGTGGAGTCACTTTGGGTAGAAATACAAGGAGGCAAAAACATTAATAAAATAATAAAACAATAATAAGTTTATAACAAACCACCTAATATACCAGTCCACAGAAAATCTACTACTAAATGAAATAGGCAAGGAGGCAGATCATAATGAGGTGGTTATTATGGGGGACTTCAACCACCCAAATAAACACTGGGAAACTGAAACTTGTATATCTCATAAAGGAAAAGGGTTCTTGGCAATAACCAAAGACAATTACCTTTCCCAACTGGTTCAGGACCCGACTAGAGGGACAGCCATATGAGACTTTGTATAAACCAATAGACCTGACAGAACAACAGATGTGCAGGTTGGGGGGACACCTGGGAAATAGTGACCATAAAGTAATAAGCTTCCAATTGTCATTCCTCAGGGAGGAACAAAAATACAAAACTTCAAAAAAGCTAAATTTAGCCAACTAAGAGAGGCCATAGGCCTAACTAATTGGGACAAAGTCCTCAAAAATAAAATACAGCCACAAAATGGGAGATTTTTAAAAGCATCCTAATATCTAATTGTGAGAGGTACATACTTTATGGGAATAAAAGGTTAAGGAACAAGAAAAAAACAATGTGGATAATAGAACTGTAAAGAAAGCAATAAATGACAAAAAAAAAAAGCATTTAAATCACTAAAACAGGAGCAGAGCGAGGAAGCATTGACTAAACTAAAACTATATAAAGAAAAAAATAGAATATGTAAAAGACAAATAAAAGCAGCCAAACTAGAGGTCGAGAGATTAATTGCCAAAGAGAGTAACACTAACCCTAAAATGTTCTTCAATTATATAAATGGTAAAATGTATAAATCTGAAGGCATCGGTCCTTTACAAAGTAATTAGGGGGGAGTTGCAGTGAGAGATGAGGAGAAAGCAAAGCTATTAAATATTTTTTTTCTCCACTGTATTCACTGATGAAACGGTCAGATGAAATGCAGAATATAAAAGTAAATTCCCCATTAAAAGTGCCCTGTCTGACCCAGACCAAGACTTAACCCCTTCAACCCCGGGCCTGTTCTCACCTTCCTGCCCAGGCCATTTTTTGCTAATCTGACATGTGCCACTTCATGTGGTAATAACTTTGGAACGCTTTTACTTATCCAGGCCATTCTGAGAATGTTTTCTCGTCACATATTGTGCTTCATGACAGTAATAAATTTGTGGCAAAATATTTCATTTTTATTTATAAAAAAAACATCAAATTTAGCAAAATTTTTGAAAAATTTGCAAATTTCAATTTTTCTACTTTCAAAATACATAGTAATACCTCCAAAAATGGTTATTATTTTACATTCCCCATATGTCTACTTTATGTTGGCATCATTTTATAAATGTCATTTTACTTTTTTGGGACGTTAGAAGCCTTAGAAGTTTAGAAGCCATTTTTCAAATTTTCAACAACATTTCCAAAACCATTTTTTTAAGCACCAGTTCAGATATAAAGTGATTTTGAGGGGCATATGTAATGGAAACCACCCATAAATGACCCCATTTTAGAAACTACACCCCTCAAATTATAAAAAATGATGTTACAAAGTTTGTTAACCCTTGAGGTGTTCCACAAGAATTAAAGGAAAATGGGGGTGAAATTTCAAAATTTCACTTTTTTGGTAGATTATTCATGTTAATAATTTTTTTTCTTGCAACACAGCAAGGGTTAACAGCAAACTAAACCTCAATATACATTGCTCTGATTCTGCAGTTTACAGAAATACCCCATATGTGGTGGTAAACGTCTCTATGGGTTTGTGGCAGTGGTCAGAAGGAAGGGAGCGCCATACGGATTTTGGAGGCAGATTTTGCTAGAATGGTTTTTAGGCACCATTTTGTAATTGAGAGACCCTGACGTACCCCTACAGTGGAAACCCTCAAAAAGTGACCCCATTTTGGAAACTACACCCTTCAAAGAATATATTAAGGGGGAAAATGACCACTTTGACCCCCTAAGCGTTTTACAGAATTTGGAAACACTTGGCTGTGAAAATCAAAAGTTTCATTTCTTCCAATAAAATGTTGCTTTAGCCCCAAATTTTTCATTTTGACAAGGGGTAACAGGAGAAAAGCACCCCATAAGTTGTTCCCCATTTTCTCCTGAATAAGGCAACACCCCATATGTGGTGGTAAACTGCTGTGGGGGCACATGGCAGGACTCAGAACAGAACGAGCGCCATATGGATTTTGCAGAACAGATTTTGATGGATTGGTTTGCGGGAGCCATTGATTTTTATTTTTTTGAGTGATTATCTTATGTGGGGGCTCATTTTTTTGCGGGATGAGGTGACGTTTTCATTGGTACCATTTTGGGGTACATAAGACTTTTTGAGTCAAGGTGAAAAAAATAGCTGTTTTGGCATAGTTTTTTTTAGAAATTTTTTTACAGCATTCACCTGAGGGGGCAAATCATGTGATATTTTTATAGAGCAGGTTGTTACGGATGCGGCGATACCCAATATGTCTACCATTTTTATTTTTGGAAAGTTTTACACATTAGATTTATTTTTGAACAGAATAAAATCTTTTTTTTTTTGTGTTGCCATTTTCTGAGAGCCATATTTTTTAAATTTTTCGTGCGATTGTCTCAGGTAGGGTATCATTTTTGCGGGACAAGATGACAGTTTGATTGTCCTTTTCTCATATTCCTTCTTTTCCCTTTCATTTTATTTCTCCTTTCCTCTGGTCTCTGTCCCATTCATACTCATTCCTATATTTGTGCATGTCATTGTGTCTCTCTACGCTGCACACATGCACCCTAACCCAAATGCTGCAACATAGCCACGCACGCACTCTTGACTGTCTCTCCCTGTGTACCTACGCACAGCCGTGCAGGCGCTCTGACCTTTCTTAAACGCTGCACCATCTCCCTGCAGCACTCACTGCTGTCCCATGGGAACTCCTCATGTCTCTCTATGGTAAGCTTCAACAACCGGCTCCTGGGTTTGCCCCCTTCGTTCTCCCTGTACATTATACTT
Organism: Rhinella marina; assembly: GCA_900303285.1. Classification (NCBI taxonomy): domain Eukaryota; kingdom Metazoa; phylum Chordata; class Amphibia; order Anura; family Bufonidae; genus Rhinella; species Rhinella marina. Next base: position 31,644 of record ONZH01022281.1, read on the forward strand.
ACCTTTTGTACAGTACTATGATGTATGGCTGTTCACCTCATTGTTGCAATAACCAACTTTTATTTTTCCATTCGCGCAGCCATATGAGGGCTCATTTTTTGCTGGACAAGATGCATTTTTAATGCTAACATTTACCATGTCTTGTATTGGAAAACAGCAAAACATTATTTGTGGGGGAATAGTAATAGTGCTGTTTCTATTTTTGCAGATGACACCAGACTTTGTAGTATGGTACAGTCTATGGAATATGTAAATAAGTTACAAGCTTGGCAAATGAGGTTCCATACAGACAAATGTTAAATTATGCTGCCCGCAGATTATTAGTCCCTGAGTGTATATGTCCTAATGGAGTAAAACTGGGAGAGTCACTTGTTGAGAAGGATCTGGGTGTATTAGTAGATCATAGACTAAATAACAGGATGCAATTCTAGTCGGCTGCCTCTAAGGCCAACAGAATTTTGTCTTGTATTAAAAGAGGAACGCTTCCTTCCCGATAATCTGCTGCTCTGTCGTTCCATGTAAAGAGACCTTAAAGGGAACCTGTCATCTCCGAAACACCCCCTGAACTACAGTAAGCGGTGTATAGTGTAAGTGATGCTGAATCCGAATATGTAAGTTTTATCTTCATACTCACTTCCATTCTGATGTTGTGCTCCCACAAACCTGCAGTAAAATGCACTCACTGGACTCCGGTGCTCACTCACATAATGGAGAGGACTCAAAGAAGAGTCCAGTGAGTGCATTTTACTGCTGGTTTGTGGGAGCACAGCGTCTGAATGGAAGTGAGTATGAAGATAAAAATTACATATTCGGATTCAGCATCACTTACACTATACACCACTTACTCTAGTTCAGGGGGTGTTTCGGAGATGACAGGTTCCCTTTAAGATCCTGTAGTTCTGCTCTGCCCGAGACACCCGCCAATCAGGGCATAGCTGCTTTCTCTATTCACTGCATAGTGATCATTGGGCACTATGCACCTATCTGATAAGAAGCCAGAAGCAGTAATAAAATGCTTCTGTCTTCTCCTCGGGTACTGCTAGGGGACAGGAGCAGTAACTTTAATCCAGCACTAAGTGGAGCTCACACGATCAGTGTTTGTACAGCTGAACGTGCACTGCAAGACGACTGAGGGGAGATCTAATAACTATGTATAAATATACGGGATCAGGGATCAGTACAGAGTTCTCTCCCATGATCTATTTATCCCAAGGACTGTGACGAGGGTACATCCTCTGCGTCTGGAGGAAAGAAGGTTTGTACACAAACATAGAAGAGGATTCTTTACGGTAAGAGCAGTGAGACTATGGAACTTTCTGCCTGAGGAGGTGGTGATGGTAAATTTACTAAAAGAGTTCAAGAGAGGCCTGGATGTATTTCTGGAGTGTAACAATATTACAGGTTATAGTTAGTAGAGAGGAGTTGTTGATCCAGGGAGTTATTCTGATTGCCTGATTGGAGTGGGGAAGGAATTTTTTCCCCTAAAGTGGGGAAAATTTTCTTGTACCTCACAGGGTTTTTTTTGCCTTCCTCTGGATCAACTTGTAGGAAAACAGGCCGAACTGGATGGACAGATGTCTTTTTTTGGCCTTATAAACTATGTTACTATGCAAACCGTGGCTATAGTAGGGACGCACAGCGCCCGGCAAAGATTAGTCTCTTGCAGATTCAGATGTTCCATTTGCATTGTGCATGTCACGTACAGGTTCATGCACAATATAAACTTGAGAAGAACTATTCAGCTCTTCTAACATGCTTGTTTTACTAATTAATTGCATTCCTCTTAAATCACAATTCTGGAGCATTTATTCTCATTACTGTGTTACGTCCCTCATTTATTATTCCTGCTATATGGTTATGAAGAAATGTACAACTTGGTGTTTCCAACTGGGAGGGTGTCACTGCACAGTCTGACACTGTCCAATCTGTGAAGGAACATATCATCAATTGATAACACTTCAATTGAACAGTTATTAATTTTTAGTAGGGATATTAGATGGGCACAACAGAGCCATAAGAATAAATGCTCTAGAATTGTTATTGGATGGGGAATGCAACTTAAAGGACGTGTCAGGAGAAGTGAAAGGTCCTCTTTAAAAAAAAAAAAAAAAAAAAAAAAAAAAACAGTCATTTTATTTGCTATCAAACACTACAGACTTTAGAATAAAACACTGTCCTTAAAGAGAATCTTTCACCTGTTTTTCACCAATATAACTAACAGCAGTGCCCCGCAGACACATCCCAGACATACCTGTGTGCACTTTGTGTCTGTATTACATGTCCAGAAAAAGCACTTTTATTCTCCAGGAAAACAGCTCCCAAGTGCCCAGCTCTGCTGCACCAAGTGCTCAAAGCAAACCAGACTGAAGAGGGGAGGGCTGCTTTAGCTGCTCATATCTTGGGATTGGTAGCATATAGAAAAATGGTTCTGACCTTCTTTGAAAGCTGCCATTCCAAGCTTTCAAATGATACCAAGTCACATTATATCCAGTATATCAGAAGATATAGCTGTTAGAAATCGAGTCGGGAGAGAAAGCTGTTTTTAGTTTCACTTTCAGCTGGGCACTTGGGAGCGGTTTTCCTGCAGAATAAAAGTGCTACACAGGTATGTCTGGGATGTGTATGCAATCTTCTGTGGGGCACTGCTGTTAGTTATAGATGAAAAACAGGTGAAAGACTCCCTTTAAATGTATTGATGGTTGGTAAGCCAGCTGATCTGGTTGAACAAGACCAAGTGATTCCAGACAAACCAGTCACTGTATTATGCAAAGATCTGACATGAATATGAGATTTTCCATTTTTTGGGACATTTTTGAGTAGTAGAATCTAGAGAGAACTGTAACTAATATATGCTTAACTCAGGAAATTTCGCAGGTTAAGGCTTCTTTGACACAGCCTCCGATCCGTATATTTTGCCGTTAGGATGTGGACCCATTCATGTTTCTGGGTCAGCAAAAAAATGCTGACAACACACTGTGTGCTATCCGCATCCGTATGTCCATTCCGTAGCCGTGCAAAAAAAATAGAACATGTCCTATTCTTGTCCGTTTTGCGGACAAGGATAGGCATTGTTACAGTGGATCTGCAAAAAAAAAAAAAAAAACGGATGCCATATGGACGTCATCCGTTTTTTTTTGCAGATCCGCAATTTGCACTGTGTGGATGGCAGTTTTTTTTTGTTTTTTTTAGAGCATGATCTAATTGAAGCACCGTATTTTCTGGACTACAAGTGGGAAAAAGTGGGAAAGTGACAGTGTGTCTTAATGCAGCCCAATGTGGCAGACAATGTGGCATTGTTGGGAGGAAAGCGTTCTCTCCCAGTAATTGCCTACTCGCTAGTGGAGGAGACCATTGCTATTACACGCACCAATCTTTTCCAAAGCATGTCCCCATGTTGTGATCTGCTGCTGGCAGCAGATCATTATTACACACCACGATCTGCCACATGCAAAATCTTTTTAACATGTCAAAAGATTTGGATTGCCCGATGATGGAACGTTTGCTTGTTCATCGGGCAATTGGCGGCAGTATTACAAACACTCATTAGCGATCATCTGCTGGAAAATCAGGAGGTGTAATACAGGCTTTATAGTTCGAATGCTAATGACCACTTCCATTATGGAAGCGGTTATCTGAGACTGATGGAGGTTAGGGGGGTCTGATCTGAGGCTGATGGAGCTTAGGGGCCTGATTTTGGGGTCTAGTATGAGGTCTGATGAAGAAATTCCTTTTTCTTATTTTACTCTTCTAAATCTGGGTGCACCTTAGGAAATGTTCCAGGTGCCTAGAGAAGGGGCGGGAACTTTAGGCATGGCCACTGTAATTTTCTGGAACATTTACTGCTGTTTTCACACATGCGCGCACTCGGACATATCCCAGAGTTAGTACTAGGGCCCTGGGGAGAAAAAGTCTGGGTAAAGTCCGGGACTGATATTGCGGATGTGTGCGTTCACACATACAGCCCCTCCGGGTAAACTCCAGAAAATGTCAGGATTCCACTGTAAGTGTGAATGGGGCGTTATAGTCTGAAAAATATGGTAGATTTGCTGCTTTTCTTCCTCAAATTGACTTTAATATAAATTTAACATGTGTGTCAATTCCTTCAGTGGCCATCCAGCACAAAAAGCCGAATAGTGATTTAAAGCAGCCAGATGGCACTGTCCCTTTTCAATGGCAGAATATATTTTCAGCCATTATTAAAAATATTTGTCTACATATGCCAGGACTCCAAACAAGGAGCTTAAAAAGTACTAGATAATCAACGTGTTTCTTAACAAAGAATAAGCTTTACTTTTGCAATAACCTTCACAAGAAGACAACTGATTTCACTTTTCTTCATCCTGCCCAAGTTTTTCCACAATTACAAAATATTATCAGTCAGCAGAGATAACGTATAATGTATTGAGACACACTTAGGATACAGAAAAACAAGCAATTCTTAAAAGGGATATTACTATATTGCATGTCATAAATGTCTGGAACCCATGGCCATGAAATGGGAGCAGATGCTTTCTCCTTTCAAATCAGTTCGTGACCATGCTTGTTTAGGGGCCTTTTAATTGAAGTCACCAGATGAAGTCCGTTAGGAGGTCAGTTACTTATGTGCAAGATGGCAATACCCCATTTAACCTCCTCCAAAGCCAGATTTGAAGAAATCTAAAGCACTTCCCCACTGCATATGAAATTCTGTTGCTACAGGCCCTTGGTCAGACTTTACAGTTACTACCAAAAATAGGTTTGAGGGCAATTCTTTAAAAATGCAGCGAAACCTCAACTTTAGGACTAAGCCATATACAGTATCTTTTTAAAGTATGTATTTATTATGGCTAAATATTAGAAATATTGAGTCTTGGCTTTTTCAATCATGAGTATAGGATAGGATTTGCTGCATGTTTGTATATACAAAATATATAACTAATTATAGCATGTAATATGCTTGTTGTAAAGCACTTGTAAATGTACCATATTGTAACCCAGAAGCAAGACCAGTTTGAAATAAATTATTAAGATTAATTAAAAATGTATGTATGTTTATAGCAAAATAGGACTGGATACTATGAGAGGAAAAGTACAGGAGCCTTTGGCATAAAACATACATGGACCATCTATGTCAGTGATGTCTAACCTCCGGCACTCTAGCTGTGGTGAAACTACAACTCCCGGCATACTTCATTCATTTTTATGGAGTTCTGAGAACAGCAAAGCAAGTGTGCATCTTGGGACTCGTAGTTTTACCACAGCTGGAGTGCCAGAGCCATCAAAGATCTATGTAAATGAAGCTGCACTTACATGGTTGTACTTGTGGCCCTTGTGAGGTCCAGCCATTAAGAGCACCTTTCTTTAGCTAAACATATTTCCTTCAAATGGAATCTGAGTCTATTTTAGAACAAAGCAGATAAGCTCAAGACAGCAAATATTGCCAGGGCCATAAGTGCAGCATGATGGTATATCCACATGGGACGTGTTTGCCCCCGAATTTGTATATTTCAAATCCACAGTGTTTTACAGTACTAACAAAGCAGATGATATCTTAACCCTGGAGGGTTTTTCATTATTGTGTTTTCATTTTGTAATAACTTTTTTTGTTTTTCCGTTCACATAGCCGTATGAGGGCTTGTTTTTTATGGGAAAAGTTGTACTTTCCGACTCCACTATTTAATATTGCGTATGATGTAGTGGGGAGCAGGAAAAAAATTACAAATGGGGTGATGTTCGATGTGCGATAAAACTGACCAGTTACTTTCATGCTACAGGGCAGTAGGAATCCAGCGATTCCTTGTATGTATAGTTTTTCTTGTGTTTTGATAACGATAAAATAAAAAAAACCTTGGAAAAAAATCAGTTTTATTTTTCTTTGTCGCCATATTCTGACTCTGTAGTTGTGTACAGAGATGTGTGAGCATTCATTTTTTGTGGGGTGATATGTACTTTTTATTGATATCATTCTGGGGTGAGTACGACTTTTTGATCACTTTTTAATTTTTGTGGGAAATGAAGCGACCAAAAATGGCAAATTTTATGCCATTTTAACATTTTTTTTTTTCCATTTCGCAGTATGGGGGAAAAATGGTATTTTTTATAATATGAGTGTTTTCCACATGGCGATACCCATGATGTGTATTTGCAAAAAATGTTTTTGCATCGCTGCTTTCCAAGGCCCAAACTTTTTTATTTTTCTTTCCATAGAGTTGTGCGAGTGCTTGATTTTTGCAGGACGACTTGTATTTTTCGTTGGCATCATTTTGAAGTAAATGACGCTTTTTGATGGCAACTAAGGATAAATTAGCAATTCTGTCATTTAAAAAATTTTTTATGGCGTTCACCATAGGGGATAATTTACATGATATTTATGTAGTCTGGGTCATTATGGACGTGGCAATACCAAACATATGGAGGAAAAATTTTTTCTGCAATTTTTTTGATTGAAAGGTATTTTCAATGGAAAAAAAAATATTTTTAATGGATTTTTTTAAATTTAATAAATATGATTTTTTTTTCCCTTTTTTTTACTACTTAATAGTCCCACAAGGGGACTATAACAGACAGTATTTTGAATGATCTTATCTCTCTATAGTGCATTGTATTTTAATGGCAATGCTATTCTGACATTGACCAGTAGGCTGAGCCAGAGTGGCGCAGTTTGCTAGAATTTACTCAAGGCAGGCTTGGGGCCTGCTTTCACACACACTGGCACCCTGCAATAGCATTTGCGGGGTGCCGATGGCAGACAGAGGGAATCCACTCCCTCTGTCAGCACTTTACATGTGGCAGGCGCCATTGCCCACGGCATGTAAAGTGTTAAACAGCCCGGATCGGCACTCCTGCCGGTCCAGGCTGTTAGAGCAGGGCTGCGGCTCTCATGTGAGGAGGGACCTGTGCAGCGCTTAGACTGGGCCGCCGTAAAACACACCCCTTAGTGACCGCCGTAAAACACGTATGGGTGGTCACTAAGGGGTTAAAGACAAGATGGCAGCACTGGTAAGGTACAAAATGGGACACTTTGGAGCTATTTTTTAACATACTTCAATTACTGAAATCGTACATTTCTATTACAAAAATGGTCAGTATCACTTAAGAAATATTATCCTCGTACTGTGAAAAAAGATCAGCAGCATAAAATAACCATGTAGTCTGGATTGGTTTCCACAGCATGTTAATTTATACTGCAGATGTCCATTATTGATTTCCTCCTTTGTAAATACTCAGCAAAATCAACTACAAATTCATAGCTGAATTTCCACAGAGGAGAGGCTGCAGAATCCATGTGGCCATATACCCCAATCCGTCATTCACACGTTAGTGTTTTGGTCAGTGATTTCCATCAGTGATTGTGATCCAAAACCAGGACTGGAGCCTCCACAGACATTTGGTATAAGGGAAAGATCTGCACCTGTTCTGTGTTTAGAGCCTCACCTGGTTTTGGCTCACAATCACCGATTAAAAATCACTAACCGAACACTGATGTGTGAATGAGGCATAAGGTTTATTGCTCTCCCATGCTAAATGGAATTGATAATGGTTCCCTATCTTTTTTACCATTTCATTCTAGAGATGAAGGAAACCCCCCAAAAGGATCCCTCCTTCTCTTGGCTAGGATTTCTTTCTGTTTTTAGAAGTGAAAACAGATTCACATAACAGTCATATAAATTGAGCATGAATGACTGAAGGTATTGCAAAGGCTGTCCATATTTTGCCTCTTATAAAACTGTGAAGGTAGACAAGCATACTCTTAATTATACTGTATATGTACACACAAACTTACACACTGTATTATAACATACATGAGGATAATAAATTTCTTTAAATAAAACATTGCCTAATAAAATGGCTTCAAATAAAGAGCCGCTGTTGATCTGACGGGAGGATTCTGTGCTCTTCCAACCGATGTCCGGACTCCTTCCTCTGCAAGAGAAGTTTATGCCGTCACATCCCTCAATGATGTTCTTTTGTACTGATGATATACACTTTTCCAGCCATGTACAACCTGAAACAGATAAAGTATTTTAAGAAAAATACTGTATTTCCATGTATTGTACAATTTGTCTAGAATTTTTTTCTCCTAAAAGTGACAGCTAAAAATCACAGCATGCTTAACTACAAACTGAATTGTGTAGCTATGTTTAATATTGTGTATTTTTAAGTAGGAATGGATAAGTGATAAATACTTTTCATTTGATAATCCCTTTAAATTGTGAGGAAACAATATAGATAACAAGGAGTAGGGTAATCGTGTTGGGAACTGTAGATTTTGTGCTGGGAACTGTATTATTTGAAGGCGTTTCACAGTTTTTACTCAATTTTAATTTAGTGGTAAAAAACAAACAAACCATATGACCTTTAAGAATGCAATGATTTGCCAATAAATAAAGGTATTGTATGTGGTATGATTTTCTTGCAGGAATTTTTCAGCCCAAAGCAGGTGCAGATCTATTCATGATACCTAATCTGAGAGTAGGCTTGGCCCCTGAATTTGCCTCACAATAAGTGAGTGCGGATCCTGCAGTTCGGGCATCCGCCTTCAAACTGTCAATATTTGGTCAGCATTTGATCAGTTTTGGTATAGGAATGGGTCCAAAACCGAGACAACATGTGATGGAAATATTTGCATGTCTTCTGGACCCACTCCTGCTTTTGGCTTGTAAATCATGATCAAATCCTGAAGCAAAATACTGACCGTCTGATGGACGGTCTTATGGACACTTAAACAACAGGACCTTTTTTGTATTTTTCTGTTCTTCTGACAGATCGGATGAATGGAAAAATAAACTGTGATGTCAACGCTGCCAGTAGAGGCCCAGGAACAGTGTGGGGAGGGTGGCAACAGCATGAAGAGTCAAAATAGTGGCCTTGGAACAGAGTAGGGGGTGCGCAACAGCAGTGGCAGTAACAGCACAACATGGTGGCAGATCACAGTAGCAGCAGATCGAAGTAGAGGCAGCAGGTGTGTGACAGCGTCAGAATAGTGGCCGAAGCACGTGGGCAGAAGTAACGGTCCATTTGTCACAATGTAGTGCAACACACTACAGTTAGAACATTTCTACCATAATTATCTAGTCTGTTGTATCAGGCACTGGTCTATGGAAATCCTAGTTGATCCAGGCCTGATTCATCTTTATAAAGGTTAGTCTCTCAACATTTTTTGTTCTTTGGGATTATTGCAAACTGCTGCACTAAACACTTGTTCTAATGTCACACTACTGGCCAGACAGGAAAGCTTGACCAGGGCAAACTTGAAATTTCACAGGGACCACCATAAATAAAACATAGCCTTTATTAAAAATATATATATATATATATATATATATATATATATATTAAACAAAAGAAGAAATACATATAAAATGGGAATATTGTCTACAAAGGTCTGTGGTGGGTATTCAATTGGATATAAAGTGTAAAGGGTAGGGAAGAAGAATCTATCCCTATTGTGACCCTATTCTAAGATGCCCTAACTACAAACGGAATAGCCGCCCTGATACAGTAGAAACCACCACCACTATAATCCTAATAGGTACAAAACCACAGGGGGAAGACACAACACAAGAAATAACAAAAAAAATACAAATATAAAGTACTAGCAGAAATACCTCCTTACTACAATGGGATCAAAAAGTGATCCCAAGGTGGTATGCAAGCAATCAGTAATGTTACACTGGATGATGTTGATCGTGGTCAAAATTGACCACAATTTCAACTATACATTAAGAGTAGATTACTGTTAACAGATGTCCTAAATGTCCCAACGCATTTTGCCATTACATAATTGGCTCATCAGTGGACCAATTCTCTAATTCAGTAACAACTAAAAATCAAATGAAAAAAGGTATTAAGTAGGATATCAATAAAGAAAGATGACAACAGGCACCACCCCTCGAAAAAATGAATAGTTAATCAGATCCACCTGATGGCGTGGCCCTTCAGTAAAGGTGCGGATATGTGCTCCCCTTGCATAAGTGAAGTAGGAGGCAGAAAATCTGATATTGCACATAAATTACACATAAAAAATACCACAATATATTGCGGCCCCACCCATACTTGTGTGCACCAGGGAGTGATGCTGAATGGTGAAGGAGGGCGATCGGTCTCAAGAAAGTAATGCTGGTGGGCAAACGTGGTCAGTTGTGGCCACAATTCAAATTTGGTTGCCCAGTAGTCCAGGGGATCTTGGATCTGGGGTAACTGGCTGCACTCCAAGTATGCCACCACCTGTTGGTTAAGGTTCTGCTCAATGTCCTGCTGCTGGGTTTTATCTTCAGTAGGCAGGTGAAGAAAAGTGCTCATCAGAGCCTTAAAACTTAAGTTGCTGGTGCTGCTCCTGCCCTCCCCCCCAACCCCAACAGCAGTCATGGCAGTGGAGCGTGAGCTCAGAGGATCCCCCCCCCCCCCGTTAGACCTTTGTGAGGATGGGTGCATGTAGGCAGCAACCAACCGACTACAAAGAATGTCTTGATAGTAGCTGAGTTTTTGATCTCTCTCAGAATGTCTAAACAAGGCCCCCATTTTGGACCGTTAAGGAGGGTCTAACATTGTGGAGAGCCATTATTCATCCCTCTGCCGATTGGTAATAATACGGCTGTCAATACACAAGCAACTCAGCATGCATCTGGCCCTTTCCGCAAGGGACTCCCTGCCTCCATCTCCACTGCATACTGTCATGGTTTGTTGGGGTCATCTGCATCATCGCCCTCTAGCTCCTCTCCTGTTGCTTGGGCATATAAACGACCTAGTTCTGTATAGAATTCCTGGGCGTTTATTTCCTCCTGTGCCTGTACAGCCTCCACAGGGCTCAGGTGGCCGTGAGATGTAAGCGCCATATCTTCTGTCACTTTGTCAGTCAGATATATCAGCATCCCCTCCAGGATCTGAAGGAGTGGAATTACATCATTCATCCCGTAGTCCTGGAGAACAAATAAAGTGGCCTCCTCAAAGGGCCTGAGGAAATGACAGGTGTCATGCATGAGCTGCCACTGTCTAATGTCAAAGTTACACCGGGGTTAGTCCTGTCTATGTGCATCATCTGGAAATCGGTCACTGGTTTCCTCAGTTGGTCCAGCATGTGGAGGGTGGAGTTCCAATGTGTGGACGTAGCATATGAGACTATGTAGGGAAACACCATTCTGTCTTTGCACCTCAATGAGTGTATGTTTTGCTCAGTGGCTGACGTGCATGCATAGTTTCCCTGACATTTTCAAGACATATTGCAGTTGGGTGGAACTGGATGACAGCCAGATTGAAGATATACGTCATTTTTAGCCTTCTCTTACGTAGGGCAGACAAAATGCTCTTCTACGATTCGAATTTCTGGTTGACGACAAGATGCAGTTCCTCCCCAGTGTGACTCCTTTCGCCCAGGCTGACCAGGTGCAGAAACGTGTGCTTTGCATAGGTGCTATGCTGGAGGACCACTCTGAACGGTGTCTACAGTGGAAGCTGAGGACAAAGTGAAGAATGAGGAGGCAGGGGAGGACATTGGCACAGAAATCCCACGATTCACCTGGCCAAGTTGCTGGTATACCTGGGCCGGAACCACATTTAGGCCTCATCAGTGCGGCTGCCGCAGACAGAACCAGACCTGTGGGTCCGTTCTATTTTTTGCGGTGCGAAGGCACTCCGTAGTGCTTCCATGCCTCCATTCTACACAGCACCTTCCGGATTGTGGACCCATTCAAGTGAATTCCAGTGTTTGAGGTCTGCAATACGGACATGGCCGGGCAACAGCCGTGTGCATGAGGCTTTACCCAGTGGGCTGTAATGGACATATATACTCTTTGACCATAGTTACAGCTCCACACGTCAGAGCTGGCATGAACTGTATCAGGCGCGACAGGCTTAAAGACTGACCCAGCTTCTGCTCAACATACGTGTGCAGGGCTGGTACAGCTTTTTTAGAGAAGTAATGACGGCTTGGGACTCCACCTTGGGTGAGCACAAGCCCTCAGTCCCCAATATGGAAAGGGAGGGACTGTAGTACCAGCAACTTGGGGAGGTGCACATTCAGCATCTACACCTCTGAATGAGTGCACGAATCCTGTTGTCTCTTTGCCATCGCCTCGCTGATCAATTGATGGTGAAACACGTGGCGAAGAGGAGGAGTATGAGGAGCAATAGATGAAGGGAAGAAACAACAGCTTCCTTCTGCAGAGGAGTAATGACTGGTGGAGAAGGCATGCGGGCTGCTGGGAGATGCAGCGGTTGCTGCGTCAGGCTGTACCACTACATTAGTTCCACTGTTTGATGCAGGGCCGTGGTGCCAACATTAGTATCCTGACCACGCTTCACCTTCTGCCCATATATCCTGCCTACATCCATGCTAATGTCCTCCAGTGAGGGCCCCTTGGTATGTGCTGTCATGGCTGTGGTTGATTCAGTGGTGAAGGCTAGGGTTTCTCACGCATTAATATCTCTAGTGTATAGTCATGTACTAGACAAAAAGATGCACAATTGTCTGGAAGCTCCCATAGGCAAATGGGAAAGGGATGTGGGAGAGATTACAGAGGAGCAATGGAGGGATGTATTGGGGGCGGTACCCTCGATATCATTAAGCGTGGCGCATAGAAGATCGCAACTATTCTTGATACACCGTATGTACAAGACGCCGCGACTTATGTTTCAGATGGGTTTGCGCCTAGATGCTACCTGTCCGAGGTGTGCTACCCCAGATGCAGACCTACTCCATATGTTCTGGACTTGTAAGCAGCTAAAACAATACTGGGAAGATGTATATGCAAAATTGGATGAATGCTTCTCGATTAAGTTACCACAAAACCCTTTGGTGGGTGTGTTAGATTATGTAGAAGAGCTTCCGACTACGGCCACCCATAAATTAGCGATTGCCAGATTATTATACGTTGCTCAGAAAACAATAGCGAAATATTGGATTCAGCCGGCTCCTCCGTCTGGGGCGGAATGGATTCAAATGGTCAACCATATGATAGCCATGGAGAGTGGAGTGCATATGAAGAGGGGTACGGTCAAAAAGCTTGTTAAGCAGTATGGGGGGTGGATGTCTGGTCCTGGGAAACAGTCTAGGCGTCTGGTGAATATTTGGACTCGTATTGTTATTAGTGGTATAGGAGTTTAAATGGTGTCCTGTCTGAGGTGGATTGCGGCCACACGGAGAATGGGGGTGGGACGGGAATAGTTAAGGGTTGGGGGGAGGGTAAAGTGTAATAACTTGACATAGGTTCTGCATTTGTTTGCTAAACTGATTTATTTGTGCACAAACCCATACCAATGTACATCCATTTTACTCTCTCGAGTACATACTGTACCAATTCTATTTGTTTTTTTCTATTATGATTTTTGTTACGAAAACAATAAAAAAGATCTGATTTAAAAAAAATGTCCTCCAGTGACTTGATAAGAAATTCCCACAGTGCCGAGTACAGCATTTTACCCCCATTACTCCATGTTGTCTGCCTTTATGAACCTGTGCACCGCTAGTCGTTTCCTGACAGATAGGCTCCTGAGTAGCAGATGGTCTACCTTGGGTGTGTTTCACTCCAGATCTGCCACTGCTTCCACCCTGCTGGCTCATCGGCACGCTTCCACCCTGTTGCTGTCTCACAGGCTTGCTGCCACCCTCACCCACTGATGATTATGATGATGACCCCACTTCACCCAGCTCACATGTGCGATCATCCACTACTGTCTGGTTGTCACCCTCACCAGTCTCATGGCCACGTCCCTGACCGCTCGCAACACATGATCCCAACCAACTGTTGCTAGTTGCACGCCTAACTCTACTCCACGTCTTTGCTGGTCTGTAGCTGCTGACTGTCCTCACCAAGTTCATCTTCACTGAAAAGTGGAGCAGAGCCGGCAGCATGCATTATTTCCTGAGCAAAAGGAGGAGCAAAAAAAAAAAAAAAAAAAGAGACAGTTGCAGGACAGGACACAGAGATTATTCCTGGGCCATGCCAACTAAGTGTGGTGTCAGAGGAACCCACCGATTTCTCGCTGTGTGTATCTGTCACCTGAGATGATGATGAAAAGCAAGTCAACCATTCCAGTTCAGCTGGACTGTTGGTCAAAACACAACCAGAGGATGACAGTAGCAGCTGTAGGCTGTTGTTGTGGTTGCTGCTACCACCACCCCTTCTTCTGTTGCTTCTTGTGCCAGTTACAAATATATTATTGCCACTGCCAGTTCCTTTTGAGGGTCCAGACAACTGTCTATTGTGCCATAGTGTACAGTAACTGAATCAGTAATGTAACTGAAAGTATTAGTGGCACAGCATATGAACTAGAACTATGAATAACTGAACAGATTAATTATTTAAGACACATCAGATGAACTAGGTAAATGCTCCTATATATTAGACCGCTTGTTGACAATAAGTGTGATAAATGACTAAGGGGGTCAAACTGGTGTCAAGAACAACTGGCTTAGTTTCCTATAGCAATCCCTCCTTTCATTTTCCAAAGGAGCTGTCCAAAATGAAAGGTGGAATCTGATTGGTTGCTATGGGCAACTAAGCCAGTTCTACTTTACACCAGTTTGATAAATGACCCCCATGTCTATGTATAACAGAACAGATTATTAATAATAATTATGAATGGCACAGCAGATGAGCTAGGTAAATGTGCCTATATATTAGACCATCTGATGAACAGTAAGTCTATGTATAACAGAACAGATTAAGAATAAATGGTAAAGCATTTAAACAAGATGAACAGGGCGATTACACTGAGCTTGAACTGTCCCTGCAGTCTCTTATGCTCTCCCTATAGTGTGTAAAAACTCTCCCTACAATCTCCCTACACTGCCCCTATCCAATATTCTACAATTAAAATCTTTGTTAACCACTGCCCATAGCACTTGGCACGTCTGTCCCTATGTTCAGCTCACAGTAAAATTGCAGAGACCGGACGGGATGAGGCTTTTACAGGGATGTGACATCACAGGGGATGGATCTACTGACTGGCTGGCTGCATGGCATTATGGTCATATCACGTTCCTGGGCTTCTTGCTTTCACGCCATTTTAGGAAAAACTGATTCGTTACAAGGAAACGCGAGGAAATTCGGAGTTGTGGACTATGAAATTTTTCCTGAAATTTGGATCAAATTCAATTTGTTTCACTTCAATTCGCTCAACTATTAACATTGGGATACATTGGGATACATTCTCAATATTAAAGAGATAGTCACTGGCTTTGAAATCCATGTACTGATCAATTGTACTATTGCCACTTAATTTAGAAGCACACAATATGCGTTGGCTATTGTGTTCTAGTGTATTAGTGTTCTATGATACAGTTAGTTCCTATCTATTGTACTGTGCTCACATCATTATGTAAAGGCCCTATTAAACTCCACGATTTCGGGCCAATATTGCTCATATAATCGAGCAGCTGATCAGCCTGTGTGATTAGGGATGTGCTGATCATCTACTGTTCCTCTCTCATTCAAATTATCATCCATCAGCGCTCGCACTACCTGAAGATCAAGCAGTGTAATACCACCCTAAGTACAGTACAATAGACCTGTGATCAGATAGGAAATGATTATCATAAATTACTATGATGAAGTCAGTTCGAGTCGCTCTAACTGGGCTGTAAATAAGTGGAGTTTAAAGAAGCGGAGTGCTGGTACTGAGTGTGATTTTGTGAGAGTGATTGCAAATAGCTGCATATAGTTTATAGCAAATATCCTTGTGAGTTTAGTGCTTGCATTTTGGTACTGACATTTAAACCCATTTCTTTTTCTCTGCTGTATACCTGGTTAAGGGGAGTGGTTTGTGACCCCAGGTGCCTTTTAATTGCTTTGCTGATCTCTTCCTGAGCTCGCTCTAACTGGGCCGGCTGTGTAAGTGGGCTGTGAATAAGTGGAGTTTAAAGAACCGAAGTTTAAGACAAGGAACAAGAAACTAAGGTTTGCTAGATTT
The DNA here is from genome assembly GCA_900303285.1 of Rhinella marina. NCBI lineage: Eukaryota > Metazoa > Chordata > Amphibia > Anura > Bufonidae > Rhinella > Rhinella marina. Next base: position 47,532 of record ONZH01022281.1, read on the forward strand.
TCCTTGTGTATTGCTAGATTCTTGCTAGTCCTCCAGCAGACAATGTCTAAATCTTAAATCATATTTACCGTTTACCTTCTTTACTGTTCATCCCCATCTAACATATGTTCCATGGACAATGCTACCAAGTGTGTGTCCTGTGCAATGTATGCATGCCTTGAAGAGCCATTCGAGGGTGAATACATTTGCACTAGATGCAATCACGTTGCATATTTGGAAGCTCAGATCATGGATCTAAATAAGCAGCTTGACATACTTAGGGGCACTGCAAAACTGGAGAGAGGCTTAAACCTCACTGTGAAGGCACTGGCTGGGGTCAGTGAAAAGGAGGTGGGCAAGATCAGGTCAGCAGTTGGGGTAGAGAGAAAAGTGCCAGAGAGGCTAATCCTGAGCTGGAACTCCCTAGTAAATATGCTTGCTTGGCTGATATTAGGGATGAATGCACAGGGCCATCAACACTGCAGTAGGGCGTTTCTCCTAGAACCAGGAGGATGACCGCTGCAGGGAGGATAGGAAAAGGAGAGCAGCAAAGGTCAGACAGATGCTGGTGGTAGGGGACTCATTTGACCGGGAATGCCAAACAGTGTGTTGTCTTCCAGGTGCTCAGGTTCAACATATTGCGGATCGGATTGACAGATGGCTGTGTAAGGCTGGGGAAAACCCGACGGTCATGGTACACATTGGCACCAATGACAAAGTCAGGGGGAGAAATGGTCCTTAAAACGATTTTAGGGAACTAGGAGAGAAGCTCAAATCCAGAACCTCCAAGGTAGTGTTTTCAGAATTACTACCAGTTCCAAGAGCATTACCAGAGAGATAACGGGAGCTTACGGAGTTAAATAAGTGTCTCAGAAGCTGGTGCAGGAAGGAAGAGTTTGAGTTCATGGAGAACTGGGCCGACTTCTCGGTCGTTTATAGGTTCTACAGTAGGGACGGCCTGCACCTTAATGGGGAGGGTGCAACTGCCCTGAGGGAAAAAATGGTTAGCCGGCTGGAGGAGCTTTTAAACTAGGATCTGGGGGAGGGTGGGGGTCATACTAATGAAGGGGGTAGATACTGTAGATAGAGAGTGGGATATAGAAGGGGACAGTGGGGATTTAGTGGAGGCTGGGGTTAGTGAGGAAAGTAGGGAGAAAACTGTCCAGAACTATACACAGATGAAAAATAGAACTGCTGGTAACAAGAACCTGCTACATACAAACATCAACCAAGGTAACCCAAAAATCCATGATTTTCACTTTACAGGTAATAGTAATTTAAAATTATTAAAAAATAAAAATTTTATTTTCACAAATGCCAAAAGTCTAGTTAGCAAAATGGGGGAGCTGGAGGCTATGGTACTAGAAGAACACATAGATGTATTTGGTCTGGCTGAGACAGTGGTCATAATGGGAGATTTTAAATTCCCAGACTGGGGTCATGGTTCTGCCTTAACCGTAAAGGGGAGAAGATTCCTCAACTTGCTGTAGGATCACTTTATAGGCCAGTTTGCAGAAGCTCCCACTAGGGGCAATGCTCAGTTGGATCTGATACAAACTGTCAGTCAGAGCAAAGACATTGAATTTTAAAAAGGCTAATTTCCCTGGGTTGAAGGCAACATTTCAGGGCATAGACTGAGAGCAGTTACTGTAACAATAATACTGAGGATAAATGGGAGACCTTTAAAACCACATTGAGTAATTGCACTAAAAAGTTATTCCTTTAGGTAACAAGTATAAGCAGCTAAAATTAAACCCCCTATGGCTTAAAGCTACTGAAAAATGGGTAGTAAAAGACAAAAGGAAAACATTTAAATCTGAGGGGTCAGCTGTAGTGTTTGAAGTTTACAAAGGGCTTAATAAAATCTTTGAAAAGAATATAAAAGAGATAAAATGAACAGCAGGTGGCAAAAGAGAGCAAAACAAATCCCAAAAAATTCTATATAAATGCTAACAAATCAAGGTCTGAGCAGGTAGGTTCCCTAAATAATGGTAAAGGGGGGTTAGTCACTGAAGGTAAGGATAAGGAGGAGTTACTAAATTGATTTTTTAGCTCTGTATATACAAAAGAAGAGAAAGGAGCTGATATCTGTGGTGCTGGGGCTGTTAGTGCATCTAGTAATATATTCAATTGGCTAACTGTAGATATGGTCCAAGATAAGGTAAATGTGAACAAGGCACCGGGTCCAGATGGATTACACCCAAGAGTGCTTAAAGGGTTTCTGTCACCAGAATTTACCCCTTTACACTGGCTGACATTAGCAATGTGTTAATGTCAGCAGAATCTAACTCTGCTATTTTCAGGTTTATTGATGCCCCCGTTACTTAAGAATTCTTACTTTTGTAATATGTAAATTAGCCTCTAGGAGCCAGGGCTGTGGAGTCGGAGTCGTGGAGTCGGTATAAAATGTATAATGAATTAGTACATTTAGTTCAGTGCAATAAGTGCTGAATATATTTTTATAAGAATTTGTGAAAATGATGAAATGTCCTATAAATGTCTGTTCTATTCCTGATCTATGAATTTAGGCTTTTAGTTGAGATGACTGTGTACTGCCCTTTATGACCAGTGCATGTTCTCTCTGTATGCTTTATGTTTCCTCTGAGCTCATGTTTGGAGAGGTTGGCTGCTCTCATGGCTTCTATCTTCTGCTGATGTAAAAAACCTAGAGCCTTATGTATGAAAACTGTCTAGGTGTAGAAGTTTCTTTGTTGCCTATAGCAACCAATCAGAGCTCCCCTTTCATTTCTCCGGAGCACTATATGAAATGAAAGGGGAGCACTGATTGGTTGCTATGGGCAACAAAAAAGTCTTAGACCTAGACAGTTTTCATACATCAGGCCCAGAGGTATAGCTACTGGGGGGGGGGGGTTAGGGGAGGCGATGCTCCTGGCCCAATACCTCTGGGGGGGCCCAGCAGGGATGGCCTTAGTACAATCAGGCGAATACAAGTGAGCGCTTCCATTATGGAGTCTGATGGGGGCACATTAAGCCGATCTGAGGTCTGATGGGGGCACATTCTGCTGATCTGAGGTCTGATGGGGGTACATTCTGCTGATCTGAGGTCTGATGGGGGTACATTCTGCTGATCTGAGGTCTGATGGGGGTAGATTCTGCTGATCTGAGGTCTGATGGGGGAACATTCTGCTGATCTGAGGTCTGATGGGGGCACATTAAGCCTATCTGAGTTCTGATGGGGGCACATTAAGCCGATCTGAGGTCTGATGGGGGCAGATTGAGCCGATCTGAGGTCTGATGGGGGAACATTCTGCTGATCTGATGTCTGATGGGGGCAAGGGACTGTTAGTTTAGGGATGTAAAAGCTGGGGACAGATTTCCTTTAACATAGGAGTCCCCTTTTTTACTCCTATTAATCCTATATTTTACTGCATTATGTGGTAGAGTATTTAGAGTAGGGTATGTAGAAAGTCTATTGTACTGTACTTAACAGCATAGATGATCTAGCAGTTTATATAGTCATCTTGCTAATACAGTATTATAACCACAACTAGTAGTATGTGCCTGTGAAGTTGGAAACGTGCGTTTGGGAAGCCAATAAGTGGGGGGCCCACTCAAGTATGTTTCGCACCCCCATGTGCTGAACCTCTAGCTACGTCTCTGATCAGGCCCTTAGTGAGCTGTACCCAGAGAAGCCTGATAGATTACAAATAGAGATGAGTGAACGTGCTCGTAACGAGCACTGTAGCGCTCGGCTCCCCTGCGCTCGCATGGGCGCAGGCATCCGCTTCCGTCGGGTGAGGAGGACGGAAGCGGATGCCTGCGCCCATGCGAGCGCAGGGGAGCCGAGCGCTACAGTGCTCGTTACGAGCACGTTCACTCATCTCTAATTACAAACATTTTTGTCATGACTTATCTTTACTATTGATTTTATGCAAATTTGTTTAAAGTTATCACTTAAACATGCTCCATGTATGAGGGAGTCAGAGTTGGAGTCTGGGGAAATTGAGGAGTCGGAGTCGGGGCTTTGGCTTACCGACTCCACAGCCCTGCTAGGAGCAGGGGGGGGGGGCGGGGGGAGTTCGTTGCTCCTGCTCCTAGAGGCTCTGTTATCCTACCTCATTCCACACCCCGCCGTCCTTGATTGACAGGGCCACATGCGCTTGCACATGCGCTGTGCAGTTTATTCAGGGTCGGCAGCAGGAGACAAACGCTGTCCTGGCTCCGTCGATCAAGGACGGCGGGGCGTGGAATGAAGTAAGAGAACGAAGACTCTAGGAACAGGAGCAACGCCCCTCCTGCTCCTAGAGGCTAATTTACATAAAACAAAAGTAAGTATTCTTAAAGGGTTTCTGTCAACAGATCTGAGCATATTAAACAGGATGACATTTGCAATGTGCAAATGTCACCTGATGCCCAATCTGGTATTAATTTTTATATTGGTGCCACCGTTTTTGATAAAAAAAAGCACTTTTATTTTATGCTAATTAGGCTTACTAGGTGCAAGGGGCGGTTACCCTGCACCTAGTAAGCTCCGTTTGCCCACCTGCTGTCACGCCTTCCTTGTCTTGATTGACAGGGCCAGGCAGCTTGTTCGATCTTCTGCCGGCCCTGTTCTTGCTTCAAATCCCGCGCCTGCGCCGTGCGGAATAAAATCGCCTCCGGGCTCCCGGCTACCTCACTGCGCCTGCGCCGATGATGTCAGAGTACATGAGTACCTCATCGGCGCTGGCGCAGTGCCCCAGCGCCACTCACTGCGCCTGTGCCGATTTTATTCCGCACGGCGCAGGCGCGGGATTTGAAGCGAGGACAGGGCCGGCAGAAGATCGAACAAGCTGCCTGGCCCTGTCAATCAAGACAAGGAAGGCGTGACAGCAGGTGGGCAAACGGAGCTTACTAGGTGCAGGGTAACCGCCCCTTGCACCTAGTAAGCCTAATTAGCATAAAATAAAAGTGCTTTTTTATCAAAAACGGGGGCACCAATATAAAAATTAATACCAGATTGGGCATCAGGTGACATTTGCACATTGCAAATGTCATCCTGTTTAATATGCCAAGATCAGGTGACAGAAACCCTTTAAGTATAGGGGGGCATCAATAAACCTAAAAATAGCAGAGTTAGATTCTGCTGACATTAGCACATTGCTAATGTCAGCCAGTGTAAAGGGGTTAATTCTGGCGACAGAAACCCTTCAAAAAGCTCAGTTCAGTCATTGCTGTGCCCGTTTATAATTTTTAAAGATACTCTAGGTACTGGTACCGTGCCAAGTGATTGGCGCAAGGCAAATGTGGTGTCCATATTCAAAAAAGGATCTAGGTCCTCCACAGGTAATTATAGATCAGTTAGTTTAACTTCTGTTGTGGGAACAATGTTTGAAGGACTCTTAAGGGACTAGATACAGGAGTAGGTGACAGTAAATAATATTATAAGTGATAACTAGAGATGAGCGAGCATGCTCGTCCGAGCATGGTACTCGTTCGAGTATTACGGTACTCGTAAGTGCTCGCTGCTCGGACGAGTCTCTCGCCATGCTCGAGGAAATGGCAACTTCCGCATTTTGAATTTTTGGCGCCCATAAACTCAGCCAATCACAAGCCAGGAGACTCTGCGGTACACCCAGCATCACGTGGGGCCCTTACATGTCGATAGCAGGGGTTGGCTGGCCTGATCAGGTGACCCTGGAATATACTAGTGACTGCCCGCGGTGCTCGGCTCAGATGCTGTCTGGATGTCGTTAGGGACAGAGCTGCTGCGTTTCAGGGAGAGTGTTAGGGCCTGGATTTAGTTCTCTGTTAGGAAGGAGTGATCTGAAAAGAACCCAACAGCCCTTCTAAGGGCTACAGGACATTTTTTTTTTCTCCTGGCTGGGCTGGCTGGCACTAGTAGTGCAGCTATCGCCATATATAACACTTTTTTTTTTTATTGTTTTAACTCAATGATACAAATCCATTTCATACAGCAGTGTGGAACCATTCTGTGTGTCACAGTTCAGCTGTCCACTCACCACAAACCACAATCTGTATTTTCTGTCCAGGTGACCCATACTGTACGTCAGGTAATCAAATACGGTCTTTTGCTTTCACTGATACAGCTACATTACAAAAATCTCTGTGCGACATTTGTCTGGGTTGCAATTAAGCAGACCTAATCTAATAGTTTCAGTGTAATTGCTCCATACTGCACGGTACGTAATAACATACGTAATTTTGCTCTAACTTATCCACCTATATATTTTCTTGTTCAGATTGAACAAGTTTGTGGGTTTCAGTACAGCAGGCCCATTTATTTATTTTTTTTATATAATACACTTATATACAGAAAATGTTGAACCCCAGGGCTAAGGGTCGAGGACGAGGGTGTGGGCATTCAATTACTGCAGGGGGCAGAGGCCGTGGTCCTGGGCAGGGTGAGACAGTACCTGCTGATGAGGGAGCAGGGGAACGCCGCAGAGCTACACTCCCTAGCTTCATGTCTCAACTTACAGGAACACGTGGTAGAGGACTGTTGAAACCACAACACTGCGAACAGCTGATGTCGTGGATTGCGGACAATGCTTCAAGTAATTTGTCCACCAGTCAGTCTTCCACGCAGTCCACCCACATTACCCAAGGGAGCACTCCTCTAGCTCCTCCACCTCAACCTCCTTCCCCCCAGTCTGCCCCCTCCCAGGAAAATTTGGAATGCGATCCGGCATACTCTGAGGAACTGTTTTCTGGACCCTTCCCAGAGTCACAAACCACTTCTCAGGTTGCTGCTGACCTCTTTCCCGATGCCCACGTTTTCCAACTGTTGCAGTCTATGGGTGATGATGATGATGACAATGTTGACTTAGTGGAAGAAGTGTGTAAAGAGGTGTCGGACGATGAGGAGACACGGTTGTCAGACAGTGGTGAAGTTGTTGTCAGGGCAGTAAGTCCGAGGGGGGAGAAGACTGAGGAATCAGAGGATGACGAGGTGACTGACCCAAGCTGGGTTGATAAGCAGAGTGAAGACAGTGCTTCTGAGGCGGAGGCGAGTGCTGCACCAGAACAGGTTGGAAGAGGCAGTGGTATGGCCAGAGGGAGAAGCAGGGCCAGAGCTGGTGCATCAGCAGCAACTGTTTCACGTAGTGAAGCTCCCGTGGCGAGGCCTTGATGTTCGCAAGTCTGGAGGTTCTTTAAAGAAAGTGAGGATGACCGACGGACTGTGGTGTGCAACCTGTGCCACACTAGGATCAGCAGGGGTGCCACCACTACTAGCCTAACCACCACCAGCATGCGCAGGCATATGAGTGCTAAACACCCCACTGAATGGAACCAAGGCCGTTCACCTCCTGCGGGTCACACCACTGCTCCTTCCCCTGTGTCACTCGCTGCCTCTGCTAGTCAACCCCCTGCCCAAGACCCCGGCACGAGCGCCTCCCGCCGGAAAACCACACCTTCGCCTCCACGATCCTCCACAGCGTCCACCAATGTGTCCCAGCGCAGCATTCAGCTGTCTTTACAGCAGACGCTGGAGCGCAAGAGGAAATATAGTTCCACCCATCCACATGCCCAAGCCCTCAACGTCCACATCTCCAAATTGCTGAGCCTGGAGATGCTGCCCTATAGGCTGGTAGAAACCGAGGCCTTTCACAATCTCATGGCGGTGGCTGCCCCTCGGTATTCGGTCCCCAGCCGCCACTATTTTTCCTGATGTGCCGTCCCAGCCCTACACCAGCACGTGTCACAGAACATCATCCGTGCCCTGACCAATGCTGTTTCTGAGAAGGTCCACCTAACCATGGACACGTGGACAAGTGCTGCCGGGCAGGGACACTATATATCACTGACGGCACATTGGGTTAACTTGGTGGAGGCTGGGACCGAGTCTGACCCTGGGGCCGCTCATGTACTGCCCACACCGAGGATTGCGGGGCCTACCTCAGTCACAGTCTCTCAGACATACTATGCCTCCTCCTCCGACCCCTCCTCCTCCTCCGAATTACCATCCGTGGGCACGGCGCCTTCAGTCGGTAGCTCTAGGCGCAGCAGCAGTGCCATGGGTAAGCGCCAGCAGGCAGTGCTCAAACTGCTGAGCTTAAGGTGACAAAAGGCACACCGCCCAAGAGCTGTTACAGGGCATCACGCGCAGACCGATCTGTGGCTGGCACCGCTGAACCTAAAGCCAGGCATGGTTGTGTGTGACAACGGGCGTAACCTGGTGGCGGCTCTGCAACTCGGCAGACTGACACATGTGCCATGCCTGGCCCACGTGTTCAATCTCATAGTTCAGCGGTTCCTCAAGACATACCCCAATCTGTCTGATTTGCTCACCAAGGTGCGACGCATCTGTGCGCATTTCCGCAAGTCGACCACAGATGCTGCCACTCTCAGGGCAGCGCAGCGCCGCCCACAACTGCCCGCTCACCGACTGTTGTGCGACGTGCCCACAAGATGGAATTCGACATTAAACATGTTATCCAGAGTTTACCAGCAGAGCAGAGCGATTGTAGACTGCCAGATGTCAACTTCCACCAGAACTGGTAGTCAGGTCAGTCAGATTCCTCAAGTCTACAATGAGGAGTGGACGTGGATGTCTGATATCTGCCAGGTGTTGAGCAACTTTGAGGAGTCAACACAGATGGTCAGCGGCGATGCCGCCATTATCAGCCTCACCATCCCGCTGCTTTGCCTGTTGAAAAACTCACTGCTCAGCATGAAGTCGGATGCTTTGCGCTTGTCACAAGAGACGGTGGAGGAAGATACGTCGCTTGATAGCCAGAGCACCCTCCGGTCTGTTTCTCAGCGCGTATCGGAGGAGGGGGATGAGGATGAGGAGGAAGAGGAGGAGAATGTCGGCGAGACAGAAGAGGGTACCAGTGCTCAGTCCTTAACTCTTGAGCGTGTATGGGCTGAAGAGGAGGACTTGGAGGAGGAGGAGGAAATGGAGAGTCAGGCCAGTGAGGAGAGGGAATTCTTGCGTGTTGGGACTCTGGCGCACATGGCAGACTACATGTTAGGCTGCCTATCCCGTGACCATCGCGTTAGAAGAATTTTTCAAACACCGATTACTGGGTGTTCACTCTCCTGGACCCACGGTACAAGCAGAACCTTTCCACTCTCATCCCTGTAGAGGAAAGGAGTATGAGAGTGAATCAATATCAACAGGCCCTGGTGCACAAGCTGAAACAATCCTTCCCATCTGACGCCGCTAGCGGCAGAGGGCACGGTTGGGTGCAAAGTAGCGGGGGAGAGGAGGCGAGCAGGCAGCTTGTCCAGCACTGGCAGGGGAACGCTCTCCAAGGCCTTTGCTAGTTTTATGTCACCCCAGCAAGACACTGTCACCTGTCCCCAGTCTAGGCAGAGTAGGGGGGAGCTGTACAGAAAGATGGTGAGGGAGTACCTAGCTGACCATACCAACTCCCGGACCAATCACTCTGCTCCATACAACTACTGGGTTTCAAAGCTGGACACGTGGCCTGAACTGGCGCTGTACGCCTTGGAGGTGCTGGCTTGCCCTGCCGCTAGCGTGTTGTCAGAGCGGGTATTCAGTGCAGCTGGTGGCATCATCACCGATAAGCGTACACGCCTGTCAACTGACAGCGCTGACAGGCTGACGCTTATTAAAATGAACAAAGCCTGGATTTCACCGGAATTCAAATCTCCTCCGGGGGATAGAAGCTAAAGATTTACATTACTTATGTATCCGATTCCTCTTCTCTACTCCTCCTACTCCTCCTCCTCCTCCTCCTCGTCTTTGCCTAACGCTGACCCAAAAAACACCATTTTTTAGAGGTCCAACTGGCACTCTTTTACCACAATTTTTCCGGAGGGCCCCCTACAGGTCCTCTCTCCAAACAATTTTTCCAGAGGTCCACCTACAGGCCCTCTCTTCAAACAATTTTTCCGGAGGTCCACCTACAGACCCTTTCTCTAAATAATTTTTCTGGAGGTCCACCTACAGGCCCTCTGTCTAAACAATTTTTCCGGAGGGCCCCTACAGGCCCTATCTCCAAACAATTTTTCCGGAGGTCCACCTACAGGCCCTCTCTCAAAAATTTTTCCGGAGGTCCACCTACAGGCCCTCTCTCCAAACAATTTTTCCGGAGGTCCACCTTACAGGCCCTCTCTCCAAACAATTTTTCCCGGAGGTCCACCTACAGGCCCTATCATCAAACAATTTTTTCAGAGGGCCACCTACAGGCCCTCTCTC
>ONZH01022282.1:0-113941 GCA_900303285.1 Rhinella marina
AGAAGGAGAGTGATGGGGTGCTACGCCAGATGACCTGGCCTCCACAGTCACCAGACCTGAACCCAATCAAGATGGTTTGGGGTGAGGTGGACCGCAGAGTGAAGGCAAAAGGGCCAACAAGTGCTAATCATCTCTGGGAACTCCTTCAAGACTTTTGGAATACCATTTCCGGTGACTACCTCTTGAAGCTCATCAAGAGAATGCCAAGAGAGTGCAAAGCAGTAATCAAAGCAAAAGGTGGCTACTTTGAAGAACCTAGAATATAAGACATATTTTCAGTTGTTTCACACTTTTTTGTTAGGTATATAATTCCACATGTGTTTATTCATAGTTGTGATGCCTTTAGTGTGAATCTACAATTTTTATAGTCATGAAAATACAGAAATCTCTTTGAATGAGAAGGTGTGTCCAAACTTTTCTGTACTGTACTGTACTGCAGATAAGCAAATCAATTCTAAATAAATTGTATTTGCTATGAATTTCACAAAAGAATTAGTCATCCCAAACAAATCCAAAGTTTGTGAGATTTGCTTCAGACAAATCATGTAAAAACAGCAAACAGCTCTATTTCACTGTGAAAATTGGTGGGAAAAACTATGAGGGAGTAAGAAAATGGAGGATCACAGGACAATCAGAAGAAGTGTATGTGAGAGTATGGGTAGGGAGCTTGCCCTTATTGGCTCAGATACTGAAAGACAGCCAATCAGGGTGCTGTAGGCTATTACAGTGACTAAAAGCTACTACAGACACAAGACATTAATGTATTGTGATAGGAACATTATAAGGTGAGTATAAGGAGAGAATAAGAAGATATAATTGGGTACATTTTAGAGAAATGTGATCAGGGAAAGCACAGAGAGTGAGGGACTGGTCACCCAGTTGTGTGTTTAATAGCTTCAGGCAAGTTGTTTTTCTGTGTGTATGAATATACAGCATTTGCTTTAAGCTCATTTCTACAGTTCATAAGTTATAAAAGTTATAGCCAGCACCCCAATAGCATATATTATGCTCCAAACGAGTAATTGCACATTTTTTTCTTCTAAAAAACCTGTTTAAATTTACCATTTCTAATTGGGCATATCAGTGTGTTATACTTGTGTTACTGAATGAATTGCTTATTATTGTAAGATAACAGGTAGGTACAGCAAAAGCAATACTGCAATAATGCCATTTTATACAAGTGGCATTAATTGTGTTGCATATTACTGATAGTTAACATGTAATTACAGCAAAAGCAATACTGCAATAATGCCGTTTTTTACCCGTGTTATTAAATGCGTTATAAATACACAAGTGTTGCATATAAATACACAATTTTTCATTTCCACCCCCTCTGTCTTCACTGCCCCCTCCTAGTGGGACATCTTATTTTTTCCTAACAAAAGGCAAACCCCCATGTGTTATGGAAGATACTCAAAGTAGTCTCCCTATTGATGACTAGTGTGAGAGCACTCAGCATTTGGACTGCTATGACAAGGAGGTTCAGTCGGAGGCAGAGAAACCCATGCAAGACTGTGTTGTTGTTGTTGGTAATGGCACTTTTAGCCAAGGTGGTGGCGGTAAGGGTAGGGGTAGTGATAGCGACATTGGTAGTGGAGCAAACACAAAAGATCAGAAGGGGACATATCACAGTGGTAAGGAGAGTGAGTATGATGATGACTGTGTGTTAGACAGGACCTAGGAGCCAGATCGACAGAACCTAGGAGCCAGATCAGGGTGCTGAGGAGGAGGTATCATCAGAGATAGAGAGTTGTGGCAGCGACAGCAGCAGCAATAAGAAGCAGAGGCAATGTACAGCCAAGACCTCTAAAAACTGCCAGATCTGCTTCTATTATGGTCAGCTCGGGAACTGGTGATGTCCTGTCCTTTCACATGCTTAAGAACATGGGCCACTCCTTACAATTTTTGCTGTGTGGCATGGTGAACACCATTGTAGACTAAAGAAGGTGTTATGAGCCAGGACAGTACATGTTCCACTGGGTCAATGTTTTTGAGGCAGTTGCCTCCATGTTTGTATTGGTCTGGTTCCCACACCAAGCTCTTATCCACCTCTTCGATGGACATTTTCCCATCCCCAACAAAAGCAGGATTTAGTGTCACTCCCATTCATTTTACATGTTTAGAGTGAAACGTTGCCATGATGTTAGAGCTGATCAGCCTGGGCCAGAGTAGCCACACAGCCAATCACTTGCATCAAGTAGCAAACTTGCATGCTTATAAACAGGGGCAGGGATCTGTCTCCATTAAGGCATAATTTTTGGACATTTAGTCCGAACAAGCCACATTTTTTTTTTGTCATAACAACAACACGTTTTGTCATAACTAAATACCATGTGCCCCAAATGAGGGACGATTTTTCAAAGCTTTCTTTTAACACATGCAATGGTGCAGTGTGTTTTTGAACACGCTGTTTGTTAACAGGACCCACCATGCATCTATCTGTAGTTACATATGTCAGTGACATTATTCGGTATTGCTGTCATTGTGTTCATGAGTTTAAAAGGGGGAAGGGAGCTAAACAAAAAAGATATATAACACATATTTATAAAAACTAGAAGATCTCAGGGTATATTTCATTTGTGTGTAATCAACTTGAACACAAATCAAATTTTTTGAAAAATTCTCCAAATTAGACACAAAACAAATTAAAAAAAAATTGCTCATCTCTAATTCAGGGGAATGTATATGTCCAAGAACATTTCTATGCAATGCAGACACCAAATCATGTTAGATTTATAATGCAGTTTGTTATACCCACTTGAAAATTGTATGGAAAAACCAGACTTGCTGATGAAAAAGTCACTATCAAATTGTAATGTCAAGGAATTGAATGTGCTGTGAATGTCTTCAGGGAGAGAAGAACCGCTCCACTCTTTCAGAAGAACATCGCTGTCTACAGGTCCATCCCATACCTTAAGGATATCATGTGAGACTTCAGTGTCAAAAACTATAAAGTGAAGGCTGCAAAAGGAAAAAAAAAAACAGACAGTATATATATTTTAGATGTAAATAATAAAGCATGCATCGTGCTGTCACTTGAAATATAATGTGCACCTGAAAAATGCAAGACAGAAAGAAAATTATTCACATACACGCATCACAGAAAGAGTTGTTTTTAAGATGTATGGGCATGCCAGCTGCTCAGTAAAATAGTTTCAGAACTCAAGCAGGTCAGATTTAAAATGAGTGTCAAATCTATCTATCTATCTATCTATCTATCTATCTATCTATCTATCTATCTATCTATCATGCTTTGCAAATGAATTCACTCGCTTGGTGTTTTCCTGTTTTGTTGCATTACAACCTGAAATTAAAATGTAATTAAAGGGAAGCTTTCAACTCCATAATGCTTATCTCACCTCTACTGCCGGTAGTACCTTTAAAGATCAAGTCATACTGTCTGCAATGCTGCCTTTTTTAATTTGAACTGATGGCTAAATTGTAGTGTCCTCGGCATTAGAGGCTCATTACGCATGTGCAGATCCCAGGGAGTGAGCACGCCTGGGAATCTGTACAATGAGCCTCTGAAGCTGAGTACACTAAAGCTGGATGCACTAGTCATGCACTAAATTGATAGAGGACAGCGCAAACTGGGTTATCAGGCACACTGCGCCTAAAGAAAGCAAGACACTATCCATCAAGATTGAATGAAGCAAAAAGGAGCCTTTGCAAGCTTGACTTAAAGCATGAAGGCCGCTGCCTCCTTGACTTCAAGCTGCTCATTTACGTACACCAAGCATGGGGAACAAAGTTGGCCATCAGATCAAATAACAAAAGACAAGATTACTAGTGCTTTAAGAAATTTCGGGCAGTCGGGGGGAAGGGTCTTATGGGGTTAACAGATTCTCTTTCATTTTCATGAAATGGGCTTGACAAAATAGTCCACTGAAGTGGAAAAAAAATAACTTAAAAAAAAAGTGTTAAAAAATAAAAACTGAAAAGTTGTAAGTGCATATGTAAGAGTCCCCTTTGCTATGTTACACCCAAATAATGTATGGTCCAGCCAATTAACTTCAGTAATTACAAAATTAGTTGAATAAGGTGCAGTGAATGAGTCATATAACCTGTCACATGATGTGAGTATAAAGGTCCCTAAGCCTGCAGTACTACTGAGCAATCAAGATGGATATCAAAGAGCTTTCAAAACAGATCAAGTACAAAGTTATGGAGATGTATAGATGAAAGTTGGGTTAAAAAACATTTGGTTGTTAATGTTTGGGGCAGCAAGCTGAGAAGACTAAACTGTGCACAAATTGAAACTTGGAATCATACAGCAATTCTTCTTCTTCTAAAATGCATGTGATGCAACATATGGAAAATTAGCCAGAAAGATATTACTGAAAGAAAAACATAAGAAAACATGTTTAGAGTTTACCAAGCAGTATGTGACAGACTCACCAAAACACATGGAAGAAGGTTCTCTGGTTAGATGAGACTATAATAGAATTTTATGACCCTCATGGGAAATGCTTTATATTGGCACAAGCCTTTCCCATGACCCCAAGAACACCAATCCTAGAGTGAAGCATAGTTTTAGCAGCATTATGCTGTGGGCATGGTTTTATTGGTAACGGCTATAAAATTGGTCAGTACTGGAGGAAAAATGGGTGGCAGTACATTTTTGAGGAAAACCTATTTCAGACTGCCACAGGTTTCACTATGGAGAGTGGTTTAAGAGGGAACATGGAATAGCCTAGAGAAAAACAACCTCAATGCAGCTGAAAATCTGTTGAAGATCATTAGTTGAAGACTGTTCTACACCATTGCAACCCATCTAACTTGAACACATTGGAGCAATTTTGCCTGGAAGAATGGGCAAAAATTCCATTATCTAGATGTGTTATATGGGTTGACTGGCCTTGGAGCTGGTAAGACCTTTGGTCCAGACCTCTGCCCCTGAGCCCCTGAACATAACAAAGGAAGATTCACCTGCTGGTGGTCCCACCACTGCTCCCTTCCCAGGTGCTTTTGATCCCTTGTGTCCAATCATAGGAATCAGCAGTCACCAATGTCACATACTGTTTAAAGCCAGAAAAGGAGCAGCATAAAGGCCGAAGACAGGTATTTTTTTATGTTCAAGGGAACAGATCTGGACCAAAAGGTTGTCTGCTGCAAGGCCAGACAAACCCTTCAAGCTAATAGAGACATATACAAATAGACTTAAATCTATTATTGCAGCAGAAGGTGGCTATCTATTATCTATCTATCTATATATCTATCTATCTATCTCTCTGTAATGCATTCAGATAGTCTTTTCTTTTCACTTTTTCACTTTCACTTTCTTTCATTTTGTTGCGGTGTGGCCTTGTGGTAAAATAATGTGAAAAAATCTCTCACCGAGAGATGTAAAACAAAAATCACATATTAAAAAAATCAAATAATCTGTTGTGCTTATGATCCTGATCATACTTCAGATTTCATATGCTATACTTTACAAGAAAAACAATATTACCTAATTGCTTTTCCAGGGTCTGCTTCAAGAACCCAAGTGCAATGTACATTATGTTCATAAGGTGCTGGGTATCCTGGAGATAGAATGCGTCCAGATGCTGTAGCATAAATCCGACCACCACATTCAGCTGCATATAAAAAATATATGTTAAAAGTCAACTGCAATTTACTAATTTCATTCATTTCTGTAATCCGCCCATCTATCCACAGCCAATTAGAAATATCATATGGGAATATGCAAAGGGCTAAGCAATGTATTGTTATAAATTGAAATAAATGAAATATCTGGTACCGCAGCTCAGCTCCCATTCATTTGAAGCATGGATGCTACACAGTATATGGAACTTTCTGCCTCCAACCACTGGTTTGCTTCCTGATTGGTAGGTGTTAGACAAGCACCAGTCTGATATTGAAAACTGATCCTGAGGAATGGTCATGATTAGAGATGAGCGAACATGCTCGTCTGAGCTTGGTGCTCGTTCGAGCATTAGGGTATTCGCATATGCTCGCTACTCGGACGAGCATGTCGCGATCCTCGAGGAAATGACAACTTCCTCTTCCTGCATGTTAGCTGCCTTTTTTCAGCCAATCAACATGCAGGAGAGTCTTTGGTACCTCCCAGCATCACGTGGGGCCCCTACAAGTCGATATCAGGGATTGGCTGGCCAGATCAGATGACCTGGGAATATGCATGAGATTAGGGATAGAGCTGCTGTCTGTCAGGGAGAGTGTTAGGGCCTGAATTTAGTTGTTGGTTAGGCAGGAATCACCCACAAAGAACCCAACAGCCCTTCTAAGGGCTACAAGCACGTTTTTTTTTTTTGTCTCCTCCTGGCTGCTGGCTGGGACTTGTAGTGCAGCTACCGCCATCTTGGCTGCACACTGTTAGGGCGTGTAATTAGAATCTGGTTAGGCAGGAATCATCCACAAAGAACCCAACGCTCCTTCTAAGGGCTACAACAACATATTTTTTTTTGTCCTCCTCTCGGCTGCTGGCTGGGACTTGTAGTGCAGCTACCGCCATCTTGGCTGCACACTGTGCACTGGTGGCAGAAAGGGGACAGCGCATGGTCCACACAGAACCCAATGAAATTGCCCAAAGTCCTCTCAGTACTCATTTTTGCTGCTGCTGTACCTTGGCTTGCTGGGATCTGTAGTGCAGTCTAGGGAATACGTTTTGTCACTCAGTTATATAAACTACAGTCCAGTGAACAATTGTGAGGTGTGTGATACACTAGCCGCAGTCTAGAGAATAATTTTTTTCACTCAATTATATAAACTACAGTTCAGTGAACAATTGTGAGGTGTGTGATACACTAGCCGCAGTCTAGAGAATATTTTTTTTCACTCAATTATATAAACTACAGTCCAGTGAACAATTGTGAGGTGTGTGATACACCTGCCGCAGTCTAGAGAATAATTTTTTTTACTCAATTATATAAACTACAGTCCAGTGAACAATTGTGAGGTGTGTGATAAACTAGCCGCAGTCTAGAGAATAATTTTTTTCACTCAATTATATAAACTACAGTCCATTGAACAATTGTGAGGTGTGTGATACACTAGCCGCAGTCTAGAGAATAATTTTTTTCAGTCAATTATATAAACTGCAGTCCAGTGAACAATTGTGAGGTGTGTGATACACTAGCCACAGTCTAGAAGATAATTTTTTTTCACTCAATTATATAAACTACAGTCAGTGAACAATTGTGAGGTGTGTGATACACTAGCCGCAGTCTAGAGAATAATTTTTTTCACTCAATTATATAAACTACAGTCCAGTGAACAATTGTGAGGTGTGCGATACACTAGCCACAGTCTAGAGAATAATTTTTTTCACTCAATTATATAAACTACAGTCCAGTGAAAAAACAATTTTTAAAACAATTTTTCAGGAGCGTCAACTACAGACACTCTAAAACAATTTTTCAGTATCGTCAACCACAGACACAAAATTTTTTTTTTTTTCGGAGGGTCGACTTCACACACTCCCAAAAAAATTTTTTTGGAGGCACACCTACAGCCATTTGACTGCAATCTCAATCCCATCTTGGCTGCACGCTGTTCGGGCCTCAATTTAGATGTTGGTTAGGCAGCAATCATCCCCAAAGAACCCAACAACCCTTCTAAGGGCTACAAGCACGTTTTTTTGGGGGGGGTCTGCTGCTGGTTGGGACTTGTAGTGCAGCTACTGCCATCTTGGCTGCACACTGTGCACTGGTGGTAGAAGGGACAGCACGCGTGGTCCACACAGACCCAAAAGAAATTGCCCAAAGCTCTCTCAGTACTCATTTTTTGCTGCTGCTGCTGCACCTTGGCTTGCTGGGATCTGTAGTGCAGTCTAGTGAGTACGTTTTTTTATCTCAGTGATATACACTACAGTCCAGTGAACAATTATGTAGTGTACTGTACATTAGCGTCAGTCTAGGGAATACGTTTATTTTCTCAGTTCTATATTATACAGTGCAGCGACAAATTGAGTGCTTTGCGGTACTAAAGCCGCCGTCTAAACACCACGTTTTTTTCTCTTAGTTATATATTATACAGTGCAGTGACAAATTGAGTGGTTTGCGTTACAAAACCACTGTCTAATCACTACGTTTATTCTCTCAGTTTTCAAATTATACAGTGCAGCGACAAATTGAGTGCTTTGCGGGAATAAAACTGCCGTCTAAACACTACGTCTTTTCTCTCTTTTTTCTAAGTATACAGTGCAGCAACAAATTCAGTGATTTGTGGGCCTAAAGCCTACATCTAAGCACTATGTCTTTTCTCTCAGTGTAGAAGGAAGTGTGGGTGTTGCCTATAATATATGCATATACCCATATGTATATGCATATATGGGTGGCCCCAAATTGAGGGTCTGTGGCCCCACGGCGACATAGGCCTGAAGCCCTGGTGGATGTGGATATCCCCCAGGTGCTCTAACTGTGTATATATAGATATGTGTGCATGTGCCCCATTAGCATGTACCTATGTCTATATATATATATATATTTATATAATTGCCCCTGTATAAAATGATGGCCCCTGTTTATGCCCCAGATATATATAATGTCCCCTGTTTATACATTGCCCCCTGTTTATGCCCCCTTTATCCAGATATATACCCCTAATATCCTCCAGTAGTATATAGATACATGTACATGATCCCCAGTTATGTACATGTATCTATATACATGTCACAGCCAGGGTGCCCCCCCATAGCCCCCAGCAGAGGGACAATGGCCCATCTGCTGGGGATAGCTGGAGACATGGGACTGGACTAATTAGTCCAGTCCCAGGTACTTCAAAGGGACAGAAGATCGATATGATCTTCTGTCCCTTCTGTTAATTACCCTCAGCGCTGCTGGGGGCAATTAACAGGACAGGGAAACAATAGGTTTCCCTGTCTCTGCATAGCGCGAGAGATCCTCCGCCCGGGAAACAGCGCGGGCCGGCGCGCCGGCACTCGTGCACATGCTGCCGGCGCGCTCGCTCGCCAGCAGCGCGGGAGCACGGGAGCGAGCGCGACCGGGTTTAAATAACCCGATCGCGCTGCGCTCTTCAGTTGAGCCGTGCAGCCCCCTGAAACAAGCGAGAGTCATCCCTGGGACAACGAGCAACTCACCAAGCGAGGATCATCCCCAGGACAACGAGCGGACCACCCCTGGAAACGAGCATTAACCCCCTGGATTGGCTGAGTACTCCTGACCCTGTACCCCAGACTGCCCTGCCATTAACCCCTGCAATAACCCCTGCCCTATACCACCAACGACCCCTGCTCCAGTCTACCCCTGTAACACCCAGCCCTGACAATAACCCCCTGTGATCCCTACCATAGCCCCAGTTAACCCCTGCATTGCTGTACCCGGATCTCTATATTAACCCCTGATTGCCCTGCAACCCCTGGATATATTCCCTGCAACCCCTGGATCCCTACATTAACCCCTGATTGCCCTGCAACCCCTGGAACCCCTGATTGCCCTGCAACCCCTGGATATATTATACCATTAACCCCTTTCCTGCCAATACCATAATTATCCCCTGTTGCTTATTGTAATTTAACCCTTTTGTTCTCTAGGGATAGTAATTAGGTTGGGGAGGGCTGCTATAAGTGTGTGTGTGTTTTGTTTAGTTAGTATTGTGGTTGGAGTTAAATGGGATTGTGCAGCATAGTTAGGTTTTGGTGTACTGTATTGTTAATAATTAATAAATATTGTTAT
This sequence comes from Rhinella marina, assembly GCA_900303285.1. Classification (NCBI taxonomy): domain Eukaryota; kingdom Metazoa; phylum Chordata; class Amphibia; order Anura; family Bufonidae; genus Rhinella; species Rhinella marina. Next base: position 9,657 of record ONZH01022282.1, read on the forward strand.
TATTTATAATACAGTGTGCAGTGTTTATTGTTTTGTAACGTGGATTTTGAGTCCCTTTTAGGTCGTGTGAAAGGCAGTAGGATTTACATAGGCATAAATAGGCGGAACTAGCGGAAGCGGGTTTACGCCTATTTATGAATATTAATCACTGGTACATCCCAAAATACCAGTAATTAATATCCCCTTTTACACTCAGTTTTCAAATTATACAGTGCAGCGACAAATTGAGTGGTTTGTGGGACAAAAACCGCCGTCTAAACACTACGTTTATTCTCTCAGTTTTCAAATTATACAGTGCAGCGACAAATTGAGTGGTTTGCGGGTCCAAAGCCTTCATCTAAACACTAAGTCTTTTCTCTCTTTTTTGAAATTATACAGTACAGCGACAAATTGAGTGGTTTGCAGTAAAAAAGCCGCCGTCTAAAGACTATGTTTTTTCTCTCAGTTATATATCATACATTGAAGTGAACATACAAAATGTTGAAGCTAAGGGTCGAGGACGAGGGAGTGGGCGTTCAAGTAGTGTAGGGGGCAGAGGCCGTGGTCCTGGGCAGGGTAACACAGTACATGTTGATGAGGGAGCAGTGGAACACCGCAGAGTTTCGCTCCCTAGCTTCATCTCGCAACTTCATGGTTCACGTGGTACACCACTATTGAAACCACAACATTGCGAACAGGTGATGACGTGGATAGCGGACAATGCGTCCAGTAATTTATCCACCACCCAGTCTTCCACACAGTCCACCCATGCTAGCCAAGGGAGTAGACCTCTGGATCCTCCAGTTCAACCTCCTTCCCCCCAGCCTGCCCCCCCCACCAAAAGTATGGATTCAGATCCGGCATACTCACAGGAACTCTTTTCAGGACCCTACCCAGAGACACAAACGACTGCTCAACAGCAACCTGAGCAGTTGCTCTGTCCCGATGCCCAAAATTTAGAACTTTCGCAGTCTGTGGGCGATGAGAGTGTGGAATTAGTGCAAGTAGTGCGTCAAGAAGTGTCGGATGATGATGATGATGAGACACGATTGTCAGACAGTGACGTTGTTGTCAGGGCAGTAAGTCGGAGGGGGGAGCAGAGTGAGGAATCGGAGGAAGAGCTGGTGGATGATGAGGTGACTGACCCGAGCTGGGTTGGTAATCCAACTCAAGACAGTGCTTCTGAAGTGGAGGCAAGTGCAGCACCAGAACAGGTTGGAAGAGGCAGTGGGGTGGCCAGAGGGAGAAGCAGGGCCAGAGCAGGTAGATCAGCAACTGTTTCACGGAGTCAAGTTCCCGTGCCGAGGCCTAGATGTTCGCAAGTCTGGAGGTTTTTTAAAGAAAGTGAGGATGACCGACAGCTGGGATGACCTACCAGCCTAACCACTACCAGCATGTGCAGGCATATGAGTGCTAAACACCTGACTCAGTGGAACCAAGGCCGTTCACCTCCTGCGGGTCACACCACTGCCCCTTCCCCTGTGTCACATGCTGGCTCGGCAAGTCCACTCCCCGCCCCAGACCCCGAAGCCCTAAACTTTCACATCTTCACCAATCACCAATTGTTGAGCATGGAGATGCTGCCCTATAGGCTGGTAGAGACTGAGTCTTTCCGCAACCTGATGACGGTGGCTGTCCCTCGGTACTTGGTCCCCAGCCGCCACTATTTTTCCCGATGTGCTGTCCCAGCCCTACACCAGCACGTGTCACAGAACATCATAAGTGCCCTGACCAACGCGGTTAGTGATGAGATCCACCTAACCACGGACACGTGGACAAGTGCTGGTGGGCAGGGACACTATATCTCCCTGACGGCACATTGGGTTAACTTGGTAGAGGCTGCGATCGAGTCTGACCCTGGGGCCACTCATGTAGTGCCCACACCAAGGATTGCGGGGCCTACCTCGGTCACGGTTTCTCAGACTTATTATGCCTCTTCCTCCAACCCCTCCTCCTCCTCTTCGCACAGAAACGCTGAGCCAACAGGCAATGTTGCCAACTGGCGCTCTATACAAACAATGTTTACGGAGGGCCACCTACAGGCGCTCTCTCCAATAAATTTTTTAGTAGCGTCAAATACAGACACTCAAAAAACAATTTTACATGAGGGAGTGTCTCCCCGTCTGCCATCATGTTTGGTCAGGCTGTCCGTAGGTACACCAACTCTGTCGTCCGCAGAAGCGGCCACTATGAGGAAGGCCACGGCAAGAACATCCCCTTTTCAATTGAGAACAAGTGGAGACTTGTAGGAGGATGACACTTTTCTTCGGCAGTGGATTCACCTTCCCCTTTATCATTGCCAAACAACAGTTGGTGAAAAAGTAATTGGCAATGATGAAGAAAATGCAACGGTGCAGTGGACCGTCTGTGAAGCAAACCTATATATTCCCACCATGCCAGCCATGGGTTGTACATAAACTAATAACAGGAAAAACAAAAAAAAATATTTTACAGGAGGGTCAACTACAGACACTCCAAAACAATTTTTTAGGAGGGTCAACTTCGGACACTCCAAAACAAATTTTTGGGAGGCTCACCTACAGATATTTGACTGCAATCTCAGTCTGACCAAGGCATTGGTGGTGTCACTGCCATGCTGTGTCAGGCTAAATTTTTGGGTGCTTCACCTGCCACCTGAGTCTAACTTGGTCACTATGGGTTCACCGCCATGCTGTGTCAGGCTACATTTTTGTGTGGTTCACCTGCTACCTCAATCTAACTTGGTCACTTGTTGGTGTCACTGCGCTGTCACCATGCTGTGTCAGGCTTATGCCTGCGTCATGGGGCGGGGGATAGCACAGCAGTGCCAGCATGAGCAGTGGTGTCACCTGCAGGCGGTGATGGACCTTCATTGCACCTAGTTGGGTGCTTTCCTAACATGTGCCAGCACATGTGCCTTGCCCATCTTGGTCTGGGTCAGCACAATTTCCTTGAGGGTCATCACCAGGCTGTTGCCCAGAATTTGGCATAATGGTACGATTAGGCAGCCTCAGAGGCATCCATGCATGCTGCCCCTGCTGTTTCATGTCCATTTCCGTGGTGTTTCCATCATTTTGTGAGGTTTTCAGGTTTTTTTTATTTGATTCAAATAACAAGCACCCAAGCATTTTAGTGCTCACTCATCTCTAGTCATGAACATCACAACTACAGGCTGGAAAACACCTAATGTAATGGTGAGCAACTGCCCACAAATTAAAAGGAATCACAGGTTTTCTAATTTACTTGTATTATTGAACATACACTCTTTTGCCGAGAGAGCTACACAATACTATAGAATATGCTAATTAAAGTGCTAAACAAGTTAAAATTATGCACAATGAATTGGTTTTCTATTACATTTCTTACACATCATAAATACAGGTTTAGCAATACTATAAAGAATATGATCACTTAATACACCATTTTATTGTCGACATATAGTAGTAATAATAAAGTTAAGTAAATATGTAAATATATATTTAGCCTCTGTTAGAGCTTTAGAGCTGAACTAAGAACTCCTTGCTGACTGAATATGTGAACAGAACATACTTTGTTGAATCACATACTGAAACATTGAATCAACAAACAAAAACAGTGTAAACTTTGTGTTTGTATTGTAATTTAAATATTGTGGGTTAAAATATATGAATTAATTTTTTTTACTTAGAATAATAAAATTGTATAACTATTCTGTGCCATCTATACCATATTTTACCAATGAAAGAGTGCATTTTATTATGCTCCATTTGTAAGACCTTTAAAAAAGAAATAAAAAGCATGTCACCATATAATATTACCAGTGCATGTTGGCAGAGGCTTGTTCCATACTCTCCGATCACCACTTAAACATGTTAAAATACTGCTCCCATGCATTGTATATCCAGGATTGCAACTATACATAATAGCTGTGTCAGCAAAGCGACCTTCATCACGTATCTTATAGCCATAATTTGGTATTCCTGGGTCTTCACATTTTATGAGATCAAAACCTTAAGCATAAGATAAGATAATAATTATTATAATTACAAATCACACGATAGTATAAATACATAATGGTTGTTATAATAGTACTAGATGATCAGTAATGTTGTCAGGCTCAGACACCTTCTGTACTGTAAGTTATGTGCCCTGTGATTTATGCCCAGTGCCTCAGCAGTCTATGATCCACCCCCCTTAACAGCATTTGCGTAATAATGAAAAAGAATTTACAGATTACTTTAGCTGTAAACAAGGGTTCACTTAGTGGATGTTCAACATCTTATTAGGGGTGAAGTACCAGGGTTGTCACTGTTTTAAGACCACTGGCTCTGTTACTGGGCACTGTGGTTGTCACTGTCATGGAGACAGTGCAGCTACTACTGTAATATGGTACTATGGCTGGCAATGATAAAAAATACTGGTATAAATTGCAGTGGATGGCTGTTTTATGAAAACATGTTAGGTATTACAAAAATAATGGGGAAATAATCACTCATTCTTATAGTAACACTGTAGCTGGCATGGTGACTATTACATTAATGAAGGTATTGGATAGGGTATAGTTGCTAGCAGTGTTATGAGAGTATTTATATTTATTATTATGGCACTACTTTGGCTTTTTTAGGAGTACTGTCAGTTCCACGTGGGCACTGTGACATTTAATTTAATGAAGACACTTTAGGTGTCATCATCCAGGGGACATTACTTTTATGCACTGTACTCCTAAAGGTAATGGCATGGTGACCCTGGATAGGTATATTGAGATTCTAGAAATAACTTTGACATATTCTGTAGTACTGTAACTTGTGTAAAGAGGGGCATAGCTATGGTAAAAGGGCTTATGAGGTAAGCAGAGGTAGTAGATGCACTCAAGCCCTGATGCCTGGTGAGGTCAAGAAGCCCCTCTGCCACTTAAAAAACACTAGCACAATAAATGACACATGGTAGGCTGGTGAACTGCACTGCAGGAATTAATACTTAATGTCTGATGTATCATGGGCTGTTAACCCATTTTTGTGTTAAGAAATGTTTGGAAGAATTTGCCCCTTTATTATGCCACATGACATTCTAAGAACAAGATAAGGCCAAGAGGGGGCTGGGCCATGGAGGCCTGACATATTCACTATAATTTATGTCAGAAAACTTGCATAAATTAAAGTTCTAAGCTAGTATACATTTCAATGTCCAATTCAGTTAAGGCATGCATCTCTTAATAAATCTGCCATGTTCCAAACAAGCAGCACAATTACTGAGATTGTTTTAAGAAAAGCCAGTCTTATTAAATCTAGGCCTTAAAGGGGTTTTCCTAGAGTTAACTACTGATGACCTATCCTCAGGATAGGTCATCAGTATCTGATCGGTGGGGGTCTGACACCCAGGACCAAGGCCTTCTCTCAGCCTTTCCTAGGTCAGTGACGTCACTTTCATCGGTCACGTGGCCTAGGAGCGGCTCAGCCCCATTCAAGTGAATGGGGCTGACCGTGATACCAAGCACAGCTGCTGTACAATGTACGGAGCTGTGCTTGGCAAGCTGCGAGAAGGCCTCTGCGCTCACAGGATCACCGGTACCTTCTCAAACAGCTGATCGGCGAGGGTGCTGGGTGTCAGACCCCCACCGATCAGATACTGATGACCTATCCTAAGTATAGGTCATCAGTAGTAAACTCCCGGAAAACCCATTTAATATCTATTAATGTCACTTTCTCATGAATACTTATGAACTTTGCTTCTACTTATAAATGTGTCCTTTAAAGGTCAATTGAAATTAATCTAATTTATTATTTTCACTCTTTGCCCAGTAATTATGAATTCCACAATTCAACTTCTACACCTGTGTGAATGAGCATTATGCAAGGATTAAACATTTCAAAGATTAGTAATCCCCGTTATAGGAAATGAGAGGCTGTTGACAAGTAACATAGACTGACAAAGTAAACATACTTTTTCTCATCACAGAATTAATTCTTTGCTCACAGCTATATTTATATATTTTATCAAATTCAAGAGTTCCAAAACTTTAGAATTGCCATGAAATACTTAACGTCTGTTGTGGCTGACAGATGTCACCAACATCATAATTATCCAGGGTAATTATTCATCACTACAATTTATCCGTGATTTTGCAAAAGGTAATTATTTGTTAGAGAATTCATATAATTAAATCAGATTGACTGCGTAATACAGTAGATGCGTAAGAAAAATTGCTTTGACAATGATCAGATATGGTATTAATCAGATTATATTCATTGTACATTTCTTCCCATGGAATTGTTTTATCTGGCATAAAAGTACTGAAACAAATTGTCCAGGTATAATTATTCTTCACAAATGAAAATGTAATTCACAACATTGAGTCTGTATTTTCTCCAACATGTTATTCATCTTAATCACTTCTTGTTGTACTGCTTTATTTAAAATTTGGGTATTTGGGAGTATCATATTGATAGACTTGTTAGAATAAGCAATAAATATCAGATCAGTGGGAGTCTATTCTAAGAGGCTGTGGCACTTCAGCGTCATGACCTGGCAATTTTCTATATTTGCATTTTCATTTTTTACTCCCTGCCTTGCTGGAGCCAACTTTTTTACTTTTCTGTTCAAGGCACTTACTAATGTGTTGTGATTGTCCATATTGCATTCTTTGCCATGACAAGTTTAAACACTGCTTGTTTCCATGGTTATGACAATCGTGAAATTGGTGGTGGTCATGCTTGCACACTGGTAAAAAGCACTAGTTTATGTGTGGTGGTTGCCACAGTCCTGGACACCAGAGAGGCTGGTGTCTTTTCCTATAGTGTGCAAGCATGACCACCACTGATTTATTGCAGGGTGGTTCTAACCATTGAAACGAACATGAAGAAAGAGAAAATGAATCCAGCCAGCAAAGGAAGCAATATGGATAATAACAATACAATATCAATGGGCTTGTATTAACTTCCTCTACATAATAAATGCTGTTTGCTGAAATGAGACAACCCCTTAAATAGCACCATTTACTATTGTATACAATTTAGTGGGAAGCTGGAAAAAATTGTAAATAGGGTGGAATTGGAAAAAGAAAAAAACACAATTCCGCCACAGTTATATGGGTTTTGTTTCTAAAGCATTACATATTTGGTAAAACTGACCCGCTACCTTCATTCTCAAGGCCAGTATTATTAAAACAGTGCCACAATTATACAGTTTTTCTTGTGTTTTAATACTGGAAAAAAAAAAAAAATATTCTGACCACCATAACTTTTTCATAGTTATGTTTAGGGAGCTGAGGGCCAATCTGTAGTTTTTATTGATACAATTTTGCAGAGTGTATGACTTTGTGATCACTTGTTATTTATTTATTTTTGGAGGTGATGTGGAGAAAAATGATTATTAGAGATGAGCAAAGTTTTGAAAAATTTTATTTGGCTGCTTCATCGAACTTCACGAAAAAATTTGCTTCAGAAGAATTACTTTGTCACAAAGCGCATTTCTTTATAAGTAGTGGGCACAATTACATGGAACAAAGATTGTACAGCCTCCCTTTATTAAACCCCTCAGGAACTGCATTCATTGTTGATCGCAGCATTTGAGAATAACAGTGAAGGTTTTCAGGGGTTAATCCGTTAAAAAAATTAAAAATATTCACCTTATCCATTTAAGCGCGAAGAGGCCACCGTGGCCATCCTGATTGAAGATAACACGCAAAACATTATACATCACTGTGCAAAGGATTTTGCTCAGGATCCTTAATCAAGATGGCCATGGCGGCTTATCAATGCTCAAATGGATGAAATGAGAATGTTTTATATTTTTATTGTCATTTCAGGGAAAATTGATTAATTACCATGAAACATAAGGAAATGGTTTGGCTTTGTGGTGAATCAAGTTTTTCCTGAAAGTCCACTTTGGATGCGTTGATTTGCTCAACATTGCCCATGATTAGAGATGAGCGAATTTTTCAAAAATTCGATTCGGTTGGTTCGCCGAATTTTCCAAAAAGATTCACTTCGATCCGAATAAATTCATTGCGAATCGCGTTAAAAAATGGCTACTTCCAGGCTGCAGAGAGCCTGGATAGTGGTGTAGAACACTGTGCCTTGCAGTAAAACGCATAGGGAGTAGTGTTGAGCGAGCACCTCTGTGCTCGTATGCTCGGGTGATCTGGCCGAGCACTCGAGCAAAATGTTAGTCAATGGGACTAAACCAGGCACCCCCCGCTCGGAAGAGGGGAGTGTGTCTGGTTAATAGAAAAAGGTACGAATCACAACTTCTCCTCTTTTACTCCTTTTTCGCTTGTAAAAGTATGCTAATTAACTGAATTTGTGCGCACAATGTGTACGCATTAGTGTCCAAATGCATACACATTAGCATACAAATTCGTATGCATTAGCATACAATGCCTAGCATTAGCGTACAAATCAACATTACAGTGAATGCCAACATTGCGCTCGAGTACACTCGGTGTTCAGCCTAACACCGAGCGTAGCTGAGCGTAGGCATGCTCGGCCGAACAGCGAGTTTGGCTGAGCATGCTTGCTCAACACTAATAGGGAGTCTACTGTGGTAGTGAAAGAATACTGTGAGCCAGTGTGACACGCACATAACAGGCTTCTTAGAATCGCTGCACACTTTTATGTATTTGGGCAGTTAAGGGGCCAAAACTCACCAAACAACTCAAGTCTGAACTCAGCCTTACAGGTCAATGTTTGCGCCAGCTATAAAGAATTGTGCAGAGGCCCAAGATCCTACTAGAGCGCCAAAAGCGCGCGCCTTTTACACCAATTCACTGATTCCACATACATTTCGACAGAACCTGTTCTATTACACGCTTATACAAGCAGAGGCCCCCCCCCCAGACAGGTTGGAGATAGCAGTGGCAACAGCATCAGCAGACTATAGAGTGGCACGATGACAGTGTGGCTAGGTGGCAGCAGCATGAGTAGGCCACAGAGTGGCAAAATGATGGACCCTGGAAGTGGCAGCAGCAGTGGAAGTAGTAGTACAATTTGGAGGCCACAGAGTGGCACAATTACATAATTTTGACGTAGAGGCAGCTAGGAGATGGCATGTGAAGTCGGCGGCGACAGCAGCATCAGGCCGAGAGTGGCATGATGACATACCCTAAAGAGCAGACCATAATAAAAAATTCTCGTCCTTTTGGTTAAGAACAACTGTAGTATATGTTCTTATCAGTATCAGGGCTAGTTATGCCAGAGGATGGGTACGTAAGACAGAGGAGGTGCAGCGAAGGCTCCTGCTTTGCCTCGACTGTGACAAAATGTCAGTATTGACCCAAGACGCCAAGAAAGTTCGGAGTTCAATCTTGAGATCGAGCTGGCGGTCTGCAGGGAGCTGAGCTAACACCTGTGGGAGCCCCTGCCTTTCGCCTCCCCCATGCTCATCACTGAGTGTCCCGAATCATTTACTTTTAAAAATGTGAGTGTTCAAAACAAACAGGGTTTCCTGTGTACTTGAACTTTGAATAATGGAATAGGACTGCATAATATACCAAAAATGTACGAGTGACATGCTGCTGCCAAGCAGAAGGTCCAAAAAATTCTAATCAATTTACTAGGCCAACGAGTAGCACCATAACAGCAGCTGCAAGAGGCAGAAGCAGTCGAACAAATTTTTAAGGCCACAGAGTGGCACTGAAACAGCAGCTGCAAGAGGCAGCAGTCAAACAAATTTCAAGGACACAGAGTGGCACCGTAACAGCAGCTGCAAAAGGGAACAGCAGCAGTCGAATACATTTTCTAGGCCACAGAGTGGCACCATAACATCAGCTGCAAGAGGCAGCAGCAGAACAAATTTCAAGGCCACAGAGTGGCACCTTAACAGTAGCTGCAAGAGGTAGCAATCAAACAAATTTCAAGGTCACAAGTGGCACCATAACAGCAGCTGCAAGAGGCAGCAGCAGTTGAACAAATTTTAAGGCCACAGAGTGGCACCGTAACAGCAGCTGCAAGAGGCAGCAGCAGTCGAACAAATTTCAAGACCACAGAGTGGCACCCTAACAGCAGCTGCAAGAGGCAGCATTCGAACAAATTTCAAGGCCACAGAGTGGCACCGTAACAGCAGCTGCAAGAGGCAGCAGCAGTCGAATACATTTGCTAGACCACCGAGTGGAACCGTAACAGCAGATGCAAGGGGCAGTAGTCGAATACATTTCAAGGCCACAGAGTGGGAGAGGCAGCAGAAGTCGTACTAATTTTAATGAGACAGAATGGCACAGTGACATACCCTGGGAGAGGCAGCATCAGTCATAAAAACTTAAATGCAACATACCGTAGAGTAGCACAATTACATAATTAAGAGGTAGCGGCAGCTAGGACACAGCGTGTGGAGGCGGCGGCAGAAGCATGAGTAGGCCACAGAGTGGCACAATTACATAATTTGGAGGTAGCGGCAGATAGGACACAGCGTGTGGAGGCGGCGACAGCAGCATGAGTAGGCCACAGAGTGACACAATTACATAATTTGGACATAGTGGCAGCTAGGGCACAGCGAGTGGAGGCGGCAGCAGCATCATCAGGCCACAGAGTGGCATGGTGACATAGCCTGGAGGTCACAGCAGTAGCAGCATGAGGAGACCTGATTGTTGAGGTGGCAGCAGCATCAGAAGGCTACATATTGGGTCAGTGACAGAGTGGAGAGGTGGGTGGGAAAACTGTCACTGGTAAAGATGCTGGGTGGTAGAAGGAGCAGCTGGTAGATGTGTGGCATCAGGAAGGTGGCAGCGTTATAAGAGTGGCTGAGGCAGGTAGCCTGAAGAAAACAGTCTCATTTGTCAAGGTTTGGGTGACACATCATGGCTGATCTAATCTGATGCATTAGGAGTTGGTGGGTGGAAATCCTGGCTGATCCACGCCTGATTCATCTTGACAAAGGTGAGTCTTTCCACAAGCACAGGCGAGTTCTCCTTGGGGTAACTATGGCCCCCGCCGCACTGAACACCCGCACTGATGCCACACTACTAGCCGGGCAGGACAGCTTCTCCAGTGCAAACTCGGCCAGTTGTGGCCACAAATCCAGTTTGGCTGCCCAGTAGTCCAGCGATCTTCAATGTGGGGTGGCAGGGTGCTGTCCAAGTAGGCAACCATCTGCTGGTTAAGGGTCTGCTGCTGATGCTGGTGAGTACTTTTCGCACTTGGCGGGTGAAGAAAGCTGCTCATCAGCGACTCCAGACTCAAGTTGCTACTGATGGAGCTGGTACTGCTCCTACCCCCCCACCCCCCACAGCAGCCGTAGCAGTGGTACTTGAGCGCTGAGGGACCCCCCGGTCAGACCTGCGAGAGGATGGACGACGACACAGATAGGCAGCAGCCAACTGACTACATAGGATGTCTCTATAGTACTTCAGTTTGTCCTCCCTCTCAGCAGGTAAAAAAAGACCCCCTTTTAGACCGGTAGCGAGGGTCCAAGAGGGTGGAGAGCCAGAAGTCATCCCTCTGCCAGATGGTGACTGTGAGCATGCATTAGGCCATTTGCGCAAGTGACTCGGAGGGACTCCCTGCCTCCAAATCCACTGTATACTGCCATGGTGTCTCTGGGTCATCTGCCTCATCTCCCTCCCTACCTCCTCTGGCTGCTCCTGCTCCTCCTCTTCTGTCACCTGGGTAGAAAAACCACTAAATGCTTGTGCTCCAATGTCCTCTTCCTCCTCCAGTTAAGCCTCCACTGGACTCATGTGGCCGTGAGATGCAGTCTCCACGTCTCCAGTCCCCTGACCAGAAAGATTTTTCAGCATCTGTTCCAGGACATGAAGCAGTGGAATGACGTTGTTCATACCGTAGTCCTGGCGACTGACAAATAACGTGGCCTCCTCAAAGGACCTGAGCAAACGGCAGATGTCACGCATGAGCTGCCACTGGCTGACATCAAAATTACACAGGGGAGTACTTCTGTCCGCTTGGATCATTAAGAAATCGTTCTTGGCCTTTCTCTGTTCGTACAGTCGGTCCAACATATTAAGGATAGAATTCCAACAGGTGGAAACGTCACATATCAGCCTATGTTGGGGGACACCATTCTGCTGCTGCAGCTCAAGGAGGGTGTGCTTGGCGCTGTAGGAATGGCTGAAGTGCATGCAAAGTTTCCTGGCCATTTTTAGAATGTTTTGCAGTTGGGTATAAGACTTGAGGAACCATTTGACAACCAGATTAAATACGTGCGCCATGCAGGGTGCTTGGCTCAGCCCTCCTTGGCGCAGCGCGGACACCATGTTCTTTCCATTATCTGTCACCATGGTTCCGTTTTTTAGCTGTCGCGGAGAAAGCCAGAAATTGATTTCTTCTCTCATGATGTGGAGCAGTTCCTCCACTGTGTGACTTCGTTCGCCCCAGCAAACCAGGTGTAGAACTGAGTGACACCGCCGTGCCCTGCACATGTGGTACACTGGAGGAGCACTATAACTTGGCCTTGCAGTGGAGGCTGAGGTGGTGGAGAAGGAGCCAGACATTAGCGCAGGATCAGCAGTTTGACAATGAGGAGGAGAAAGTGGCGTCACCTGTTCAAGTTGCTCGTGTGGCTGGGCAGGAAGCACATTGATCCAGTGGGCAGTAAAGGACATGTACTGGCCTTCACCGTAGTTACAACTCCACACGTCGGCGCTGCCGTGCACTTTTGGCAGACACCGACAGGCTCAAGGACTGGGCCACCTTCTCTTCTACATATTTGTGCAGGGCTGGGACTGACATTTTGGCAAAGAAATGATGGCTTGGGACGCTCCACCTCGGCTCGGCACAAGCCATCAGTTCTCTGAACGGTGCAGAGTCCACCAGTTGAAAAGGGAGGGACTGCAGCATGAGCAACTTGGACAGGAGCACGGTCAGCTTCTGCGCTTTAGGATGGCTGGACACATACTGCTTTCTCTTTGCAATCGCCTCAGTGAACGACTTCTGCCGTAATGAGTGGCGAGGAATAAGAGGAGGAGGAGCAGGAGCATTTGGAGCGGTAGATAATGACAGAAAACTCCCTTCGGCAGAGGTGCTGGAGCCTTGACTGCCTGAAATAGGATGCGTGCCACTGGGTGATGCTGCTGCTGCCAACTGGACCGCCACATCTGAGCCACGGTTCTCCCAGACCACTTTGTGGTGACACTGCATATGTTGGCGTAGGGCCGTGGTGCCAACATTAGCACCCTGACCACGCTTCACTTTCTGACCATAGATTCTACATATAGCAATGTTCACCTCCTCAGGCGTCCTAACAAAAAACTTCCACACCACCGAGTAGGCGATTTTATCACCAACACTCCGCACTGACTGAGTGGTACCTCTGCTGCCTGGCATAGCTCCTGCGCCGCTCTTTTCAAGGCCAGAAAGCACCTGCGAAGAGTGCGGTCTACCCTGTGCTCGTTTGGCTCCCGACCTCGCACTGCTGCCACTCCACTGACTAACGGCCACACTACCAACTTGCTGCCTGCACCGCTGACGCGCAAGCTGTCAGTCTCGTCTGCAGATGATGATAATGATGATGATGAATCCCTTGCTTCACCCGGCTCCCAAGTGCGATCGGCTACATCATCATCAACTACAGTTTGCACGTCGCTAATGTCCTCCTCAACTGTCTCAGTGTATAAAGCCTGACTGCTCTCAACATCACCTCCCATTACACTCTCCTCATCAGTACTTGACCGCCTACTGGAAGGAGCGGATTTCTGCCCCACCTCTTGGCTTCCAAGTAGCTGTTGACTGTCCTCAAGTAGTTCGTCCTCACTGTATAGTGGTGCAGAGCCCATAGCATATAGTACTTCTCTGGCTGAGGGAACCGAAAAGGACAGAGGCAGGTTGAGGACAGGTAAGGGCACTGGAGCTGTTCCGGGCCCATGTCAACTAAGGGTTGTGTCTGACGAACCCACTGACTCTTGGCTGGGGGTTTCAGATGTCATCTGGGAGGAAGTGGATGACCGAGTCAACCATTCAAGAACATCTGAGTTGGTGGTCAACACACGACCACTAGATGACACAGGTAGCTGTGGCCTCGCCGAGTTACAAACATGGATTCACAGTTTTTTTGGGAAGTCAACTTCACTGACTACCTTAGCACTATATCAAGCGTTTCTGTTTGGATGGCGAATAACGCCGCAAATAGTTATTTTAAAAGAACAAACCCACAAACACGGATTACAGTTTTTTTGGCAAGTCAACTTCACTGACTACGTTAGAACAAAATCACGCTTTTCTGTTTGGATGGCGAATAATGCCGCAAATAGTTATTTTAAATGAACAAACCCACAAACACGAATTCACTGTTTTTTTGGCAAGTCAACTTCACTGACTACATTAGCACAATATCACGTTTTTCTGTTTGGATGGCGAATAATGCCGCAAATAGTTATTTTAAACTAATAACCCCACAAACACGGATTCACATTCCAATGCAGTGCCGCATTTGTTAGAGATTTATAGGTTAAAAAAAAAAAAAACTTTTCGCAGGGTTTAAGCATGTCAATATAATGCAAAGCAATAAGTGAATTATTTTAGCGGTGACATTTATCTGTCAGACTGGGATACAATCTACAGTCTGTTTTCCCTTAAGATTAATTAAATATTAATTTATTTTTATTTAAATTGAAAACCTGACCTTTAGTATATATACATTCCTCAACATTGAAATTAAAACATCAAGAAGGAAAAGTCATGGAATTATGGAAATCACAGAATCAATAGACATGTTAAAGGGGTTATGCCACAATTGGTGTAAAAAATGAAACTCAAGCATCATATAGTCCATGACAATCTCTTTCTAAAAAAGCTAGAGGCAACATATGGCTGGTGGCAGTTCAAGATTTAAACTGAGCACATTCAACCAGCTCAGTGAGATGGACAATAAATAATGAAAAGAATAAACAGCAGGTGGCGCTATACAGATACACTTTATTGAATAGCTCCCTGGCTATACTAAACTTTTAATACATTTTTAACATGCAATTACAAAAGTATTCATATACAGGGGCTGGTTCTTGAATATTTTTTTGTGACACAATCCCTTTAATGACATGCAAATTATAATAAATGGAAACAAAATATTCAAAACATCTTGATTTATTCAGTATCAAGTATTAGCGTAATGTGCAGAAACACTTGTACTTACATGCCTTGGCATGCTATTGATGAGGTTATTAATGGTTGTCTGAGGAATGTTCCACCATACTGAATGCACTTGGGCACAAAAATCATCAAGACCCACTTTTGGTAGCCTTTGCAATTGATAATTAGTGACGTCCCAGATGTGCTCGAAGGGAGACACGTGTGGAGATGCTGCAAGCCATGGTAACACATTTTGGTCATGCACTCTGCTCACAATAGCAGGAGCAACATATGGCCAGGCATTGTAATGAAAACCAGCTTGTGGGACATTTTGGAGAAATGGTTGTACAGCTTGGTCCATGACTAATTCAATGTAGCAGTGAGCTGCTAGTGTACCTGAAATGAAGACTAGAGAGTCCAGCTAACATACATGATGCCACTCCATACCATGATTCCAGTGGTAGGACATGTGTGATGTTCTCTTGTGAAAGTATCTTTGTGGGACTGCTCACATGGTTTCCAGTGGTAAATCTCCAGCTATCATTGTGTCCAAGACAAAAGAGGGACTAATCAATCTCCATTCCATCCTCCATTTACATATTTTTTTGCACCATGATAGCCTTTGTGAGAAGTGGTATGAGGTCAAAGGAACACCTGTAGCTGGACATCTGGCTCATGGCTCAATGTCATAAGCCAGATGTCCAGCTACAGGTGTTCCATTGACCTCACACAACTTCTCACAAAGGCTATCATGGTGCAAAGAAACATGTCAATGGAGGCTGGAATGGAGGTCGATTGGGCTATGAGCCATGAACCATCAAATGACTTTTGATAGTTTGGGGACATGACGTCCAATTTCACTTGCAGTACAGAATGGATCACTATGCGTCATTCTTTGGAATCACACAATCCGTTCATACAGAAGTTCATCTCAGTGCACCTCTTGCTGTCATGCCAGTTCACTGCTGTTCTCCCAACCACCAGGACATGCAAAATTGAACAGCGCTGACATCTCAGCCTAGGCCCATAGTGATCTGCTGGAGTGGTAAACAAAGATCTCTCAATTCAAGGATTCTGTTTCAATTTGCGACTTGCGGTGATAACTGGCACATTGATGAACAGGAGGCATCAACCAGTCATCCTACATGTCTGAATTAGCTGTACACCCACTGGTTCCGCAATATTTAAATCCACAATAATATAAATGCATCTCAGGAACCAGTATAATGAAAAGTGTGTTTTGCAAAAGATTAGAAATATGCCTGCCCTTGAATACCCTCATTAACAGGCAAGAATAAAGTACCAAGACATTACAAAGACAAGATGCTGTATGTATTTAATGTTGCATCTAAGGTTAATCAAAGATTGCCATCAGTGCAGCCCAGCAGTGTTATGCCATAGACCCAAACAACAACTTTCTGTACAAATTCAGCCTGCTGTTTAGAGGACAGTAAAAATAGGACCAGCTGTGAAGAGGCCTAGGGCTAGATCTTCCTCATTCATGAGAGCAGCAGGGTTCTCTGCAAGTCTGGTTTTAATTGAGAAGAATAAGTCTCAATGATACACTGATGGATTTCTAAAACCTCTTTTTGTCCTATCAGTGCATGTAAAAAGTTAATCCGACTTTTAGCCACCTCTGTCTGTAAAAAGAAAAGTATGCATGTAGAACTTATATTGTGAAAAAATTAGTGTGAGGAACTGTGCGAGAATTATCTAGCTCAACTTCGGGCAATTACGAAGCTTGGTTATACTGAGCCAATACATTTTAATGTTGTACGTAAACAGCATTAACTACAACGTTTTTTGAGCAAATCAACTTCAGATCTATGATCCAAAGATCAATTCGCTCAAACCTACACAAAATACAAGGTACAGTTTTATATTACAACTCTTTTATATAAGTATTTGTTTATTTATGCATGAATACTCATATCTGCATATGTTTTCTGAACTGATGTATTGACCTGATCTTTTTCTATAAAGAATGGCATACAAACGTTTGGGCAGCCCTGGTCACAATTACTGTTTAACTTTTAAAGGGTTTCTGTCACCAGTTTTTTCTGTATGAATCAGGCTGACATTAGAGATGTGCTAATGTCACCTGACTCCAAATATATGTGTTTTATTTACTGGTGCCCCCATTTTTATATAAAATGAACTTTTATTTTATGCTAATAAGGCTTCTAGGTGCAAAGGGCGTTACCTCTGCTCCTAGAGACTCTGTTGATTGACAGGACCAGGCAGAGAAGAAACACTCCATTCACCATAGCTTTCAAGGACCTTCAATGATGTCATGACCATGTGATCAGTCACATGGTTTAGGAGGAGACAGGCTATTTGTGTGATCCTAACCATGTGACTGATCACATGGTCATGACATCATGTCCTTGAAAGCTATGGTGAATGGAGTGTTTCTTCTCTGCCTGGTCCTGTCAATCAACAGAGCCTCTAGGAGCAGAGGTAACGCCCCTTGCACCTAGAAGCCTTATTAGCATAAAATAAAAGTTCATTTTATATAAAAATGGGGGCACCAGTAAATAAAACACATATATATTTGGAATCAGGTGACATTAGCACATCTCTAATGTCAGCCTGATTCATACCGAAAAAACTGGTGACAGAAACCCTTTAAGTTGGCTTTGTTTGTACAACAATCACTATGTGCTACAAATAACGTGAGAACCTTATTCTGGTGGTCAGTATTAGTCTTGAGTGAAACAAAGCATCTGAAGTGGAATTAGTTCCGAAGTTTAGTAAAAATTTGTTTCACCATGAATCCGAATTACCTTGCGCTTCATGTTAACAAATCTCTCTTTTTCTGAAAATGGCTGCTGCATGTGCTGTAAAATTAAAGGGGTTATCCGAGTTCTGAAAAAAATATATATATATAGCACTGTAAATCTGATGGGCAGCAATATATAACTAAGTTACCTGCAATAATAACAATCTCTGCCCCTCCTACTACTCTGCAAAGGGAGTGAATAAGTCGCCCTGAGGGACATGTCTGCCTGCTAGGATACTAAGCAGCATGTTGTATGTGTAGGACTACAAGTCCCAGCTGTACAATGACATCACTGATGCACACAGGAACTTCCCCCTACCTTTCTTCTGCAGTACTCTGCAGATCTCCTCCAGTGTCAGCTCTGTGTTTATAGGATGAGGAGGGCAGATCCTGTGTCTCTTCATTGCCTGTAGCTACTGTTGTAAAGCCTTGAGCCCTGTGTGTGTTCTGGCTGAAGGGGTTAATGTTTTATTTGAAAGAATCCAGGGAGAGAGCAGCAGCAGCATGCAGAGCAGGGGGCGTGGCCAGCACAGTGTACAGACTCTTATCTGATCTCTGAGGCTTGTGTGTGAAACATCAGCAGAGCAGGGAGAGAAGCTGACATCACAGGTCATGTGACCCTCAGTAAAATCTGAGAAAGCAGCAAGTTAAGAAGCACAAAGTGCTGGAAAAGCTGTGATATTTCATTAGTTAGAAACATACAAATGACAAAAAAACTCGGACAACCCCTTTAAAGTAAGAAGCCTGGAAACATGATATGACCCATAATTTTGTGCAGCCAGCCAATGCACAGATAGTGACTTCACAGCATCATAAAAGCCTCATCTGGCGCATTCTCCACCTGTGAGCCGAGCTTAGGGAGAGACGTGAAAAGTACTTATGTGCTAGTGACAACGTTGAAGAAAGCTAATAATAGAAGAATATAGAAACATAGAACATTGACGGCAGAAAAAGACCACCAGGTCCATTTAGTCTGCCCTTTTATTATTCCTTTATTGTTATCTTAGGATAAATACAGGTTTATCCCAGGCATGTTTAAATTCAGTTATTGTGGATTTATCAACCATCTCTGCTGGAAGTTTGTTCCAAGCTTCTATTACTCTTTCAGTGAAATAATATTTTCTAATGTTGTTCTTGATTTTTCCGTCAACTAACCTCAGATTGTGCCCCCTTGTTCTTGTGTTCAGTTTCTTATTAATAACCCTTCCCTCAAGAACTATATTCAGTCCTTTAACATATTTAAAGGTTTCAATCATGTCCCCCCTTTCTCTTCTTTCTTCCAGACTATACATATTAAGAACTCTGAGTCTTTCTTGATAAGTTCTATGCTTTAGACCTTCTACAATTTTTGTAGCTCTTCTTTGGACCCGTTCTATTTTAGCAATATCCTTTTGCAGGTGAGGTCTCCAGAATTTAACACAGTATTCCAGATGTGGTCTCACTAGAGCTCTATACAGAGGGATCACAATCTCCCTCTTTCTGCTTGTTATACCTCTAGCTATGCCGCTAAGCATACAATTTGCTTTCCCTACCGCCTGGTTGCATTGGTTACTCATTTTGAGGCTGTCAGAGATGACTACCCACAAATCCTTCTCTTCTGAAGTCTTTGTTAACACAGAACCGCCAATACAATACTCCGATAGAGGATTTCTCTCCCCAATATTGGATAGGGATAGTGCAGGGATAGAGTAGGGAGATTGTAGGGAGATTCTTTTGAGACTGTAGGGAGAGAATAGAGCAGCAGTAGGGACAGTGTAGGTTTAGTGTAATTGCAGTGTGCATCTTGTTGAACTGCTGCCACATTCCCAGTTAATCTGTTAATGTATACATAGAATTACTGTGCCTCAGTATTAAAGGGCAGTCTAATATATTGCCACATTTATCTTGTTCAACTGGTTCCACATTCTTAGTAAATCTGTTACATTACTGATACAGTTACTGTACACTATGGCCAAAAGATGGTTACTTGGGCCCTCCAAAGGAATGAGCAGTGGCAAAATTGTTGTTGTAGCTGGCACAAATAGCAGCAGAAGAAGGAGGGTTGATAGTGGCCACAGCAACAGGCCAGGGCTGCCACTGTCATCCTCTGGTCATTTTTTGACCAACAATTTGGCTGTACTGGAATGGTTGACTTGTTCCTCAATATCATCAAGTGACAACAGATATACACAGCCAGGAATTGATTGGTTCCTCTGACACTAGGCTTAGTTGGCATGGCCCAGGAACTTCCTCTGTGCCCTCACCTGTCCTGAATCTACCTCTTGCTTTTGCTGCTCCTTTTGCTAGCCAAGTAATGGTAGCTGCTGACTCTGCTCCACTGAGATTTATGAGGACTGTCAGCAATTACAGGCCGGAAAACCGGAGAAGAGATCTGATGTACACATCACACAGTTGTGGAGGGAAAATGAAAAACTCGTGTGGGAATTTATCACTAAGTTGCTGGGGGGAAATTAGCATGGTGGTATGCAAGATGTCTGGGCAGAAGGTGAGGTAGGGCTAGGATGCTAATGTTGGCATGATGGCCCTGCATCAAAACATGGACCGTCACCATAAAGTAGCATGCAAAAACTTTGCCACTCATTTAGTCTTACAGCCTGATGCAGAAACCACTTTATCTCCCACCGGCCCACACCCCCTCTCCAACAGTCAGGACTCGACAACTTCAGCAGAAGTAAGCTTTCATTCTTTCTAGAGATGAGCGAATCTATTCGCCGCTTCGTAGATTTGTATCGAATCTTGGGATTTTTCAGCTGCAAAGCAAATCCGAATATTAGGTAATCCGCTTCGCTTTTGTACGCATTCGCTACGTAGTGTGTCCTATAAATTACACGCTATTCTACGTATAATTTAGTTACTCTATACACTGTTGCGTACGAATTCAATTCAGCGATGCAGACTCCTCCCTGGTAGTTCCGCCCCTTTCGCCAGCGCGGGAGGATGACGAGGCAACTCAGGAAATTAAGTTGCGCATTCGTCCGCCTCATCCCTTTTTCCCCCTTTTCAGGTTATTTGGGGAGCCCCTTGAAAGAGGGTTTTTTTAAGGAACCTTTGCTGCTTTTTTTTTACCCATTTGGATTACAATTTTACCTATGTGGATTACAAATTGCGACTGAGTTTGGGACTCTGCTCCAGTTCTATGACAAGCGTCAGAAGAAAAGAGACTTAAACGTGTCCGTGAGCATACTAGGTAGGTGATATTTAAATTTTTTATATTATACCTATAATAATGTATTTGCACTTTACCATATATATGTCTCGAATATTCGCTCTGCCTCTGAGGAGTGCACGCCGCGGCCTCTCCTCGTACGTGCCTGCGTATTACATAATCGCTTAGACAATAGTACGCTGAGATTCGTAAGCTATTTGTACGCTCATGCGTACATCTTCTAAGAAGTTGCGTACATTTTGTAAATGAATGTTCGTTATTACTGAGCAAATGTTTGCTAATAGCACATAATAACGTATATTTTGTACGCAAATACAACGAATCTATTTGTCGTATATACGAATTTTAGGAAAAGTTCGGCGAATGTTCGGCGAAAATTTTTTTGAATAATTCGCTCATCTCTAATTCTTTCCCATCAACTTCAATGTCCTCTGTTGCTCCTGATGCTTCACATTCTCCTTGCTGAGGCAATTGTAAAAAGACAACAGTATGCGTGCACTCGTCCAACAGCGTAGAAGCTGAACATGCACACAGCTAAGTTGCTGGTACTACAGTCCCTCCCTCTTCATGTAGTTGACTGCACATTTCAGAGAATTGGTGGCTTTTGCCCACCCAAAGTGGAGAGTACCTAGCTGGCATTACTTTTCCAAAAAAGCTGTACCAGTCCTGCACTCATACATTGAGCAGAAGGTGGGCCAGTCCTTTGGCTTCTCGGTTCTGGGAGAGTTCACACCAATGCTGATGTATGGAGTTGTAACTATGGTCAAGTACAATATATGTCGTACACAGCCCACTAGGTAAATGTCATTCCAGACCAGTCACACCATCATCATGGCCAGGTGATGGCAATGTTGCCTCCGAGTTGTATTTCTCGAATTTCTGAGCCAATCTCCTCCTCTGCCTCCTCATCGTCCACCTGGTCATCACCCTCACCTAGGCACAGTTCACATTGGTCTTCCAGGGTACCAGCTATGCAAAGCTAGGCATTGTCACGTGGTTCTTTACCTGGTCAGCTTTGGTGAACTGTCACACTGGGAAAGAACTGCTCCGCATCATCAATAAAGAAATCGAACACTGGCTGTCTCCTCACCAACTGGAGATAGGAACCATGATTACTGATAACAGGAAGAACATTTTGTCTGCGCTGCATCAGAGAAGAATGACCCGTGTGCCCTGCATAGTACATATCTTCAATCTCGTTGTCACCTGGTTTCTCAAGTCTTCTAGTAAGCTGCAAGAGCTGTTAAAAATATCCAGAAACTGCATGCACTTCAGCCAGTCTTAACATGCAAAACACGCCCTCCTTGAGCTGCAAAGGCAAAATGCTCTTCACATCACCTAATATACGATGCTTCCACCTATTGGAACTTCACGCTCCATATTTTAGACTGCCTGTATGAGCAGAGGAAGGAGGAGCAGGACATGCAGCAGAACCTCAATCAGCAGTTGATGGCCTACTTGGACTGCATTATGTTACCCATTATCCAAAATCCCTTGGAATACTGGGCATGCAAACTTTAAGTGTGGCCACAACTGGCCGAGTTTGCCTTGGGCATACATTCCTGCTCAGCCAGTAGTGTGGCATCACAGTGGGTGTTCAGTGCAGGAAGCGGCATAGTTAGCTTTAAGAGAACTTATCTTTCTTCCCAAAATGTTGAGAGACTAACCTTCAAAGATGAATCAGGTGTGGATCAAGCAGAATTTTCAGACGCTGGTGCCTGATGCAACAGAATGGATCATTCTAGCAATAATGATCATACTGAAGTGTCACACCGAAATATTCTACAAAATGGGCCATTACTTCTGGCCACTTCCTGAAGCCACCATTCTAATGCTGCCAACTGCCTGAAGCCACCTGCCTGCTGCCTCTACTGGCATGCCTACAATGGGGCTTCTTAGCCTACTGATATATACATGTTAAATTGTTAAAAGGATATGCATGCCCCTGGGCCTTGCTATCACGCTGCTGTTTTTGGGTTCTCCCACCTCTTTTATGGGGTCACTATTGTCTCTGTTACTGTCACTGCTGTTGGCCCCCATTACCACTTTGTTATGGGGCCACTATTGTCCCTGTTACTGCCACTGCTGTTGGCCCCTTACCCTACTCTTTGATAGGGCCATTATTGTCACTCTTACTGCCACTGCTGTTGGCCCCTTTCCCCACTCTGTTATGGGGGCACTATTGTCCCTGTTTGTCCATGTTGACATCACCATCACCTTTAAAAAAATGATCCTGTATTTTAAATACGTAAGGCTTCTTTCACACAGTCTGTATTTGGTCAGTATTTTTAAGCCAAAAGCAGGATTTGGTCCAAAACTCAGAAGATATGCAAATATCTCTATTACATTTTAGCTATGTTTTGGACTCATTCCTGTTTTTGGCTGACAAATACTGATGCAAAATATTGAACAAATACTGACAGTGTGAAGTAGACCATTAAAGTCCTGCATGCAGGACTTTTATCCTTGTTAAACAAAACTGATTTCGGACATAAATGGCTTTAACAGATGCAAATAGAACACACGGTCAGTATTTGGTCAGTATTTTACATCAGTATTTGATCTGTATTTGTAAGCCAAAAGCAAGAGTGGGTCCAAAACACAGAAAAGATGTAAATATTTCTATTACATGTTATCTCTGTTTTGGACCCACTCCCAGTTTTGGCTGACAGTTACTGATCAAATACTGAACATATGAAAGAGGCTTTATGGATGCCCAAAATACAGATTTTTTTTGATGGATCAGAAGAACAGAAAATAAATTGTGATGTGAAAACAGTGTTACTGCCACTGCTTCTGTCTCCCCTTCCACTATCTCTATTGCTACTGTCAGTGCTGCTGCCCCATCCCCACTCTGTCATGTGACCACTATTGTTAGTGTCAGTGCTGCTGCCACCATCCTAACTCTGTCATGGGTCCACTGCTTGAATTTGGGGCACTGCATGATTAAGTCCACAGGAATAAATTAGACCTTATGGTACCCGGTGACCTGTAATACTGATGCACAGTAAATCTACAGCTAACAGCATGCAAAAAGCATGTGTTTGGACTGCCACAATATGCATTAAAAGAACAATTATTTTTCTCCACTACTTTATGGAAATTGAAATTGGTGCAGTGATGTAGATGGTGATCAATTACACCTGTAATATTGATGGCACAGTACCCACAGGACGGATGTGAGTGCAGTAGAATAGTAGAATGTAATGCACACAACAATACACTCTCTCTGCAATCTCCTGTCTATGGTGATACCGCAGATATCCAAAAGTTTGGACACACCTTCTCATTCAAAGAGTTTTCTGTATTTTCATGACTATGAAAATTGTAGATTCACACTGAAGGCATCAAAACTATGAATTAACACATGTGGAATTATATACTTAACAAAAAGTGTGAAACAACTGAAAATATGTCTTATATTCTAGGTTCTTCAAAGTAGCCACCTTTTGCTTTGATTACTGCTTTGCACACTCTTAGCATTCTCTTGATGAGCTTCAAGAGGTAGTCACCTGAAATGGTTTTCACTTCACAGGTGTGCCCTGTCAGGTTTAATAAGTGGGATTTCTTATAAATTGATTGACTTATAAATGGGGTTGGGACCGTGAGTTGTGTTGGGCAGAAGTCAGGTGGATACACAGCTGATAGTCCTACTGAATAGACTGCTAGAATTTGTATTATGGCAAGAAAAAAGCAGCTAAGTAAAGAAAAAAGAGTGGCCATCATTACTTTAAGAAATGAAGGTCAGTCAGTCCAAAAAATTGGGAAAACTTTGAAAGTGTCCCCAAGTGCAGTCACAAAAACCATCAAGCGCTACAAAGAAACTGGCTCACATGAGGACTGCCCCAGGAAAGGAAGACCAAGAGTCACCTCTGCTGCGGAGGATAAGTTCATCCAAGTCACCAGCCTCAGAAATCTTTGGTTAACAGCAGCTCAGATTAGAGACCAGGTCAATGCCACACATAGTTCTAGCAGCAAACACATCTCTACAACAACGGTTAAGAGGAGACTGTGTGCAGCAGGCCTTCATGGTAAAATAGCTGCTAGGAAACCACTGCTAAGGACAGGCAACAAGCAGAAGAGACTTGTTTGGGCTAAAGAACACAAGGAACGGACATTAGACCAGTGGAAATCTGTGCTTTGGTCTGATGAGTCCAAATTTGAGATCTTTGGTTCCAACCACCGTGTCTTTGTGCGACGCAGAAAAGGTGAACGGATGGACTCTACATGCCTGGTTCCCACCGTAAAGCATGGAGGAGGAGTTGTGATGGCGTGGGGGGGCTTTGCTGGTGACACTGTTGGGGACTTATTCAAAATTGAAGACATACTGAACAAGCATGGCTACCACAGCATCTTGCAGCGGCATGCTAATCGATCCGGTTTGCGTTTAGTTGGACCATCATTTATTTATCAACAGGACAATGACCCCAAACACACCTCCAAGCTGTGTAAGGGCTATTTGACCAAGAAGGAGAGTGATGGGGTGCTACGCCAGATGACCTGGCCTCCACAGTCACCAGACCTGAAGCTAATCGAGATGGTTTGGGGTGAGGTGGACCACAGAGTGAAGGCAAAAGGGCCAACAAGTGCTGAGCATCTCTGGGAACTTCTTCAAGATTGTTGGAATACCATTTCAGGTGACAACCTCTTGAAATTCACCAAGAGAATGCCAAGAGTATGCAAAACAGTAATCAAAGCAAAAGGTGGCTACTTTGAAGAACCTAGAATAAAAGACATATTTTCAGTTGTTTCACTTTTTTGTTAAGTATATAATTCCACATGTGTTAATTCATAGTTTTGATGCCTTCAGTGTGAATCTAGTATTCATAGTAATGAAAATACAACTCTTTGAATGAGAAGATCTGTCCAAACTTTTGGTCTGTACTATATATATATATATATATATATATATATATATATATATATAGTTTATGTTATGTTTTTCTACATTTAAAAGATTAAAACATTTATTTGGCATTACTATACTCTGGCACCCATACATTTTTATTTCTCTGTCATTGCATTTTTAACATTTTTGTGGGTTTATATTTTTACTTTTCTTAAGTACCTTTTAGTCCCCTTAGGAGAGTTGTGCATGCAATCTTCTGCTTGTTTCATAGACTACAATAGAATACAATTGCAGAATATGGAATTTTCAATGGCTTCCTGTTAAATGGTGTCTCTTACAGTTTTGCAAGCAACTCGGTATGACAGGTTCTCCCGCTGTCTAACCCCATAGATGCCGCATTTGTTACTAATTGTGACATCTGAGAGGTTACATTACAGGTATCAGAGTCATCCCTGAACCTGGAAACTGCTAGCGGGTGCCTGCTGCATTATTTAGCTAGTACCTGCCAGTGAGTGATGAGTGAGCTCATCTTGTGAGCCTGCCCTATACAACCTCTTAATGCATATGTCATACAGGTATGTTATACAGTATGTTCTTAAGGGTTTAAACCCAGTTAAAAGCTAAGACTACTGAAGAGAGTAACTAATAATGGGTAGCCGATAAGTCTCAATGCACTGAAAATGGATGATACTGTTGTCCATGACCAATGATCAAATCAAAATTAAAACTTCTGATCATTCAAGTACAAATAAGGATCTGTATATGAGTACACTATAGTCCTTGCTCATTTTCTCATAAGGGACCTTACTGGAAAACATCCATAAATTATTCTCCCAAAATTAGAGTTATATCACTGCTTATCAGATCTATACCTCATGAACCACAGTATTATAATGAAGAAAGCAACTAAATGGTTCAGAATAAGAATCTCTAAGGATTATATATTTAATTCACATCAAAGGATGGAATGAGGAGACTTATAGCAGTGGAATGCCAGCAGAACACCATGGAGACAGCAGCTCCAACAGTTATACTGGGCTTCCTGTAAAATGCTTGAGCTGTGCGTCAGCCCTTATTAAGCACTAGCAACCTCATTAATTAAGTGGTACACCTGGAACTGAGAAATTAGCTTTGTGGTTTTATGTACAAAGTCAAATCCGGCAAAGACTAAACTACTGAGAACATGTATTACTCTGTCTCTGTTCAGTTATTGTTTGTAAAGTTCATGAGTAGTTGTAAAACTTTTAATTATAAGAATTTTGATTGTAAGTGATGTTATTTCTTGCAAAAATGCAGTTATTAGAAGATTTTTTTTATTTATTTTTATTTTGGCTTCTTTTTCATTGCTTTTCCACATATTAAAAAGCAAGTCCAGCATCATTAAAAGAGATACAGTATATTGACATTATATAGGCAGTCGGATCCCCCCTAATCAGCAGAATGGAGGATCCCATTCCCCCATGACTGGGAGGAATCTGAATGGAGAAGAAATGGAACATATGCCCCTCTTTTCAAAATGTAAGGGTGTTGTTTATTAAGACCGGTGTTTTAGATGCTGGTCTTAATAACCCTGTACGCTGTTGGTGGCCTCTACATAACTTCGGAGCATTCACCGCCGGTTTAAATCTACACCAGCTCCCTTGCTGGCATAGATTTAGAACATTTTCTACCCTTAAAACCGGTGTAGAAAATGATCAATGAGACAGATCTATCGGCCCAACCCTTTACCACTCATGCCAACCCCCTTTATTTTTAGAACTGGCATAAGCAGGGAAAAGTCACAGATTGTGGCCCAAATAACCTTTGGGCCACAATATGGGACAGATATACACTAGAAAACTAGTGTATATCAGTTAGTAAATGACCCCCCAAGTCCCTTTACATGGACAAGCAATTATTGTGAATGAGCCATTCATTCCAAATAATTGGCTGCTCATCAGAGGAGGTAAGAGGTGCATTTATATGCAGCAAATATCTCCTCTATATAGAGGCCAGTAATCACTCATCGCCGTAGAGAATCATTGTTTCTGGGGAGCAGATCCCTGTTTACACAGCTCAATGTTTTGTCCACAAAAAATTATTTTGTCATCCTCATCAATCGGTGGCACCTTCACACAGGGCAATTTTTGTGAACAAATGTTGCTAGGAAAGCCTTTTTTTATAACTACCCAACCGTTGGTCCTTGTGAGGCCCCTTTCACACGAGCAAGTTTTCTGCGCGGGTGCAATGCGTGACGTGAACGCATAGCACCCGCACTGAATCCTGACCCATTCATTTCAATAGGTCTGTGTACATGAGCATTTTTTTCACGCATCAGTTCTGTGTTGCGTGAAAAACACAGCATGTTCTATATTCTGCGTTTTTCACGCAGCCCTGTCTCCATAGAAGTGAATGGGGCTTCAGTGAAAAATGCATTGCATCCTGAAGAAAGTGCGGATGCAGTGCGTTTTTCACTGATGGTTGCTAAGAGATGTTTGTAAACCTTCAGTTTTTTATCACGCACGTGAAAAACGCATCAAAACGCATTGCACCCACGCGGAAAAAAATGAACAAATGAACGCAATTGCAGATAAAACTGACTGAACTTGCTTGCAAAATGGTTCGCGTTTTCCTGAACGCACCCTGAACGCATCCTGACCTAATCCTTCACGCTCGTGTGAAAGAGGCCTAAAGGAGCCTTTAGACAACAATTTAAACAGTAAGGCCCCTTTCACATGAGCGTGACGGATTAGGTCCGGATGCGTTCAGGGTGCCCATAGAAATGAATGGATCAGGATTCACTGCGGGTGCTATGCGTTCACGTCACGCATTTCACCCGTGCGGAAAACTCACTCGTGTGAAAGGGGCAATGCGTTTTTCACTGATGGTTGCTAAGAGATGTTGTTTGTAAACCTTCAGTTTTTTATCACACATGTGAAAAACGCATCAAAACCCATCGCACCCGCACAGAAAAAACTGAAGAACTGAACGCAATCGCAGACAAAACTGACTGAACTTGCTTGCAAAATGGTGCAAATTTTCCTGAACGCACCCTGAACGCATCCGGACCTAAACCGTGACGCTCGTGTGAAAGAGGCCTAAAGTGTAGTGCATGACACAGGTTTTCAAGGATTATCAAATAGATAAAAACCAATGTACTGCCCATCTAGGCCTACACTAAGCACAGGTTCAACATTTTGGGCTGATCAATTTCTTTATAGATCTGTATAAAGGTTAGAGCTCTGCTTTTCCTGATATAAAGCTCCATTTCCTTGTACATATAGTTAAATGGCAACATTTTGGCTACCAGCAAATATCTTTAGGCTGAGATTAGGACCTCACTGCATATTGTTTTATTGTTCAATGTATAACAGTATACAGTAATCTTTTAAGGCCCTCTGTCTAATTACCTATGTAGACCATTTGAAGATCTTTATAAAAAAATTGAGCTACAACCACTTTAAAGATATTCACTCCTCAACATTGAAACTGCAACACCAAGAGTTACAAGCCATAAGGTTATGCAGGTCAAGGAATTAGCAGGTTTTGTTAAGATCTGCAGATGATCAAATTTTCAAGCACATACACGTATCTCCAATCTGTGGAATGTGGGAGGGGCATGAAAGCCAGATGAAAAGTTCTTTAGCCACATGAAACCTCATAAATCAAATAAAGTCACGTGGGATGATTGTGTGATGCTGCCTGTCCACCAGTTATCCCACTTGTTGCAAACTGAGTAGGACAGAATCCTTGAACTGCAACTATGTATGCTGATAATTCAGCACCATTCAATGTTGTGTGTCCCAGTGGTTGAGTGAACAATGATTAAATGAAATGACAACAAGAAGTGCACAGAGGCAAACATCTGCCTGGACTGATCGTCTGATTAGAAAAAAGACACCTAGTGATCCACTCTGTACTTCAAGTGAAATTGGATGTCACATAACAACTGTAGGGTGGCAAACATTGTCTACACAAACCATCAGAAAGAATTTACACAACATTGGGCTATCAGTCAGATGTCTGGATACAGGTGTTCCATTGACCTCACAACATTCCTCTTAAAGGCTATTGTGGTGCACAGCAAGACAGCAGTGGTGGCTGGAATGGATGTATATCCTCTTCAGAGATGATTCCCACTTTTGTCTCAGACAAAATAATAGCCAGAGTTTAGTTACCATGTAGAGGCCACAAGAGAATGTCACACAGGTCCTGCTCATGAGATTACGGTGTGAGGTGGTATAGTGTAGGATACCTGGAGCCCTCTAGTTTTCATTTCAGGTACACTAAAAGTCGGAGATTACATTGATCTGATCACAGAATCAGTGTTATGGTCATTTCTCCAAAGTGTACCAGAGCCGTTTTTCCAAAAAAAGACAGCACCAGGCCACATATTGCTTGCACCACTGTGAGAAACCTTGTGTCCAAAAATGCAACTATGCCCTACAAAATCTCCAAACTTGTCTCCCATCGAGAACATATGAGGCAGCAATGGTCGGCAATTGCAAAGTGAGCTGCCAGCAGCAGATCTTGATGATTTGGTTGCCCAAGTGCCTTCAGTTTCGCAGAACCTTCCCCGACAACCATTTATAACCTCATTGATAGTGCGCCAAGGCATGTACTATAAGTGTATGCATTTTTGCATGTGGCGCTCACACTTGATGCTGAATAAATCAAGATACTTTAAATATTTGTTTCCATTTTTTTAATTGCATATCATTAACATGTCTACCGATCCTGTGATTTCCATAATTCTACTTTTCTTCTTGATGTTGCAATTTAAATGTTGAGAATTGTATTAAGAAACTAATAATCAGAAAATTTTGTATCTATTTAGATTAAAAATACCTACTGGGTCCTTGAAGGAACCTGTCACATTTAATCTAGTGTTGTATCTGTACACAGCCTGTGATAGATTAGGATGAACTAGGCAGATTGATATATAGTATTATGGAAAAATATTCAGAGTAACTTATATTTCAGTATACATGAAAAATGCCATGAAGAAAATACTAGTGGGCAAATACATTTAGTATAAAAAAAGCCTGAAAAAATGGCATAAGAAGCATGGCAAAAAATCCAAGTGGCCAAAAAAAAGCGCAGTGCAAATTTGTTTGTGTATTAAATGGCCTTACAAAAACTAAATAGTCATATATATAAAAGCTAGGATAATGGAAGACCGACACTCACTTCTTTTTCAAATATGCTGTGGTTTTATTGTGACATTGAAGGTGACGCGTTTCGGCACAACAGTGCCTTCATCCGAGTCTGATGAAGACACTTTTGTGCCGAAACGCGTCACCTTCAATGTGACAATAAAACCACAGCATATTTGAAAAAGAAGTGAGTGCCGGTCTTCCATTATCTTTGCAATACGCGGGACGCCAACCCTGAGACATGTGCACCACGCTGCTACCGTTGCAGTGCCGATAGATATCACTCAATATATATAAGCTAGTCAAAATATTTTAAAGGGAATGTGTCAACAGAAAATGACCTGTTATTTAAATATTTTTTTTTTGTTAGATGTATTTTAAAAACTTTTTGGCAATGCAAAACTTTTAAATACACAAATTGATTATAAGCAAAAAAAAAAAAAACATTTCTTGAAAAAATTAAGTTTTTATTTTTTGGCTTCTTTATCATTGCTTATCGACATGTAGAGATGAGCAAATCATCCAAAATTCGCTTCGCCGAATATTCGTCAAACTTTTAATACGATTCGTATATTCTATGAATCTATTTGTCGAATCTGCGTACAAATCATACGTTATTATGTGGTGTTTTGCGAACATTCGCACACTAATAACGAACGTTCAGTTATAAAAAAAAGCCTGAAAAAATGGCATAAAAAGCATGGCAAAAAATGTAGGTGGCCAAAAAAAGCGCAGTGCAAATTTGTTTGTGTATTAAATGGCCTTACAAAAACTAAATAGTCATATATATATATATATATATATATATATATATATATATATATATATATATATAAGCTAGGATAATGGAAGACCGACACTCACTTCTTTTTCAAATATGCTGTGGTTTTATTGTGACATTGAAGGTGACGCGTTTCGGCACAACAGTGCCTTCTTCCGAGTCTGATGAAGGCACTGTTGTGCCGAAACGCGTCATCTTCAATGTGACAATAAAACCACAGCATATTTGAAAAAGAAGTGAGTGCCGGTCTTCCATTATCTTTGCAATACGCGGGATGCCAACCCTGAGACATGTGCACCATGCCGCTACCGTTGCAGTGACGATAGATATCACTCAATATATATAAGCTAGTCAAAATATTTTAAAGGGAATGTGTCAACAGAAAATGACCTGTTATTTAAATTTTTTTTTTTGTTAGACGTATTTTAAAAACTTTTTGGTAATGCAAAACTTTTAAATACACAAACTGATTATAAGTAGAGATGAGCGAGTAGTGTTCGATCGAGCCGGTATTCGATCGAATACTACGCTATTCGGCATACTCGATTTCGATCGAGTATAACGGCGATGGCACACTTAGAATTCGTTTCCCCTCCCACCTTCCCTGGCGCTCTTTTTCCACCAATCACCATGCATGGTATGACAGGCCCGCGGAGCACGCTGGCAGCGCGAAAACGGCGTCTACATGGATTGGCTGGAAAAACCATGTGACCTCGAATATTAATAACTCAGGTCTTCCTGCTCGTTCGCATATGCTGCGTGAACTTAGTCAGGGACAGAGGCTGGAGAAGGGAGAGATAGGTTTTAGCTGTTGGACAGGCAGGAGTGTGATTAAAAGCCCTTATCAGGGCTACTATAATGCAGTACAGTGATAGCTTTACTACAATATACACTCTGCAGAGAACGGCTGCTGTATTCAGGGATAGCTGCTGGAGTAGGGACAGAGAGAGGCATTAGTGGTGTATTAGGTGCTCTGCTACATACCAAACTATATTTGGCACTACTGTTCTGCGTTCTTTTTGGCTGCAAAACCCTGTTATATACCTAGTGTGTATATGCACCATCTGATCTTCTAGCAGTATACGGCTGTGTACATTTTTTTTTTTAAATACAGTTTCTTTGGCTTTTGCGTGCCTGCAAAACTCTTTTATATACGTGCTGTTAATACCCACCGTCTGACCTGTTAGTACACGGCTGTGTAATCAGACATATTTTTAAAAAAAGGCCTTTTATTTGGCACCTGTACTGTGCGTTCTGCAAAACTCTTTTATATACGTGCTGTTAATACCCACCGTCTGACCTGTTAGTACACGGCTGTGTAATCAGACATATTTTAAAAAAAGGCTTTTTATTTGGCACCTGTACTGTGCGTTCTGCGTGCCAGCAAAACTCTTTTATATACGTGCTGTTAATACCCACCGTCTGACCTGTTAGTACACGGCTGTGTAATCAGACATATTTAAAAAAAAGGCCTTTTATTTGGCACCTGTACTGTGCGTTCTGCGTGCCTGCAAAACTCTTTTATATACGTGGTGTTAATACACACCGTCTGACCTTGTAGTACACGGCTGTGTACCTAGAAATATTTAAAAAAAGGCATTTTATTTGGCTCCTGTATTGTGCGTTCTGCGTGCCTGCAAAACTCTTTTATATACGTGGTGTTAATACACACCGTCTGACCTTGTAGTACACGGCTGTGTACCTAGAAATATTTAAAAAAAAGGCCTTTTATTTGGCTCCTGTATTGTGCGTTCTGCGTGCCTGCAAAACTCTTTTATATACGTGGTGTTAATACACACCGTCTGACCTTGTAGTACACGGCTGTGTACCTAGAAATATTAAAAAAAGGCCTTTTATTTGGCACCTGTATTGTGCGTTCTGCGTGCCTGCAAAACTCTTTTATATACGTGGTGTTAATACACACCGTCTAACCTGGAAGTACATGGCTGTGTACCTAGAAATATTTTTTTAAAAAAAGTCCTTTTATTTGGCACCTGTACTGTGCGTTCTGCGTGCCTGCAAAACTCTTTTATATACGTGGTGTTAATACCCACCGTCTGACCTGTTAGTACACGGCTGTGTAATCAGACATATTTAAAAAAAAGTCCTTTTATTTGGCATCTGTACTGTGCGTTCTGCGTGCCTGCAAAACTCTTTTATATACGTGGTGTTAATACACACCGTCTGACCTGGTAGTATACGGCTGTGTACGCCAAATATTGTAACAAAAAAAAATGCGGAGGGCTAGCGGAATCGGACGGGGACGAGGACGGGGATGCGGAAATGCTGTTGGGGGCCTTGTTGAAGCCAGTGGGGATACAATGCGTGCTGGTGAGGGGCAGCCAGGATTCTGCTCATCCAGAATCCCTGCCTTTATGGGACAGTTAAGCAGGGGACGGGTTACACCGCTGTTGAGGCCTGAGCAGTGTGAACAGGTGGTGCAATGGATAGCCGATAACGCTTCCAACAGTTGTCCACCAGCCAGTCATCCACACAGTCTCACTCTGACCCTCCTTCCTCCACACCTGGCCAACAGAGTCATTCCAACCTTGACCTTTCCCGGGAGCTCTTTTCGGGTCCTTTTTCAGATGTGCCGGAAGAATCCCTGGAGCTACCAGAGGAATTTGTTTGTAGTGATGCCCAACCACTTGAGTATTCGCCATCTCCTGCTGATGTGGACCCTGAACCAGAATCTGTTATCATGAGCGATGATGATGATGAGACGCAGTTGCCATCAAGGGAGGCTGTTGGAATGTCCAGTGGGCAGGAGGAGGAGCAGAGTGAGGAAGTGGAAGAGGAGGTGGTGGATGACGAAATGACCGACCCACTTGGCCAGGGGTGATGTCCAGCGGGGAAAGCAGTGGAGAGGTGGTGGTCTGCGCAGCACCGAAAAAGGCAGCAAGAGGCAGACGGATGTCCACAGGCAGAGGGATGTCCACAGGCAGAGGGATGTCCACAGGCAGAGGACAGTCCAGACAGAGAAGTGAGGCCACAGCTAGCAGGGCCGAAGCTGTTCCCGGCAGCAGGCAGTCACGCGAAGCTCCCCCATCGAGGCCTCGTACTTCTGTGGTGTGGAGATTTTTTAATGTTTGTGCGGATGACAAACTGAGCACGGTTCGCACACTCTGCCACTCAAAACTGAGTAGGGGCTCT
This sequence comes from Rhinella marina, assembly GCA_900303285.1. Taxonomy (NCBI): domain Eukaryota; kingdom Metazoa; phylum Chordata; class Amphibia; order Anura; family Bufonidae; genus Rhinella; species Rhinella marina. The sequence goes on from ONZH01022282.1 coordinate 44,471, forward strand.
GAGAAGAGCAATATGACCACCTCAGGCATGCGGCGTCACTTGGAAGTCAAGCACTGGGCTGAGTGGGAGAGATCAAACGCAATACAACCTGCGCCAGGTCTTCCTGCCACTGCCTCTTCCCCTTTGTTGTGTGCTGCCACTGCGGTCCAGACCTCCAGCCAGGATGCCTCCACATCTGCCTCGACTACTTTGGGCCCTTCTCCTGCTGCCTCCCCTTCCCCTGCATCTTCGCCTGCACCTTTACACTCCTCGTCCCATCAACTGTCCATCTCGCAGGCGTTCGACCGCAGGCGGAAGTACGCCTCGAGTCACCCCCAAGCCCAAGCCTTAAACTGCCACATCTCCAAACTCCTGGCCCTGGAGATGTTGCCGTTTAGGCTTGTGGAGACGCAGGCCTTCCGCGACCTGATGGCGGCTGCCGCACCTCGCTATTCCGTCCCCAGCCGCCACTACTTTTCCCGGAGTGCCGTCCCCGCCCTGCACCAGCACGTGTCGCGTAACATCAGGCGGGCCCTGAGGTACGCAGTCAGCGCAAAGGTCCACTTGACCACCGACTCGTGGACAAGCGCTTGCGGCCAGGGACGATACATCTCTTTGACGGCACACTGGGTGAATGTTGTGGAAGCGGGGACGGGGTCGCAAAGAGAGACGGCCTACCTACCACCCCCGCCCAAGATTGCCAGCATGGGTTCTGATACACCCCCCTCCTCTTCCTCCTCCTCCTCCTCCTCCTCTGCCTTAACATCGCCCTCAGCCGCTAGCTGGAAGTGTTGCAGCACTGGCGCGGGGAGACGTCAGCAGGCGGTGCTTAAGCTCATCAGCTTGGGCGACAGGAAGCACAGTGCCCCAGAGGTGAGGGACGCCATATTGCAGCAGACGGAGATGTGGCTGTCGCCGCTGCAGCTAGGACCAGGCATGGTCGTGTGCGATAACGGCTGTAACCTGGTGGCGGCTCTGGAGCTTGCCGAACTCAATCACGTACCATGCCTGGCCCACGTTTTTAATCTGGTAGTCCAAAAATTTCTAAAGACTTACCCCAACCTGGCAGAGCTACTGGTGAAAGTGCGGCGCTTGTGCGCTCACTTTCGGAAGTCAACTGTAGCTGCTGCTAGCTTAAAAAACTCCAGCAACGCCTCCATTTGCCTGAACATCGGCTGTTGTGCGACCTGCCGACTCGCTGGAATTCCACCTATTCCATGTTGGCCAGGGTGTGTGAGCAGCAGAGAGCATTGATGGAGTACCAGATTATGAATCCACGCGTGCCTCCAACTCAGCTCCCTCAGTTTGCCAACCACGAGTGGCCATGGATGGCAGACATATGCGATGTACTGCGTATCTTTGAGGAGTCCACCAAGAAGGTCAGCAGCGAGGGCGCTATAGTGAGCGTAACCATCCCGCTCCTATGCGTCCTTAAAGAATCGCTCATCGCAATAAGGGAGAACGCATTGCACGCAGAAGAGACGGGGGTAGGAGGAGACGCAACGGAGCTACACAGTCAGACCACACTTTTGTCTGCTTCTCGGTGGCAGTTGCAGGAGGAGGAGGAGGATGAGGAGGAGGAGGACGACGTGGAGGTGGCTGTGGAAGAGGAGGAGGATGCTGGCGGCGAGGGTAGCAGTCAGGCTGTGTGCGTCCCATTGGTTCAGCGCGGATGGGGCGGAGAGGAAGCGGAAGAAGAAGAGGAGGAAATGGCAAGTGATCCTTCTGGTGGGGGCAGTGACGTCATGCCTATTCAGAGTCTGGCACACATGGCTGACTTCATGCTGGGCTGCTTTTCCCGGGACACACGTGTTGTCCGGATAGTGGAGAACAAACTGTACTGGGTCTTCGCACTCCTGGACCCCCGGTATAAAGATAACGTCTCCTCTTTTATTCCGGTAGAGGAGAGGACGAATTGGTTGCTGGAATACCAGAGGGAACTCGTGCAGAACATGATGGAGATTTTCCCACCCACCATCTCTGGCGGCAGAGAGGAGAGGGTCTCCCAGAGTCCCACAACATCGATCAGGCCCACAGCCACCAGGGGAACACTCTCCAAGGTGTGGGACACGTTCATGGCACCCCCTCGTGCAACTTCCATCACTGCGGGGCCCGCTATCAGCAGGAGGGACAAGTATCGGCGGATGTTGCGGGAGTACCTGGAAGACGGTACCCCTGTCCTCCCCGATCCCTTGGCGTCCTACACTTACTGGGTCTCCAAGTTGGTCACGTGGCTGGAACTTTCCCTGTACGCCTTGGAGGTGCTTGCCTGCCCTGCCGCCAGCGTGCTATCAGAAAGGGTGTTCAGTGCAGCCGGGGGCATTATAACCGATAAGCGCAGCCGCCTGTCAACCGACAGTGCCGACAGGCTGACGCTAATCAAAATGAACAGCAAGTGGATTGACCCGGACTTTGCTTCTCCAACAGTGGAAAGCAGCCAAAAGTGAAGTGCCATCTGTATGAAGTGCCATTTCCTCCTCCACCTCCTCCTCCTTAACCGCCGTAGAATTGCTCCGTAAAATATATATATATATATATACACATAAAATGACAAAAAATGGACAGCACCTCCTACAGGTGAGAGTCAGGTGCAAGCTACCTGCTGGCTAATTAAATACTAAACAGAAAATGGCAGCAGCACTAGATGAGCCATGAGACATAAAATGAACATGAAATGAACATGTGAAGAAGCAAAAAAGCATAACTGCTATGTACTAATTTATATGCGCTAAGAGCTTCCACTTTATCTACATAGCAGTTATGCTTTTTTGCTTCTTCACATGTTCATTTCATGTTCATTTTATGTCTCATGGCTCATCTAGTGCTGCTGCCATTTTCTGTTTAGTATTTAATTAGCCAGCAGGTAGCTTGCACCTGACTCTCACCTGTAGGAGGTGCTGTCCATTTTTTGTCATTTTATGTGTATATATAGAGGAGGCCTGGCCTCCTCTGGGAATTTAGCACTCCTGTTCACACTGGTGCAGCTTCTGACCAGGTATGCTGTTCTCCTGATATGGGCCTGCCGGTTTTTGTAGGATGCAGGTCAGTGTTAGTGTAGGACTCATCCGATTGGAAGCCACCTTGATCGTTGGTGGATGAGCCCGACATATTTATGATCATTTATATGCGCTAAGAGCTTCCACTTTATCTACATAGCAGTTATGCTTTTTTGCTTCTTCACATGTTCATTTCATGTTCATTTTATGTCTCATGGCTCATCTAGTGCTGCTGCCATTTTCTGTTTAGTATTTAATTAGCCAGCAGGTAGCTTGCACCTGACTCTCACCTGTAGGAGGTGCTGTCCATTTTTTGTCATTTTATGTGTATATATAGAGGAGGCCTGGCCTCCTCTGGGAATTTAGCACTCCTGTTCACACTGGTGCAGCTTCTGACCAGGTATGCTGTTCTCCTGATATGGGCCTGCCGGTTTTTGTAGGATGCAGGTCAGTGTTAGTGTAGGACTCATCCGATTGGAAGCCACCTTGATCGTTGGTGGATGAGCCCGACATATTTATGATCATTTATATGCGCTAAGAGCTTCCACTTTATCTACATAGCAGTTATGCTTTTTTGCTTCTTCACATGTTCATTTCATGTTCATTTTATGTCTCATGGCTCATCTAGTGCTGCTGCCATTTTCTGTTTAGTATTTAATTAGCCAGCAGGTAGCTTGCACCTGACTCTCACCTGTAGGAGGTGCTGTTCATTTTTTGTCATTTTATGTGTATATATAGAGGAGGCCTGGCCTCCTCTGGGAATTTAGCACTCCTGTTCACACTGGTGCAGCTTCTGACCAGGTATGCTGTTCTCCTGATATGGGCCTGCCGGTTTTTGTAGGATGCAGGTCAGTGTTAGTGTAGGACTCATCCGATTGGAAGCCACCTTGATCGTTGGTGGATGAGCCCGACATATTTATGATCATTTATATGCGCTAAGAGCTTCCACTTTATCTACATAGCAGTTATGCTTTTTTGCTTCTTCACATGTTCATTTCATGTTCATTTTATGTCTCATGGCTCATCTAGTGCTGCTGCCATTTTCTGTTTAGTATATATATATATATATATATATATATATATATATATATATATATTTATGGCTCACCTCTTGGGCCTACAAGCAATTTTTATCATGGCTCAACTCTTGGGCCTACAAGCAATTTTTATCATGGCTCACCTCTTGGGCCTACAAGCAATTTTATCATGGCTCACCTCTTGGGCCTACAAGCAATTTTTATCATGGCTCACCTCTTGGGCCTACAAGCAATTTTTATCATGGCTCACCTCTTGGGCCTACAAGCAATTTTTATCATGGCTCACCTCTTGGGCCTACAAGCAATTTTTATCATGGCTCACCTCTTGGGCCTACAAGCAATTTTTATCATGGCTCACCTCTTGGGCCTACAAGCAATTTTTATCATGGCTCACCTCTTGGGCCTACAAACAATTTTTAAGAGGTCTCACCTCTTGGGCCTTAATACAATTTTTAAGAGGTCTCACCTCTTTGGCCTCCACTTTATTTTTTCAAGGGCTCACCTCTTGGGCCTCCATATAATTTTTTCGAGGGCTCACCTCAAGCTAACTTTGCGCACTCATTAAAATATTTTCACAACAAGGACCTAAGAGCCCTCGATGGGAGAGCTTTGTGTGGGGGCCTGTTATAGGGAAGAGATGCGGCCCTGCGGGCTCTAGCCTGCCTTCTCCATGAGCCTCTGGCCAGCCCACAGCCTCTTCCTGCCTTTTGCGGTCCTACGCATCCCTCAACATCCCCACTGCTTTACCTGCTAGACATGACACTGGGCCAGGTCGGGTCACTGACTTCGTCATACTCAACCACCTCCTCTTACACTGCCTCACTTTGCTACAACAGCCTCCCTTGCTGGCAACTGTGTCTCATCATCGTCCCTAATCATTTTACACTTTAGTGCCCGTTCCACACCACCATCAGCTAGAGATGGAGCTTGCTCCAGTGTTTGGGCATCAGAACAAACAAAATCCTCAGATAGCTCCTGCGATTCTTGCATGGGTGGGAACACTGGGTTGATAACATTGGGCAGGGTGGGAGGAAGGAGGGTCAGAGTGAGGTCCCTGCAGTTTCTGCAGGCTATCGACAAGACTGGACTTTGTGGACTTGACTGGGTGGTGGACAGATTTAACAAATCTAGAAGGAGAAGGAGGGGTTTGCCGAGCTGTCTGTAAGGGTTGCGGAAATCCAGACAGAACCAAGGCCCAAAACTTGGGTGGGGGTAGCAGGTTTGCCCGTCCCCGCCTCCACAACATTCACCCAGTGTGCTGTCAGGGAGATGTAGCATCCCCGGCCTCAAACCAAAGTGTTGGTGGTCAAATGGCCTTTTGCAGTAACCGTGTTACTCGGGCGTGGATGATGTTTTGGGACATGTGCCTGGGCAAGGCAGAGATGGCACAGAGGGAAAAATAGTGATGGCTTGATTGCTTTCCCCCTTGCCTATGCCATCTGTGGTTGTCATAGGCAACGTGATTTTAAGGGGTGCAGAATTTTATCTTCTTTTTTGTCTAGTTTGGCTTGGGGTCCATGGCAATGTAGAGGAAAGAAGGTTTCCTTGTATGGTCTCACTTTACAGAGAGGTTATATTGTCTTTGGAGTGTATTGTTGAGAGGCTGTGATAGTGGCGTAATAGTGCGACTTGGGCGCGTTATATGCACCCAGACATGCTTCCCCTGCTGTCCCAGTTGCATTCCAGCAGTGTTGGCATCCTTTTCTGAGGTTTCAGGGTGGACTTGGTGACCTCCAAGTGGTCGAATTGAGATTTCCAAGTGGCGAGCATTTTTTTCCCATAGACTTTAATGGGATTCGATATTCGGTCGAATAGTCGAATATCGCGGTCTATTCGAATCGAATTTCGAACTTTCGAATATTTCACTACTCGCTCATCTCTAATTATAAGCAAAAAAAAAAAAACATTTCTTGAAAAAAATAAGTTTTTATTTTTTTGGCTTCTTTATCATTGCTTATCGACATGTAGAGATGAGCAAATCATCCGAAATTCGCTTCGCCGAATATTTGTCAAACTTTTAATACGATTCGTATATTCTATGAATCTATTTGTCGAATCTGCGTACAAATCATACGTTATTATGTGGTGTTTTGCGAACATTCACACACTAATAACGAACCTTCAGTTTTAAAAGGTACGCAACTTCTGTGAACACATACGCATGAGCGTACAAATTTCGTGCGAAAATGATGGGCTTTACTGGAGCGGAATGGTGGAGCAGGAGGAACGCTCTGAGTCTGACCCCTGGATATTGTATCAGCAGATGACAACAGATCATTTTGCGCCTTGGTGGGTTAGACTGGTGGAACACTGGCCAAGTATTGCAAATTCTACAAGTAGAAGCTCCGGCTACAGGTTCTTTAGCACTGCTGCCCTGTGCCACCTTCTCCTTTTTTTTAGAACTCGAGGTCTGGGTGGAACTGGACCCCATTTGCTTATCCATTCCAGACATTTTTCACTTGACTGTGGCCCTGCAGCTGGTCTTTGTCTCTCTCCCTGTCTCTCTCCCTGTCTCTCTCCCTGCCTGATTAATTACTAGCCCTGCACTGGCCCTGCACTTGCCCTGCAGTATCCCTGATATGTGTAATATGGATTCTCAGAACAATTACACCCCAATTTTAACAAAACAGGTCTCAGTCTCTCAGAACTACACACACAGTTCTTCTGATCGTCTCAGTAGTCGCAGCACAACTGATGCGTCACTGGCTTACCGAGCCAGAGCCAATCAGGACAAGCCCTGCCCACTAGGTCAGGTGACTGCTTTTTTCCCGGGCTTTTGCAGAACGAATAACGAACAGAAAAAGTTCACTAATTAATTGCATTTGTACGCAACCGCGTATAGAGTAAATTATACGTAGCATTATAATTACGTAGTGAATGCATAGAAAGCCTTAAGAACATTTTCAGATCTAATCGAGCAAATCTCAAAAAAATCAGATTCGCTTTGCAGCGGAAAGTTTCCAAGATTGGTATTGAATCTACTAAGCGGCGAATAAATTCGCTCATCTCTATTGACATGTTATAAAATAAATAAATAAATAACTAAAAACTGGTCACTAAAAGCTCCTATTTACATGGGCTGACACGGTCAATTATCGGGAGCAATATTTTCATTCTCAATAATTGCATGCTCATTACAGGAAGTGAAAGCTGCATATAAATGTCACAAAAACCTAATCTGTATAGGGATCATTAATTGCTTGTTCCCATAATCATTTGTTATTTAGACAGCACAATCTACTGCATGGAAGCAATTATTTAGGTGTCCCTTCACCTTCATCAGGGATGCTTTCATCTGATGCTCATTCATCAGGTGATTGGCCGCAGCTTTAGACAGGGCAAATATTGGGAAGGAATGTTCCTATTAAAGCCCTCTCCTAATAATTGCCCTGATTGTTGGCCCAGGTGCCTATGAGCATAAGGGGCTGCTCACACCATGCATTTGTCCTACGTTCAGGGCCAGAACAACGGGTAGGCAAGGGCAGGCACCCTAGGGCGCCACCTTGCTAACCATAAGGAGGGATGCAAATAACTTATGAGTGATTCCATTATGGAAGTGCTCATTAGTACAGGAGGGTCGGGGGAAAGGTGGGATGAGCAGTTGGCATGGAATGAGCTGTTGTAATTACAATGTGTTGCTTCTAAAATGAAGTTGTTGCACAGGTAACTTTGAAGTGGAAGCAGAGCTCACACTAATGCTGCTACCCCTTCAAAAACTTGATCAGCAGGGGTGCCAGGAGATGTACCCACACCGATCTAATATTGATGACTGTGCTGTGCACATCACCTTTGAAATTAAATTGCTCTGCATAGAGTTATGTATTCCTGTATATTTTAATTATTAGTATAATATATAACTGTTTTACTTTAGTTTTCTTTTTTTTCCATTCTAAATAATGTATTACAGACATGAAAAGAAAGAAACAGAACATGAAATCTGGAATAGCATCATATCTGTATGAGTAATGATATTTGATAAAAGTTATAGAATTCATTGCATATATAAATAAATAAACCAATGAATAAGAAACTACATGACCGATAACTCAGTGTATAATCTAACAGGTCTGACAGTATTCTCTTTATAGCTGGTGGATATTGACGCAGCATGATGGTCCATGGGGAACAAAAAACCTCTGCTAAAGTGTTGCTGCACTTTCCCCTCATGCTGCTTTTCCAACCTTCCGCATGAATGGATTAGAATTCTTATATACATTTGTATTGCACAGCATTGCGATGGACCCTGTGGATATTTAAACGACTCTCGCATTTGTGACAGACTCAAATGATATGCTGTTATATTCAGCTTTTTAACTTTAACATATTTGCTTAAATTTTTCTTGTTCAAATAAAAAGAAACTAGACTAAAATTCCCTTTCACGGTGCTTCATATAGAAAGCATTATTCATTTTATTTTTTAATTTAAATAAAATATTTAATTTTTTAAATAATCATGTCATAGTAGTTTGGTTACAAAAAAGAAAATGTCTCTCAAGTTTTCTACAATATTATATTGCCATTACACACCCAAATGTTAGTGCTGGTACTTTCTTCTCAACAGTCACCCTAGAAGCTGAACCATATTAGATCCAATGGAACATTGGGGCAAAGTTTAGATGTTTGCAACCCTGATCCAGGCTCTAAAATGTAGTGTTATCATGACACTGTGAAACAAATTAAACTCTTTATGATCTAAAGGAAAGTTAAAATCCTTGATAAAGTCTTCTTCAACATAACGCAATGGGATGCTTCTTAAATGGGTTCTCAGAGTTATCAGAAACTCCCTCAGTGTCCCCAAATGTAATACCATAAACTCAGTCAGTGCCCTGCTGCTTCCAGCGCTGTATCTTCAGTCTTTACCTCCATGTTCTGTTTGCAGTATACAGCAGGGACAAAACTGTTATCAGTACATGATCACTGCAGCCAATCACAGCCCTCATTAATATACCACATAATCCTACTATAACTGGGCTGTGGGTGGCCATATTGGCCGAAATGCGCTGCTAGGCCATGCCCCTCATGATGCACTGCTGGGACATACCCCCGTAATGCACTGCCTAGGCATGCCCCCGGTGACATCGCTCGCTTTGTTCCTCCTCGCAGAGGATGCAAGCTGAGAGAGGTTAATATGTTATTTGGTTTAGGTGAGTCTGGTTTTGCTTTAGACCGATTGACAACTCAGTTAGCCTATTCTGGTGCAACTTGTATGTCCTGATTCTGGAAATGGATGCCCTATTTAAATCTCATGCACTATTGCCAGTTATAGGTTTTCACTCCCTAGTTATGCCTCTGGCTCTTCTGTGTGCGTTTAGATTGCTTACTGTATTGACCACTCTCTGTCTAATGATTTGTTACTTTGTTTCCCATCTGGTTCTGACTTTGGCTTGGATATTCTGACTACCTTCTGCTGTCTGATTTGGTACTGCATTGTCCGCCCATTCCTGTATGACTTTGTCTTTGTGTAGTTCTTCTGTGTGTGTGTGTGTGTGAGTCCTGCACTTAGCAGAGCAGAGAACGTCGACCAGTTGCGGAATCCCCTAGGGCTTGCACTGCAAGTAGGCAGGGAAAGGGGTCTGGGTTCCAGTTAGGACTCACTGTATGCGTGTTCCTGCTTTCTGAGCTGACACATTATTTTATATTTGAGGGTATTTAGAGAATTTTCTTATAATTTATGGTAAATATCTTTGTAATACAGTATGTTAAGATACACGCAATTATTTTTCTTCTGAATTCTTGGAGACATGCAGCACAGGCCCACAGCAAACTATGGCCCCTATATTAAAGGGAATCTGTCACCATGGATTTTGGACTATTATCTGCAGTAATAAATAGTACTGCAGATAAGGAGTCCAGATCACTATTTATTATTTTGCTGCTGCCCCCATTTCCCTTTGTTAATGTTCAAAGCTACATTTAAATATATGTTTAGAACTAGCATGTGTAACGGAGAGCCAGCGGCGCAGTTCCCCTGTGTTGCGCCGCCGGTCTCCCATCGGCCCTATGGAGCAAGGATGCAGGAAGCAATCTCGTCTCCATGGTGACGCTACACGGGGAGGACCCGGCACGCTCTCTGCTGCCGCGCGTCTGGCATCCTCCCCGCCCCCTGGACAATGAGCAGGCGGGGCCATCTGAGCGCTGGCCTGGGGAACCAGCACTCAGACTCTTGAACATTTATTTATTTGGTTTTTCCACTATATATAGGTCATGTGGCTCTGACCACGCCACGTGACCACTTTAGTATTATTTTGAGTGCTGGTCACGTTTGGCCAGCGCTCACTATGAAAATGAGGTCATGTGACGCTGGCCACGTCACATGACCTATTTGGAGGGCTGTTTAAACTGGCAACCTATGGTCACAGGTTGCCTGTGATTAGTCTTACTATTAGCAGTGCTGCGTTTTGACCTCTGGACCTAGTGATTGTATTGTGTATTTGACTTTGGCTATGGACTCTGACTACGCTTTTCGCTCTCTCCTTTGGTTGTGACGTTCCCTCCTGTTTTGACTCGGCTTGCTCACTATTCTCGGTATTGTGTTTTTTCTGTCTGTGTTTGTCTCTCCCCTTGTTTCCTTTCCCTACCCTGTGCACTTACACAGTATAGGGACTGCCGCCAAGTTAAGGTTTTGCGACCTAGGGCATCTACTGGAAGTAGGCAGGGAAAGTGGTGGGTTCCAGACAGGGCACACTATCCCTTGTCCCCCTGTCGTGACACCATACTTGTGTACAGGAAACTTAAGCATGTTAATTTGGCACAGCAGTCCAGACTGTATATTTCACTGCAGATTTGAGTTCTCACAACAACAGGAGTCCTCTCATGTATAACAAAAAATGGACGGATCCGTTATGCTGGCCATAGACTTCCATTATGGTAGAATGCACAGCGGAATGCCTCTAAAGGCATCCCTTTATGCATTCCATCATTGAATTCCATTATGGTCCATGGTAAAGGAATCCATAGTGCAATTCAGCATATACCCGAACCGGAACTCGAACTTCAAAACTTGAAATTCGCCCATCCCTAGTGGTGACAGATGTACTTTAAGGATCCAGTCAATAACAATATTATATTATTTCTGGAGAGCAGCCTGACCTTTTATAAAGATAGTTTGTGATGCTGCCAAAGCTGGTTCTCAGGGTAGTCTACTTCAAAACCTCTGCACGTTTAACCCTTTCCAGACCAGCGCTGTACATGTACGGCGCTGGTGCGGTGCGGGGACATGACGCCCGCTCGCAGGTGCGGCGGGCGTCATGGCCGGCAAGTCTCTGCTGTTTCTAACAGCAGAGACTTGCCGCTACTTACCTCCATCGATGGCGTCTTCCTGGGCTTTCTGATGCCGTGATCACATGTGATCACGGCATCAGGATGCGTCTGAACCCAGGTGGTGTACAGACGCCCCGAGTGGCGTCTATGGTGTACACCATATGAAAACTGTAATCCTCGCTGGTGAGGATTACAATTTTCAAACTGCAATTCTTATTCTGGCCACTAGATGGAAGGCCAGGATAAGAAATGAGCAATTTTGGGATTTAACGCCATCTAGTAAATCCCTGATTGCTCATAAAGAAAAAAAAAACACAATATATTATCTCATATTTGAGCTTTAAAATAATCACAAAAAAATAAAAAAATATTAAAAAATTAGAGATGAGCGAGCATACTCGTCCGAGCTTGGTGCTCGTTCGAGTATTAGGGTACTCGTAAGTGCTCGCTGCTCGGACGAGTATCTCGCCATGCTCGAGGAAATGGCAACTTCCGCATCGTGCTTTTTTGGCGCCTATAAACACAGCCAATCACAAGCCAGGAGACTCTACGATACACCCAGCATCACGTGGGGCCCTTACATGTCGAAAGCAGGGGTTGGCTGGCCTGATCAGGTGACCCTGGAATATACTACTGACTGGCCGCGGTGCTCGGCTCAGATGCCATCTGGATGTCGTTAGGGATAGAGCTGCTGCCTTTCAGGGACAGTGTTAGGGCCTGCATTTAGTTCTCTGTTAGGCAGGAATCACCCACAAAGAACCCAACAGCCCTTCTAAGGGCTAGAAGACATTTTTTTTTGGTCTCCTGGCTTGGCTGGCTGGCACTAGTAGTGCAGATATCGCCATATATAACCCTCTTTTTGTTATGTTATATCTCAGTGATACAAATCCATTGCACACAGCAGTGTGGAACCATTCTGTGTGTCACAGTTCAGCACACTCACTCCAATCCATATATACTGTCCAGGTGACACTTTCTGTACGTCACAGAATACAACCAAGTCATTTGCTACCAATAACGTATACAGCTTGATCCTAAAAATCTCTGTGAGACATTTGTCTGGGTCGCAGTCTAAATAGACACCGTGAACAGGGTGTGAGTTAAGTCTCCGATAGTTCCTGCACGTCACGTTCCCAAAAAAACTAAACTAAAAAAAAATATAAAAAAAAATAATTTTTTTTGTTGTTTTAGCTCAGTGATACAAATCCATTTTACTCAGCTGCGTGTAACCTTTCTGTGTGTGACAGTTCAGCACATTCGCTCCAATCCGTATATACTGTCCAGGTGACACTTTCTTTACGTCACAGAATACAACCAAGTCGTTTGCTACCAATAACGTATACAGCTTGATCCAAAAAACTCTCTGTGCGACATTTGTCTGGGTCGCAGTCTAAATAGCCACCGTTAACAGGGTGTGAGTTAGGTCTCCGATAGTTCCTGCACGTCACGTTCCCAAAAAAACAAAATTTAAAAAAAAAATTAGTTTTTTGTTGTTTTAGCTCAGTGATACAAATACATTTTGCTCAGCTGCATGTAACCTTTTTGTGTGTCACAGTTTAGCACAATCGCTCCAATCCGTATATACTGTCCAGGTGACACTTTCTGTACGTCACAGAATACAACCAAGTCATTTGCTACCAATAACGTATACAGCTTGATCCAAAAAACTCTTTGTGCGACATTTGTCTGGGTCGCAGTCTAAATAGCCACCGTTAACACGGTGTGAGTTAGGTCTCTGATAGTTCCTGCACGTCACGTTCCCAAAAAAACAAAATAAAAAAAAAAATTAGTTTTTTTGTTGTTTTAGCTCAGTGATACAAATCCATTTTACTCAGCTGCGTGTAACCTTTCTGTGTGTCACATTTCAGCACACTCGCTCCAATCCGTATATACTGTCCAGGTGACATTTTCAGTACGTCACTTAATTCAACCAGACTGAACAAGTTTGTGGGTTTCAGTACACCAGGCCCGTTTATTTTTTTTTTTTATATCATACACTTATATACAAAAAATGTTGAACCCCAGGGCTAAGGGTCGAGGACGAGGGCGTGGGCGTGGGCATTCAATTACTGCAGGGGGAAGAGGCCGTGGTCCTGGGCAGGGTGAGACAGTACCTGCTGATGAGGGAGCTGTGGAACGCCGCAGAGCTACACTCCCTATGTCTCAACTTACAGGGACACGTGGTAGACTGTTGAAACCACAACAGTGTGAACAGCTGATGTCGTGGATTGCGGACAATGCTTCAAGTAATTTGTCCACCAGTCAGTCTTCCACACAGTCCACCCACGTTAACCAAGGGAGCACTCCTCTGGCTCCTCCACCTCAACCTCCTATACCCCAGTCGGCCCCCTCCCAGGAAAATTTGGAATGCGATCCGGCATACTCTGAGGAACTGTTTTCTGGACCCTTCCCAAACCACTTCTCAGGTTGCTGCTGACCTCGTTCCCGATGCCCAAGTTTGCCAACTGTCGCAGTCTGTGGGTGATGATGATGATGACAATGTTGAGTTAGTGGAAGAAGTTTGTAAAGAGATGTTAGACAATGAGGAGACATGGTTGTCAGACAGTGGTGAAGTTGTTGTTAGGGGAGGAATTCCGAGGGGGGAGCAGAATGAGGAATCGGAGGATGACGAGGTGACCAACCCAAGCTGGGTTGATATGCCGAGTGAAGACAGTGCTTCTGAGGCGGAGGCGAGTGCTGCACCAGAACAGGTTGGAAGAGGCAGTGGTGTGGCCAGAGGGAGAAGCAGGGCCAGAGCTGGTGCATCAGCAGCAACTGTTTCACGTAGTGAAGCTCCCGTGGCGAGGCCTAGATGTTCGCAAGTCTGGAGGTTCCTTAAAGAAAGTGAGGATGACCGACGGACTGTGGTGTGCAACCTGTGCCACACCAGGATCAGCAGGGGTGCCACCACTACTAGCCTAACCACCACCAGCATGCGCAGGCATATGAGTGATAAACACCCCACTCAATGGAACCAAGGCCGTTCACCACCTCCTGCGGGTCACATCACTGCTCCTTCCCCTGTGTCACTCGCTGCCTCTGCTAGTCAACCCCCTGCATCACTCGCTGCCTCTGCTAGTCATCCCCCTGCCCAGGACCCCGGCACGAGTGCCTCCCGCCGGAAAATCACACCTTCGCCTCCACTATCCTCCACAGTGTCCACCAACGTGTCCCAGCGCAGCGTTCAGCTGTCTTTACAGCAGACGCTGGAGCGCAAGAGGAAATACAGTTCCACCCACCCACATGCCCAAGCCCTCAACGTCCACATCTCCAAATTGCTTAGCCTGGAGATGCTGCCCTATAGGCTGGTAGAGACCGAGGCCTTTCGAAATCTAATGGCGGTGGCTGCCCCTCGGTATTCGGTCCCCAGCCGGCACTATTTTTCCCGATGTGCCGTCCCAGCCCAACACCAGCACGTGTCACAGAACATCATCCGTGCCCTGACCAAGGCTGTTTCTGAGAAGGTCCACCTAACCACGGACACGTGGACAAGTGCTGCCGGGCAGGGACACTATAACTCACTGACAACACATTGGGTTAACTTGGTGGAGGCTGGGACCTAGAATGACCCTGGGGCCGCTCATGTACTGCCCACACCGAGGATAGTGGGGCCTACCTCGGTCACGGTCTCTCAGACGTACTATGCCTACTCTTCCTCCTCCGACCCCTCCTCCTCCTCCACCGAATTACCATCCGTGGGCACGGCGCCTTCAGTCGGTAGCTCTAGGCACAGCAGCAGTGCCGTGGGTAAGCGCCAGCAGGCGGTGCTCAAACTGCTGAGCTTAGGTGACAAAAGGCACACCGCCCAAGAGCTGTTACAGGGCATCACGGCGCAGACCGATGTGTGGCTGGCACCGCTGAACCTCAAGCCAGGCATGGTTGTGTGTGACAACGGGCGTAACCTGGTGGCAGCTCTGCAACTCGGCAGACTGACACATGTGCCATGCCTGGCCCACGTGTTCAATCTAATAGTTCAGCGGTTCCTCAAAACATACCCCAGTCTGTCTGATTTGCTCACCAAGGTGCACCGCATCTGTGCGCATTTCCGCAAGTCGACCACAGATGCTGCCACTCTCAGGGCAGCGCAGCGCCGCCTACAACTGTCCGCTCACCGACTGTTGTGCGACGTGCCCACGAGATGGAATTCGACATTAAACATGTTATCCAGAGTTTCCCAGCAGCGCAGAGCGATTGTAGACTGCCAGATGTCAACTTCCACCAGAACTGGTAGTCAGGTCAGTAAGCTTCCTCAAGTCTACAATGAGGAATGGACGTGGATGTCTGATATCTGCCAGGTGTTGAGCAACTTTGAGGAGTCAACACAGATGGTCAGCGGCGATGCCGCTATTATCAGCCTCACCATCCCGCTGCTTTGCCTGTTGAAAAACTCACTGCTCAGCATCAAGTCGGATGCTTTGCGCTTGGCACAAGAGACGGTGGAGGAAGATACGTCGCTTGATAGCCAGAGCACCCTCCGGTCTGTTTCTCTGCGCGTATCGGAGGAGGGGGATGAGGATGAGGAGGAAGAGGAGGAGAATGTCGGCGAGACAGTAGAGGGTACCAGTACTCAGTCCTTAACTCTTGAGCGTGTATGGGCTGAAGAGGAGGACTTGGAGGAGGAGGAGGAGGAGGAAATGGAGAGTCAGGCCAGTGAGGAGAGGGAATTCTTACGTGTTGGGATTCTGGCGCACATAGCAAACTTCATGTTAGGCTGCCTATCCCGTGACCCTCGCGTTAGAAGAATTTTTTCAAACACCAATTACTGGGTGTTCACTCTCCTGGACCCACGGTACAACAGAACCTTTCCACTCTCATCCCTGCAGAGGAAAGGAGTATGAGAGTGAATAGATATCAACAGGCCCTGGTGCACAAGCTGAAACAATCCTTCCCATCTGACGCCGCTAGCGGCAGAGGGCATGGTTCTGTGGGCCAAGTAGCGGGGGAGAGGAGGCGAGCAGGCAGCTTGTCCAGCACTGGCAGGGGAACGCTCTCCAAGGCCTTTGCCAGTTTTATGTCACCCCAGCAAGACACTGTCACCTGTCCCCATTCTAGGCAGAGTAGGGGGGAGCTGTACAGAAAGATGGTGAGGGAGTACCTAGCTGACCATACCAACATCCGTAGCGATCACTCTGCTCCATACAACTACTGGGTTTCAAAGCTGGACACGTGGCCTGAACTGGCGCTGTACGCCTTGGAGGTGCTGGCTTGCCCTGCCGCTAGCGTGCTGTCAGAGCGGGTATTCAGTGCAGCTGGTGGCGTCATCACCGATAAGCGTACACGCCTGTCTACTGACAGCGCTGACAGGCTGACACTTATTAAAATTAACAAAGCCTGGATTTCACCGGAATTCAAATCTCCTCCGGGGGAAAGCAGCTAAAGAATTAAATAACTTATGTATCCGATTCCTCTTCTCTACTCCTCCTACTCCTCCATATCGTCTTTGCCTAACGCTGACCCAAAAAACGCCATTTTTTAGAGGTCCAACTGGCACTCTTTTACCACAATTTTTCAGGAGGGCCCCCTACAGGCCCTCTATTTAAACAATTTTTCCAGAGGTCCACCTACAGGCCCTCTCTCCAAAATTTTTATCCGGAGGTCCACCTACAGGCCCTCTCTTCAAACAATTTTTCAGGAGGGCCCCCTACAGGCCCTCTATTCAAACAATTTTTCCAGAGGTCCACCTAAAGGCCCTCTCTCCAAAACATTTTTCCGGAGGTCCACCTACAGGCCCTCTCTTCAAACAATTTTTACCGAGGTCCACCTACAGGCCCTCTGTCCAAACAATTTTTCCGGAGGTCCACCTACAGGCCCTCTCTCCAATTCCAGTTTCCAGTTTTATTTGCGCAAACTGCGTAAATTATTATTTTTGGGATAGGTGTGAAAAATAATATTACCTGCGTATCTATATTGCCCAACATTGGATACGGTAGCAAGTGGAAGACCAAACACATGCTGCCAACAGGGTTCCGCAAATTCCTGGTCCACCGCAAATTCCTGGTTCACAATGTCAAGGAGGTCGAGGTTCTGTTGATGAGCAACAAGTCCTTCTGTACTGAAATTGCCGACAACGTCTCCATCTAAGAACCTAAAGACCATTGTGGAGAGAGCGGCACAGCTCGCCATCAAAGTGACGAACCCCAACGCCAGACTGCGCAGAGAAGATAACAAGTAAATATCTCTGTGGTTTTTTTGCTAAATAAAAGTTAAATAAACACCAAAAAAATTGATCTGTTCCTGTGCCTGATCCACCCAAGTTGAATCTGTCCCATAATGAGAAAGTCCCCCCAAGGTGTCCCCACTGTAACTTGCTTCCCATACAACTACCTCACCCCCCGACACCTGTGTCTCGCCATTGTCCACCACCACCTCAGACAACACTGGTAAATCCACACTGTCAGCACACAGAAACAGCAAAAAGTCTTGCGAATTGGGGCAGAGAATGTTGTGGGCTAGTACATCAGGGAAGGGGTGATTATGGGGTTCCAGGGAGTAAGTGACCACATGCAATATCCATTTAAAAGTCATGCCACACTTGATCAAGCTCATAATTGACAATTGTACCGGTTGATGCTAAATTTTTAAGTTGGGGTCCTGTGTCGTCATTCTAACTCCATTCGGCTGTTGTCACCACCACACACGCTAGCCCAGGGGGCACTCCTCTGGCTCTTCCAGCTCAACCTCCTTCCCCCCAGCCTGCCCCCCCACCTACAGGCCCTCTCTCCAAACAATTTACGTCTTTGTCCTATCTTTCTCTCTCCAAACCATTTTTCCAGATAGCTGCCATATACGGTTTTAAACTTAGTAGTATACATACCACACTTGATCAATCTCATAATTTACGACTGTACCGGTTGATGCTAAATTTTTAAGTTGGGGTCCTGCGTCCGTCGTCATTCTAAATACATCTGGCTGTTATCACCACCACACACGCTAGCCCAGGGGTCACTCCTCTGGCTCTTCCAGCGAAACCTCCTTCCCCCTACCTACAGGCCCTCTCTCCAAACAATTTACCCGGATAGGGGACGTATTAGATATTGTACTGTTGTTTTTTGTTTTTCTTCTTTTAATTGCCTCCTGACCTGTGATAGGCAGAGCATGGACACGTCCCCTTAGCTGCAGTGGGAAAGATACTCCCCTGGCCAGAGCAAGCTCTTTTTCCGTTTTCCGTGGTCGAAAAATCCATGAAATATAAGGTCTCAAGATAGGGGACGTATACGGTATTAAACTGAGAAGAATCGATACCATACTGGTTGATGCAACAGTTTTTCAAAATCCATTCCGCTGTTGTCACCACCACACACACTAGCCAAGGGGGCACTCCTCTGGCTCTTCCAGCGAAACCTCCTCCCCCCCGCCACCTACAGGCCCTCTCTCCAAACAATTTACCCGGGTAGGGGACGTATTAGATATTGTACTGATTTTTTTTTGTTTTTCTTTTAATTGCCTCCTGCGATAGATGGGAATCGAAACCCGGGTCAACTGCTTGGGAAGCAGCTATGCTCACCAGTTTACCACCAACAGCCACAGCAACTGATAGGAACAGATACTAAACTTGATGTCAGCTGCAGTGCCAGCATGAGCAGTGGTGTCACCTGCAGGCGGTGATGGACCTTCGTTGCACCTATTTTGGTGCTTCCCTAACATGTGATGGGTATTTGCCTCGCCTTTCTTGGTCTGGGTGAGCACAATTGCCATGAGGGTAACCACCAGGCTGTTGCCTGAGAATTTGGGGTAATGGTGGGATTAAGCAGCCTCAGAGGCATCCATGCATGCTGCCCCTGCTCTGTTTCCTGTCCATTTCCGTGGTGTTTCCATCATTTTCTGAGGTTTCCAGGTTTTCACCCAGCCTTCCCTAGGCAGAGCCTTGGTCCCCTGCAAAAATGCTCGAGTCTCCCATTGACTTCAATGGGGTTCGTTATTCGAAACGAGCACCCGAGCATTGGGAAAAGTTCGACTCGAATAACGAGCACCCGAGCATTTTAGTGCTCGCTCCTCTCTATAAAAAATATATTAAAAATATATAAAAGTTCAAATCACCCCCCTTTCCGTATAATTAAAAAGTACATACCTAAATAACAATAAATATAGACATCATGGGTATCACCGTGACCGAAAATGCCCATACTTTTAAAATATTAAAAAAAATTCCAATACGGCAAATTGTGTGGCGGAAAAAAGCGTCCAAATGGCGATTCGCAGTTTTTTGTCGCTTTTTTTTCTAAAAAAAATTAAATAAAAAGTGATTAAAAAGTCATACACACCCCAGAATGGTATCAATAAAAACTTCAGATCGCCCCGCAAAAAATGAGCCCCCATACAGCTCCGTACACATAAATACCAAAAAGTTATAGGGGTCAAGATATGACAAGGAAAAAAAAAAGGCCAACTTTATAATTATTTTATCACCATCTAAACGCAGGAAAAACTATACATATTAGGTATCGCCGGATTCGTACTGACCAGTAGAATGAAAGTGACTGGTCAGTTTTAATGAACATCGAACGCTGTAAATAAGAAACCCGTAGAACTGTAGCGGAATAGCGTTTTTTTTGCAATTTCACCCGATTTGGAATTTTTTTCCCGCTTCCCACTACACCATATGCAATATTAAATGGTGGGGTTGGAAAGAACAACTTGTCCCGCAAAAAACAAGCCCTCATACAGCTATGTGAACAGAAAAATTAAACAAATGAATGCATAACCGAAAAAACCTCCGGGGTAGAAGGGGTTAAAGCAAAGAATCATATTATCACAGTTAAAGAAGAATTTGTTTATCTCCAGCTCCATATCTCCCATGGTATTATTTGAGACAAATAAGCAATTTTTGCTGTATTTGCTGAACAAGCTTTATAAATGAACATGTCACTTGATTTTTCTACCTTAAATCACTACCATGATGTTGCACTCATATACAATAGTTAGATCAAAATGTCCTGTGTAAGTTGTCCAATTTAGCATTATTTATATTGTAAGCTCTTGGGGCAGAGTCGTCTCACCCTCTGTGCCAGTCTGATAGTTTCACGTTTATCGTCTTTGAATTTTTTATATTATGTATATGTAGCCTCTTGAAGTACAGTGTCATGGAATTAATGGAACTTTCAAATAAATTATTATTATTATTATTATTATTATTATTATTATTATTAATAATAATAATAATAATAATAATGTAGAAAATGAACTTGTATGATGTAATATGCTTTGTGGTAATTACTATATTTTTCACCCTATAAGACAAACCTAGGTATTAGAGGAGAAAAATAAGAAAATAATATTTTTTCATTAGATTTCAACTCAGACCCCAAATGTTAATCATACTTCATCTCAGAGCCCTAATCAGACTTCCAATATTAATCAGACCTCAGAACAGACCCCCAATGTTAAGACCCCCAATCAGACCTTAGATCAGATATCCAATATTTATAAGATCCCCTTGTTAATAAGATCCTCATGTTAATAAGACCTCAGATCAGATAAAAATAAAAAAAAAATCATCTTACATTTCCTGCTTTGGACAACACTGCTGTTGCTCCTAAGATCCAGCTCCATCTCTTCTTGCTGCGCAAGTCCTCGCTCTGTGCACATAGTACAACCAATGAAGGCCAGGAAGAGGTAAGTATAGAGCCTATAGAGCATTCCCTCTCCCTGGTCTTATTGTACTAATCAGCGCTCCCATTATGGAAGAACTCATTAGCTCCATAAGACGCACTGACATTTTTCTCCACTTGGTTGTGGGAGTGCGTCTTTAAGGGTGAAAAATATTGTACCCCTCAAGAGTTAGTTTGGCAAGGCTGATCATGTGAATAATCATGTAGTCTCACTGCCTTCCTGTCTTGATTAATGAACCTTTTGGTGGGATATATCATTGGCATTACAGTCCATGTCTCACAACATCAGACATATGAAGGGAAGTGTATCAACTACACATGCTAAGGATGCTGCCAGGAGGAGTATGAGGCTACATATCTATGACAATGTACAGATGACTGTTTTACATAATGCACATTGATAAAGCTATTGCACAGAAATAACATTATGGTGGTGTTTTAGAGGAAGGAAATCGAATGACAGGTTTCCCTTAAGTATATTTAAGTTGATATACCCCGACCATTTTTATTAAATTGAGTAAATTATGCTGTATTTTAAACATAACTGCAGCCCTCTGTTCACCTTGACATGATTTTGTGACATTATCCATTATCTTTCTATTTCCAGAGTGTCTATTTTGTGAATTGAACACTCATTTATACTCATTTTTGTGAATTGGAAACTTATTCATACATTTATAATGTCTGCCCTAGAAATCTGTAAAGTCACAAGATTCTCCATGTCATTCTTGTCTGGGCCTCTAACCCCTTCCCAATATCTGCTTTGAATGCTGTAGCTGACAAAAAAAACCTGAATGGCTAAATCACTGTTTTTGGCTGTTGTGCCACCAAAATAATGAATAAAAAGTATCTTTCACAGCTCCGTAGATACAAATATAAGAAGCTATAGGTGTCATGATGATGCAAAGAATTTAATTTTCAAAGTTTTCGATTTTTTTTCTATTAAAACATAGCAAAACTATACAAATTTGTTATCAATTTAATTGTACTGAGCTGCAGAATAAAAGTATTATGTCATGCACAGTGAATACCATAAAAACAAATGAACGCCATCTGTAAAGCAATGAAACAGTTGCATTTTGTTTCCAATTCCTTCCCATTACTGATTTTAAGGGGTTATTTCCATCAATTGCACAAAGATTCCCAATCCATCCCAATAATGAAGGGGTTTAGCAAAGCTTCAACTTCAGCATTTTCCTTATAGAGCAGCACTCCTATAAACCTTGCTATGCTGGAAGTGAGGCTGTGCTGCAGTTTCCTGCATAACCAGGTGCAGGAAAAAACTTTGAAGGAAAATCTCAAAATCAGTGGGGGTCTTAGCATGCAACCAAACCCTGTTCACTTGCTGATGGCTTATTCTAGTGTAAAATAATTCACAGCATAGGACTGATACGAAAAATAGTCACAACATGATATATACAGTATATATTGGGGGAAAACTACTTACTGTTATAAACAAGATGAAACCCAATGTCGGTATCTGATCCATTTGTGTTAAATTCTATCCACAAATGGTTTGAAGTACTGTTGAGTGTTAATTTCAATAACTCATTTTTTGTGTAAGCTCCTAAAAGTCGGGACGAACCATCTTTCCCATCATACACCTAGAACAGAAAAACAAAGCAGTCCTGTTAAAAAGTAATCAGACACTGGGAATAAATCTCTAACAATTCCTATAATATAATTTGTTTTCAAGATCCTTACAGTGGGCCAAAGTTTAAGTTTCTTATAGAGTGCTTCATTTTGGCAGGTTAGATGAAAGATCAAAACACTCCATGTGCTGTCAAGACTTGTATAATCAATTATTTTTTCAAACATGTTAAAACCCCTTTCCCCAATACAATTAATATTTAAACCTGTACTTTTCCTTTGAGATTGTATAACCTAGCCTTTTTGATAATCTACTTAGGCAACTTCAATAAAGAAAAAAAAGATTGGTGACATTTCAGTGTAGTGTGTCTTTTCTAAGATCATCAATGAGGAGAAAAAAGAAATTGTCCACTCTGTTCCTTCTTGTCAGCTTCTATTAAAAGGAAATTGGAAATTTGAAGCTAAGCTGTCATCTTGCATCTTTGACTTGGTGCATGAGAGGACTGCAATTTTGAATTTAAGGTATAAGAAAGAAAGTGCTGTATAACAATTTAATAATACAAGGGGTGACTATTATATGCCTGCCAAATATGAAAAAAAAAACATATAAAAGTACATACAGTAGCATGAAATAGTTTTTTATTACTTTAGTAACCCAACAAATCTTGTAAAATTAAAAAATATTGTTGAGCATGAGTTTAAAAATTAGTAATGTGTATATATTCATTATGGCAATGTAGAAGTTGTTCAGAAAAGTATTTATTGGTATGGGTCCAAGTTCTGGGATCCCTGAGAATGGAGGTCCATTTTAATTGTTACTGTGGGAAAGAAGTAAAAAAGGGGATTCATGATTTTGCCATGTATATGTGTTCATCAAAATGTATGGAAATTGACTTAAACAGCAAGAGAGCTTGGTTGTTTCCATCCCACATTATAGGCTTCACTGCCAGGTGTGCTATTATGATTGCATTGTATAGAAACTTATTTGTTGGCTTCTTAGTGCTGATCTATCATATATATAGTCAGACTCGCTGAATGTACAGTATATGGTGGTTGCTTAAATCAAATAACATTACAGTTTGGTAGTCCTTATACAAAGGCTAAACATGTAGAAGGCCACTCTCTCTGTCCTCATAAAGCCTTACCTCTTCTCATTAAGGCCCATTCAATTTTTTACCAAGTTGGAAAAAATTGTAGAAATTCTATTTGCAACAAATTGCGCCAAACTTCTCCACCTTTTAGGCAGATTCTAGGTGCAGACGCATTAGTAAATCTGAGTCACTGTGTACAATAGCATAACACACACAGTACTTTAATCTGAATTGTCCTTTAACATGTGGTTCTTCAGCTGTTGTTAGCCTACAACCATCAGCAGGTTCTCAAAGTCTTTGCTTTGTAGGTTTTGCTAGGAGTTTCACAAACTCTGGAGGTCCAAAGGTTGAACATGATTGAAGTTTACTGTGGCAATGTTACTCACAACAGCCTCCATTATAAAGAGCCATATGCAGGGAGTAATCATATTAAAATATTCTTTGAGCCATATTTCCAAAGACAATTTCAAGTATACATTTACCTTAAGAATGTCACCCTGTACCAACTGAAAACTTCTGGCCCGTAAATGGATTCCTTTTCCAGGTTGAGTTTCAATTCTGTATATGCATTCATGGTTGTTATCATAGTTGGCAGGGAAATTTGGCGATAGCAATGTTCCTTCGTGTCCAGTAACTGACGCTCCACATTCAGCTGAAGACAATGGACATATTTAAAACAAACAATTAAAAATTGGTTTGTTTTTAATTATTGGCATAATTGATGCAGAAAGTCAGAAATAGTTTATGATGAGTAGATTCTCCTAAGCTAATTGATTATCTTAACATAGACAGTGTTTGATCTGACCACTTTGACAAAGCTGATCACTAGAGCAAAGTGGCAGAGGTTCTTAAAAGCACTGCACCACTTTGTCTCTAACTGTATTTAGCATTCCTCAGAGGCTACATGGTTGTGCCATTATAGTAAATGGCTGCCCATGTGTTCTCCAGGAAACAGAGTGTAGACAGGAATCATTAGTAAAAGCAGTTGGACACTGGTGACATTTCTAAGCTATCTGCCACCAATGTTTATTTTGGCGCAAGCACTTATATTATTTAAGAAGCACTCCCACAATTTTTTTTATTCTCTGATCTGTTAGAAAGGTATATGATATAAACTTTGGTGGAGGTAATCTTCTTATCAGTGACTGTATTTGTAAGTTTTCCCCTCTCTTCTGATCCTCAGCTGTGTCATGTGACCAGCAATCAGACTTTCCAAATAATACAGCATGTTATGTGTGGATAGGAAGCCAGCTATATATCCCTACAGGAGCCTTAATTCCAGTCTCATAGGCATGAATAGAGAAGTAACTGACTTCCTGTCTTGTGTCAGTTGGAGGTCAGAGTGTTGGTCAAATGACACAGCTGAGGATCAGAAGGGAGGGGATAACTCACAAATACAGTCACTGGGAAAAAGATTACATTTTCTACAGATTACATCATGCTAACAGGTCAGAAGATAAACGATTTGTGGGTGTGTATATTTAATAGTTGTACTAAAACAATAATAATTAAAGAATATCTTATAGATGCTAAATACTGTTGGTTTTCTTTGTGCTACTTAACAGGAAAGGGTTTCCTGGACTTGTGATGATGTTGTTGGATATGAGTCTAGTTAGATAAAATAGTGTTGTATAACTTAATTGTAGCATACACTGCAGTAGAACTATAACTCAGTTCACACAGCATTTAAGGCCTATGTTCCCCAAAAATGCCTGTAATCTCCATACATATACATTAAACATGTCTATAGGGCTCTGTTCACCTGACAGAGACATCCATTGGGCTTGTGACAACCTCTAGGCGTGTACATGTTGGCAGAAATATTTTGCTGTGTAGAAAAACACAGTTGACTTCTATATGGAGGCATCCCACTTATAATATATGTTGTGTTCAATTTATTATGAATCAGTGAGCGACATATGCCACTATATGCCTATGTAATGGCAAATGTCAGAGGTGTAGATTAGGCAATACTCCTGACAAATACATCTGGGATTAAGAAATGATGGGAAAAGAACCTGAAGGTGCCCGTACTACAAGGATAACTAAAGCCAGTGTCACAAAAACAACATAGTATCCTTATCTGTTTTTGCTGTTCTTGTTTTGTTAAAAATCACAATTGCAGATGATGAAAAATACAATAGAAAAGCAGTGCATTGTTCTCTCAGGCTGCAGCCATATCATCTCACCCGCCCCACCCCTCTCGTGCTAGTGTATTTGAGCCAGGAAATATAGAAGGAAGGGTTGGTTTTGGTATGGATAACTTAAGTCTAAATAGAAAGAATGACCAATTTGTTGAAAAGAATGTCCTAGTTATCAACAGTACAAAATAGATTTGGTTACAACCATGTGGAACTAGATTAAATAATAATGAATCTACCAAAATAAATACCACTCTCCAGTCCTGAGTAGTGCCATAGCAAGCAGATTTGGCTTTTAGTTTCCTGGGAAAGCTTGTCTACCTTGATGTGGACCTATTATAGATTTTACAATACTAAATCTACCAAGAAAAATCTCTCTAAACTAGTGCAACAGCTAGACAGATTTGCCTTTTAGGTCCCTGGGAAAGTTGGTTTACCACCAAATCTATCAAGAAAAACCTGTTTGATCCATTAATCTAACTTTTGCTTTTCAAGTGCTTTAATAAACATTATGTTTTATGTGACATCAAGTATGTTATCTATTATTGTGAACTATGACCATAAAGTATACTGTGCCACTTTCATCTGATTTGTGAAAATTTATTTAAAAGAAAACGGACTACCCTTGGCCACTCAAAATACATAATTTGAAAAGTCTCAATTATTCTCCTATATTCATGTTAAATAGTTAATTCTATGAGAAATTCAGACAGGTATTTAGGATAGAGGAAAAACTAGTTCAGATCATCTTCAATGTCAGAAACATAAAGATGCTACATTGTCATTGACATAAAGTAGAAAAAGAAATCCCATATTTAAAGCAAACACTTCTATAGCTTGGACAATCAAATAACCATCATGTGCTAAAATTAGCATAATAAAAAGCATAGTACAGAAAAGACTGTCTGAGATTTTCTGCATATCAAAAGCATATTTTAAAAGCATTAGTGAAAAGAAACAATACGATTTCTATGTGAAACTTAGTTAAAATCAATGTGCTCCAAAACAAATAGGGGCTTTCAATTTCATCATATGAAATACTGAAATTCATTGAAATTATATTAACATAACTTATATACTAATTTGTCAAAATGATCTAGATACCTGAGCACCATACTTCTAGATTGTTGGTCATACCATTCCAAAACAATGATGTTGGGCTTTATTTTGCCTCTATAACAGTCTCCACGTTTCTTGGAAGTTTTTGAATGTGTATGTCAGAGTTTGCTATTATTCTTTCAAAATAGCAATTATGAACCAAGGCACTAGTTGCAAACTGCATCCCAGTTTTTCCATAAGTATTTTAAGGGTCTGAGACCCTGGCTATGTACAGGCACTCAGATTCCTCCACGTCAAGCTGACCAAACTATGGCCCTGATTTATCAAGGTCAGCATGTGCTACACTGGCCTTCATAGGGCCTACACTGCTGGAGGATGCACAACTGAAGGACTCATCAAAAGTTACCTGCCTCCTATGTTAATCCAAGCTCTGAAATGAAATCTATTACAGCTTAGAGTTGGAGTAGATGTCAGTTCCTGGCGTAAATAATGATGAATTAATCAGGCAGATGGTCCTGCCCTTGCAAAGTCCTCTCTCCCTCACCCCACCCTAACGACTCCCTTTTTTTTGTAGACTTGGTGAGAGCAGCGTAAAATACAGATTACGATTAGAAAAGTTGCAAATATATTGACAAATTGCAAATCTGTTGTATTTGTGACTTTTCTATCCCATAAAAGTGCAATGGGAATGATAAATTACCTCCTATGTGTTTAAGGGCTCTGCTTTGTGCACATGGGTGCAAGACTGGTAGCAGAACATTTTGTAAAATGCCTTACCATGATTGTTCACTGGAAATAAGGGCTATAGCTCAAAACCTTAAAGGAAATGTGTCACCACAATCGTTGCCTATTATCTGCAGTACCATATCACCATGACCTTGACCTATTATCTGCAGTACTACTCGTGTAGTATTGCATATAATAGGTCAAGATTGTGGTGACAAATTCACTTTAAGAACATCCCCATACTATTAGGCTAGCAAATTTACAGTAGGCACTATGGGGGTCATTTGTTATACTAAAATACACCTATATTAGGCGTATTTCAGGCGCATATGGCGGCACAATAATTAGTTGCGCCACAATCTGCGACTTCTCCCACTCACGCCAGGTCTAAAAAAGTGGGCGTGGGTGAGGAATTGTTGACAGTCTGCAGTGCCTAAACCAGGTGTAGAAAATGATGAATGAGACGTGCCTACAGGCCATTCACTTCCCCTCCTATTTAGAAGCGGAGCTGAATGCATCAAAGTTATGTAGAGGCCAGCAATCCAACTTCAGCGATCCACCACCAGTGGAGGGGCATTATTAGCGGCTGTCTAAAACGCCAGACTTAATAAATGATCCCCAATGTATTTCTGGAAGCAGTATCTCCAGGCATTTCCCAAACCTAGCATTTATCCATCAAAATATTGTGCTGTGAAATGTGAGTCATCACTTCAAAGAACGCTCCAGAGTATAGTGGTGAAGCCCTAGTTATGATATACTGGCAAACACTGATGATTTTTCTCAAATATATTAATGTGCTTGTTTTTAACTACCATTTCTGTGAACCAACATACCAATCTAACCACTTAGACTGGATTAAATTACATTGTAACCATGATTAGATTAGATTTAATTAATAACCATTAGAGATGATACTCAGCCAATCACAAGCCAGGAGACTCTGCGGTACACAAAGCATCACGTGGGGCCCTTACATGTCGATAGCAGGGGTTGGCTGGCCTGATCAGGTGACCCTGGAATATACTAGTGATTGCCCGAGGTGCTCGGCTCAGTCGCTGCCTGGTTGCCGTTAGGGACAGATCTGCAGTGTGAAACAGGGAGAGTGTTAGGGTGTTCTACTAGATTTGTGTTAGGCAGGAGTGATTCTAAAAGAACCCAACAGCTCTTGTTAGGGCTACAAGACCCTTTTTTATCTGCTTGTGGCTGGGCTTGCTGGAACTAGTAGTGTAGCTACCGCCATATTTGCAGCAGTGTGGAACCATTCTGTGTGTCACAGTTCAGCTGGCCAGTCACCACAAACCACAATCCGTATTTTCTGTCCAGGTGACCCATACTGTATGTCACGTAATCAAATACGGTCTTTTGCTCTCACTGATACAGCTACATTAGAAAAAGCTCTGTGCGACATTTGTCTGGGTTGCACTTAAGCAGACCAAGTCTGCCTGATCTAATAGTTTCAGTGTAATTGCTCCATACTGCACAGTACGTAATAAAATATGTCATTTTGCTAACTTATCCACCTATATATTAACTTGTTCAGATTGAACAAGTTTGTGGGTTTCAGTACAGCAGCCCCATTTTTTTTTTTGTATATATAATACACTTATATACAGAAAATGTTGAACCCCAGGGCTAAGGATCGAGGACGAGGGCGTGGGCGTGGGCATTCAATTACTGCAGGGGGCAGAGGCCATGGTCCTGGGCAGGATGAGACAGTACCTGCTGATGAGGGAGCAGGGGAACGCCACAGAGCTACACTCCCTAGCTTCATGTCTGAACTTACAGGGACACGTAGCAGAGCACTGTTGAAACCACAACAGTGCAAACAGGTGATGTCGTGGATTGCGGACAATACTTCAAGTAATTTGTCCACCAGTCAGTCTTCCACGCAGTCCACCCACGTTACCCAAGGGAGCACTCCTCTGGCTCCTCCACCTCAACCTCCTTCCCCCCAGTCTGCCCCCTCCCAGGAAAATTTGGAATGCGATCCGGCATACTCTGAGGAACTGTTTTCTGGACCCTTCCCAGAGTCACAAACCACTTCTCAGGTTGCTGCTGACCTCGTTCCCGATGCCCAAGTTTTCCAACTGTCGCAGTCTGTGGGTGATGATGATGACATTGTTGACTTAGTGGAAGAAGTGTGTAAAGAGGTGTCGGACGATGAGGAGACACGGTTGTCAGACAGTGGTAAAGTTGTTGTCAGGGCAGGAAGTCTGAGGGGGGAGCAGACTGAGGAATCGGAGGATGATGAGGTGACTGACCCAAGCTGGGTTGATAAGCCGAGTGACGACAGTGCTTCTGAGGCGGAGGCGAGTGCTGCACCAGAACAGGTTGGAAGAGGCAGTGGTGTGGCAAAAGGGAGAAGCAGGGGCAGAGCTGGTGCATCAGCAGCAACTATTTCACGTAGTGAAATTCGCGTGGCGAGGCCTAGATGTTCGCTAGTCTGGAGGTTCTTTAAAGAAATTGAGGATGACGGACGGACTGTGGTGTGCAACCTTTGCCACACCAGGATCAGCAGGGGTGCCACCACTACTAGCCTAACCACCACCAGCATGTGCAGGCATATGAGTGCTAAACACCCCACTCAATAGAACCAAGGCCGTTCACCTCCTGCGGGTCCCACCACTGCTCCTTCCCCTGTGTCACTCGCTGTCTCTGCTAGTCAACCCCCTGCCCAGGACCCCGGCACGAGCGCCTCCCAATGGAAAACCACACCTTCGCCTCCACGATCCTCCACAGCGTCCACCAATGTGTCCCAGCGCAGTGTTCAGCTGTCTTTACAGCAGACGCTGGAACGCAAGAGGAAATACAGTTTCACCCACCCACATGCCCAAGCCCTCAACGTCCACATCTCCAAAATGGCTGAGCCTGGAGATGCTGCCCTATAGGCTGGTAGAGACGGAGGCCTTTCGAAACCTCATGGCGGTGGCTGCCCCTCGGTATTCGGTCCACAGCCGCCACTATTTTTTCCGATGTGCCATCCCAACCCTACACCAGCACGTGTTACAGAACATCATCCGTGCCCTGATCAACGCTGTTTCTAAGAAGGTCCACCTAACCACGGACACGTGGACAAGTGCTGCCGGGCAGGGACACTATATATCACTGATGGCACATTGGGTTAACTTGGTGGAGGCTGGGACCGAGTCTGACCCTGGGGCCGCTCATGTACTGCCCACTCCGAGGATTGCAGGGCCTACCTCGGTCACGGTCTCTCAGACGTACTATGCCTCCTCCTCCGACCCCTCCTCCTCCTCCACCTCCTCCTCCGAATTGCCATCCGTGGGCACGGCGCTTTCAGTCAGTAGCTCTAGGCGCAGCAGCAGTGCCGTGGGTAAGCACCAGCAGGCGGTGCTCAAACTGCTGAGCTTAGGTGACAAAAGGCACACCACCCAAAAGCTATTACAGTGCATCACGGCGCAGACCGATCTGAACGTCAAGCCAGGCATGGTTGTGTGTGACAACAGGCGTAACCTGGTGGCGGCTCTGCAACTCGGCAGACTGACACATGTGCCATGCCTGGCCCATGTGTTCAATCTCATAGTTCAGCGATTCCTCAAGACATACCCCAATCTGTCTGATTTGCTCACCAAGGTACGCCGCATCTGTGCGCATTTACACAAGTCGACCACAGATCCTGCCACTCTCAGGGCTGTGCAGCGCCGACTACAACTGCCCGCTCACCGACTGTTGTGCGACGTGCCCACAAGATGGAATTCGACATTAAACATGTTTTCCAGAGTTTACCAGCAGCGCAGAGCCATTGTAGACTGCTAGATGTCAACTTCCACCAGAACTGGTAGTCAGGTCAGTCAGCTTCCTCAAGTCTACAATGAGGAGTGGACGTGGATGTCTGATATTTGCCAGGTGTTGACCAACTTTGAGGAGTCAACACAAATGGTCAGCGGCGATGCCGCCATTATCAGCCTCACCATCCCGTTGCTTTACCTGTTGAAAAATTCACTACTCAGCATGAAGTCGGAAGCTTTGCACTTGTCACAAGAGACGGTGGAGGAAGATATGTCGCTTGATAGCCAGAGCACCCTCCGGTCTGTTTCTCAGCGCGTATCGGAGGAGGGGGATGAGGATGAGGAGGAAGAGGAGGAGAATGTCGGCGAGACAGAAGAGGATACCAATGCTCAGTCCTTCTTAACTCTTGAGCATGTATGGACTGAAGAGGAGGAGGAGGAGGAAATGGAGAGTCAGGCCAGTGAGGAGAGGGAATTCTTGCGTGTTGGGACTCTGGCGCACATGGCAGACTTCATGTTAGGCTGCCTATCCCGTAACCCTCGCGTTAGAAGCATTTTTTCAAACACCGATTACTGGGTGTTCACTCTCCTGGACCCATGGTACAAGCAGAACCTTTCCACTCTCATCCCTGTAGAGGAAAGGAGTATGAGAGTGAATCAATATCAACAGGCCCTGGTGCACAAGCTGAAACAATCCTTCCCATCTGTCACCGCTAGCGGCAGAGGGCGTGCTTCTGTGGGCCAAGTAGCGGGGGAGAGTAGGCGAGCAGACAGCTTGTCCAGCACTGGCAGGGGAACGCTCTACAAGGCTTTTGCCAGTTTTATGTCATCCCAGCAAGACACTGTCACCTGTCCCCAGTCTCGGCACAGTAGGGGTGAGCTTTACAGAAAGATGGTGAGGGAGTACCTAGCTGACCATACCAACGTCCGGACCGATCACTCTGCTCCATACAACTACTGGGTTTCAAAGCTGGACACGTGGCCTGAACTGGCGCTGTAAGCCTTGTAGGTGCTGGCCTGCCCTGCCGCTAGCGTGTTGTCAGAGCAAGTATACAGTGCAGCTGGTGGCATTATCACCGATAAGCGTACACGCTTGTCAACTGACAGCGCTGACAGGCTGATGCTTATTAAAATGAACAAAGCCTGGATTTCACCAGAATTCAAATCATCTCCGGGGGGAAGCAGCTAAAGATTAACATTACTTATGTATCCGATTCCTCTTCTCTACTCCTCCTACTCCTCCTCCTCCTTGTCGTCTTTGCCTAACGCTGACCCAAAACGCAATTTTTTAGAGGGCCAACTGGCACTCTTTTACCACAATTTTTCCGGAGGGCCCCCTACAGGCTCTCTCCAAACAATTTTTCCGGAGGGCCCCCTACAGGCCCTCTCTCTAAACAATTTTTCCGGAGGGCCACCTACAGGCCCTCTCTCCAAACTATTTTTTCCGGAGGGCTACCTACAGGCCCTCTCTCTAAACAATTTTTCCGGAGGGCCACCTACAGGCACTCTCTCCAAACAATTTTTCCGCAGTGTCAACTACAGACACTGTAAAACAATGTTTCAGGAGCGTCAAACAGACAGTCCAAAACAATTTTTCAGGAGGCCCAAGTACCGACATTTAAAAAAAAAATTTTTGCTGAGGGTCGACTTTATGTACTCCGAAAAGAAAAAAAATTTTGGAGGCTCAACAAAAGCCATTTCACTGCATTCTCAGTCGGTCAAAGTCATTGGTGGTGTAACCGCCATGCTGTGTCAGGCTAAATTTTTGGGTGCTTCACCAGCTACCGCATACTAACTCAGTCACTCTGTTGTCAGCGCTGCCATACAGGGCCACGAAAAATGTTTATGTGGTTCGCCAGCTCCCGCAGTGTCACTCGCTCACTCTGTTGTCACCACCATAGTAATTTTTCCGGTGGACCACATACAGGCCCTCTCTCCAATCAATTTTTTCGCAGGGCCACATAATGCGATAGACGGGAATCGAACCCGGGTCAACTGCTTGGGAAGCAGCTATGCTCACCACTTTGCCACCAACAGCCACAGTAACTGATAAGAACAGATTTTTTGATTGAAAACGTCTTTATTGCAATCAAATCGTCAATACATACATACTTAGTACTGCGACGCAGCGCAGGCCACGAGGCAGCACATAATAAATACTTACAATCGTCGTTCTTTGGCATGGTATTGTCATGTAAAACACAGGCTAACCTACGCTATACATCACAATACATGCTACACTAGCATACCTATTCAATCACGATGACACAAAAGAACCTTTCAACAAAGCATTTAGACAGTGATGAGGGGTGGGGGAGGGGAAGGAGGGGGTAGGGAGGGGAGATCACATGCCCGAAGCTTTATTGAACTAACACACACCACAGGGGGGAAGAGGGGGAAGGAGAGGGGTTTAGTCCTCTTCTTCGTCAATGTCGTCCAGGAAGTTGTAGTCCCGCAACTGGCTGTGGATAAGCCTGCGGCAGTCCAGGACGGACATGCTCTCCCTCCTGAGGATGAGCCGGTTCCTGGCAAGCCATATAGCGTCCTTAAAACAGTTCATAAGGCGCCAGGCCTCCTGGATGGCCTCAACAGAATGAATCCCAGGAAATAGTCCGTACAACACCGAGGTGTGTTGCAGGCAGTTCCTGGGCACCGAGTCTTTGAGTTCATGTTCCAGGGCATCCAAAAGGCCCTGCGCAAAGGGGCACTCCCAGAAAAGGTGGTACGATGTTTCCTCCGTGGAGGGGCACCTGGGGCAGTACCGCGTTTTGCACAGGTTGCGGGCGTGCATGAATGACCGGATGGGTAGACCACCCTGGATGGCCATCCATGACAAGTCCTTGTGCCCGTTGGTTAACCTGTCTGAAGACACATTAGTCCAAACTGTCTCTGCGGTGTCATCAGGGAGCCCTGGAATTGACTCCGCCAAGTCCTTTGCTCTGATTAGCTTGTGGATGGTCTTGGGTTTCCACAAGTCGGGCTTGAGGCCCTCCAGTTGGTGTTCCCTCACGAACCGGACGACGTCTCCGTAATACCATGGAGCGTGCCAGTTGTAAGGGATGGAGCTGTCCCACTTGTCCCAGCCCAGACCTCTCCAGAGGGGCAGGAGAAAAAAGCGAGACATAGCCTTGCCCGCAGAGCCGTTTGCTGTCCTCAGAGTCCGACGAACGCTGTCACAAACAAAGGCGATCCGCAGTAACGTGGGCAGGTCCGGAATTCCTTTCCCACCCTTGCGGGGCTCTTTGTACATGATGGCTCGCTTCACTCTGTCCATTTTCGATCCCCAGACAAAGCGAAACACTGTCCTGGTAATGGCCCTAGAAACGGTAGCCAGAGGGGGCCACGCCTGTGCGGTGTACTGTAGCACAGGCAGAACTTCGTTACGCAGGACGAGCGCTTTGCCCTCGATAGTGAGTTGTCTGAGGCTCCATAGTCCAATCCGTTGGTTGACTTTGGCCAAGCGTTCTTCCCAAGACTTGAGGGCTGCGCCTTCCTTCCCAAACCAGACTCCGAGGATTTGGATGAAGTCTGATTTGATGGTAAATGGGAAGGGGGCAGAAGAAGCCAGTTGCCAGTCCCCGAAGAGCATGGCTTCCGACTTCCCGCAGTTGACTTTGGCCCCTGAAGCTTGTCCGAACTCCTCGCAGGTCTGGACGAGTGCAGTCACCGAACGCCGGTCGGCGCAGAAGACGGTCACGTCGTCCATGTACAGCGAGCACTTGACCTCGTAGCGTCCTGGTCCTGGTGCGGTGATCCCTCTGATCTCTCCATTCTGCCGGATAGACTCCGCGAAGAGCTCTATAACACAAACAAAAAGGAGAGGTGAAAGAGGGCAGCCTTGTCTGACCCCGGAACGCACCTGAAAGGGGTCAGTCTTCCAGCCGTTCACCAACACCGTGCTGTAAATGTCAAGGTACATTAGGTTAACAAACGAGCAGAACCTCCTGCCTAGACCCAGCTTGCGCAAAGCCTTGCCCATGAATTCATGGGAGACGCGGTCAAAGGCCTTCTCCTGGTCGAGGCTGACCAGGGCCGCATGTACACGGCGGTCTTTGATGTATTGTACCGTGTCTCGCATGAGAGCGAGGCTGTCTGCGATCCTGCGGCCAGGGATGCCGCAGGTCTGGTCCGGGTGGATGATCCCACCGATGACAACCTTCAGCCGGTTGGCCAGTACCTTGGCGAGGATCTTGTAGTCCACGTTCAGGAGAGAGATGGGACGCCATGCTGTGTCAGGCTAAATTTTTGGGTGCTTCACCAGCTACCGCATACTAACTCAGTCACTCTGTTGTCAGCGCCGCCATACAGGGCCACGAAAAATGTTTATGTGGTTCGCCAGCTCCCGCAGTGTCACTCGCTCACTCTGTTGTCACCACCATAGTAGTTTGCACTATAGCAGCCCAAGTCTGCACATTCCCCTTTTTATCTCCAAGTGATCGATACTGCAAGTCACGTAAAAAAATATGTTCTTTTGCTCTCAGTGATACAAATCCATTTAATAAAATCCTTTCTTTCTCTTTAACTGATCTATACTGAATGTCACTTTTAAAAATACGTCTTTTTTCTCTCTCTCCAAATAATTTTTCCGGTGGACCACATACAGGCCCTCTCTCCAATCAATTTTTTCGCAGGGCCACATAATGCGATAGACGGGAATCGAACCCGGGTCAACTGCTTGGGAAGCAGCTATGCTCACCACTTTGCCACCAACAGCCACAGTAACTGATAAGAACAGATACTAAACTTGATGTAAGCCAACATTTCGACAATCGATAACCCGAAAAGGGGCCGCCGTCGAGCCTGGCGTTTGGCCACCCTGAGCATTTCTCAAGGAGACAGCCTCCAGGCCCCGGCCACAATTCAGGAGCACTCCTGCTGTATCTCTCTCGCCGACGACTGGAGAGACAGGCCGTCACCACCATCATGCTCTTCTTCGGCCTACCTATCTGCATAGCTCCGCCAACTTCTGGACACACCCCTTTCCTCCCACATACGTGACGTCCTTGCACTATAGCAGTCCAAGTCTGCACATTCCCCTTTTTCTCTCCAAGTGATCGATACTGCACGTCACGTAAAAAAATACGTTCTTTTGCTCTCAGTGATACAAATCCATTTCATAAAATCCTTTCTTTCTCTTTAACTGATCTATACTGAGCGTCACTTTT
Organism: Rhinella marina; assembly: GCA_900303285.1. NCBI lineage: Eukaryota > Metazoa > Chordata > Amphibia > Anura > Bufonidae > Rhinella > Rhinella marina. Next base: position 80,872 of record ONZH01022282.1, read on the forward strand.
AAAAATACGTCTTTTTCCTCTCTTTCTCTCTCTCTCCAAACTTTTTTTTCCGGATAGGTGCGTATACGGTATTAAACTGAGAGGAATGCATTCAACACATGCCCCACTTGACAAATTTCAGAGTTGACAACCGTACTGTTTGATGCTAAATTTTTAAGTTGGGCTCCTGCGTCTTCATTCGAACTCCATCCGGCTGTTGTCACCACCACACACGCTAGCCAAGGGGGCACTCCTCTGGCTCTTCCAGCTCAACCTCCTTCCCCCCCAGCCTGCCCCCCACCTACAGGCCCTCTCTCCAAACAATTTACCCGGATAGGGGACGTATTAGATTTTGAACTATAAGAAGAACAGATTTTTTTTGGTTCTTCTTTTAATTGGCTCCTGACCTGTGATAGGCAGAGCATGGACACGTCCCCTTAGCTGCTGTAGAAAAGACACTCCCCTGGCCAGAGCAAGCTCTTTTTCCTTTTCCGTGTTCGAAAAATCCATGAAATATATGGTCCCAAGATAGGGGACGTATACGATTTTAAACTGAGAAGAATCAATACCACACATGCCCCACTAGTTCAAGCTCAATGTTGACAGCCGTATCAGTTGATGTCACATTTTTAAGTGGGGGTTCCACCACTACCAGCCTAACCACCACCAGCATGCGCAGGTATACGAGTGCTAAACACTAGGGAACCAAAGCTGTCCGTTCCCCTCATGCGGGTCCCACCACTGCTCCTTCCCCTGTGTCACTCACTGCCTCTGCGAGTCAACACCCAGCCCAGGACCCCGGCACGAGCGCCTCCCGCCGGAAAACCACCCCTTCGCCTCCATGATCCTCTACACTGTCCACCAATGTGTCCCTGTGCAACGTTCAGCTGTCATTACAGCAGATGTTGGAGCGCAAGCAGAAAAAAAGTTCAGCACACCTACATGCACAAGCCCTCAACGTCCACATACAGGGCCACGCTAAATTTTTTATGTGCTCTACCTGCTACCGTCGTGTAGCTCGGTCACTCTAACCGAGTCTGACCCTGGGGCCGCTCATGTACTGCCCACTTGGAGGATTGCGGGGCCTACCTCGGTCACGGATTCTCAGACTTACTATGCCTCTTCCTCCAACCCCTCCTCTTCCTCCTTCGAATTACCATCCGTGCTTCACTTCCTGCTACCTCAGTCTAACTCGGTCACTCTGTTGTCACCGCCATGCTGCGTCAGGCTAAATTTTTGGGTAGCTCACCTGCTACCTCATCTAACTTGGTGACTTGTTGGTGTCACCGCCATGCATCATGTGGCTGGGGATAGGAGAGCAGTGCCAGCATGAGCATGGGTGATGGACCTTCGTTGCACCTAATTGGGTCCTTCCCTAACATGTGATGGGTATGTGCCTCGCCTTTCTTGGTCTGGGTGAACACAATTGCCATGAGGGTAACCACCAGGCTGTTGCAGGAGAATTTTGGGTAATGGTGGGATTATCCAGCCTCAGAGGCATCCATGCATGCTGCCCCAGCTGTTTCCTGTCCATTTCCATGGTGTTTCCATCATTTTCTGAGGTTTCCAGGTTTTCACCCAGCCTTCCCTAGGCAGAGCCTTGGTCCCCTGCAAAAAATGCTTGAGTCTCCCATTGACTTCAATGGGGTTCGTTACTCGAAACGAGCACCCGAGCATCGGGAAAAGTTTGTCTCGAATAACGAGCACCCGAGCATTTTAGTGCTCGCTCATCTCTAATAACCATGTGCCTAATGAATTTGAAAGAGGAAGGGGGTATTTGGTCACTCCATTGGTACTCCCATGTTATGATCAATAGGTTCGGGTGGGTTATCATGAGGCATAACAATGGGCCCACGTCTCGCCACAATACATGGATATTTAAAGGGGTTGTGTCAATTTAGCAAATTACATTTATCATGTAGAGAAAGTTAATTCAAGGCACTTAGTAATGTATTGTGATTGTCCATATTGCTTCCTTTGCTGGCTGGATTCATTTTTCCATCACATTATACACTGCTCGTTTCCAGTGGTTATGATCACCCTGCAATCCGGGACCATGGGAGCACACATAGGGACCATAGGGAGGCCACCTCGTATCTGTGCTGCAGTGGTGGTTGTAACCCCTGGATAAGAGCAGTGTATTATGTGATGGAAAAATAAATCAAGCCAGCAAAGGAGGCAATATAGACAATAACAATACATTACTAAGTGTCTTGTATTAACTTTCTCTACATGATAAATGTCATTTGCTGAAGTGAGACAACCTCTTTGACATGCCAATTATACTTTTTAGTAAACATTGTATAAAAAAAAACCTCTTGTCTGTAGTTATAAACAATTAAATATTTTTCTTAAACTAAAAGTTTTTCTAGTAATTATTTAGCCTTACAGTTAGGAAACCATTTTTGAATGCTTTGGTTCAATTGTTTTTATGTGATTAATGGAACCGCTTATTTTATCTCTTAATTTTTTTCATCAAAGCCTATTTTTTATGAAGGTAAAATAGATATGTTTGTTATACTACTTTTAATTTACTCATTCTAGATATTTGTCCTTTAACCTTCATTTTTCTCTGCTTTTGTTTTGTGCCCAATAAATGGCAGCCAGCCAGTTATTTAGCATAGAAATGAATAACTCTCTGAAACCTCTGGAAAAATAAGCAGCATAGCAGGAGAAACATTTCTTCTTCAACTCTGCCAGCAGGTGTATGATACTCTCTCTCGTGCACAGGTAGCTTGCCGTTTCATAGATTACAGATTTAAAGTAAAAATCAAGGCATTTCCAAACACAATTTGCTAAATTCATTCATTGGAATTATTAAATCTTGCAGTGTTTTACAATGAATAAAATGAAATGACTAAGACCCAGGAGCAGTTCATGAATTTATTTATCTGTATTGTATAAAGAAAAGACATTTAATTTATATTTATTTTAATTTAAAAAAAATAATAAATTAATCTATCTGTGGATAAAATTGAGGTATTGCTATACAGTCATGGCCAAAAGTTTTGAGAATGACACAAATATTATATTTTCACATGATCTGCTGCCCTCTGGTTTTTATGTGTGTTTGTCAGATGTTTTTATCACATACAGAAATATAATTGCAATCATATTATGAGTAACAAAAGCTTATATTGACAGTTAGAATGAGTTAATGCAGCAAGTCAATATTTGCAGTGTTGACCCTTCTTCTTCAGGACCTCTGCAATTCTCCCTGGCATGCTCTCAATCAACTTCTGGACCAAATCCTGACTGATAGCAGTCCATTCTTGCACAATCAATGCTTGCATTTTGTCAGAATTTGTAGGTTTTTGTTTGTCCACCCGTCTCTTGATGATTGACCACAAGTTCTCAATAGGATTAAGATCTGGGGAGTTTCCAGGCCATGGACCCAAAATCTCTATGTTTTGTTCCCTGAGCCATTTAGTTATCACATTTGCTTTATGGCAAGGTGCTCCATCATGCTGGAAAAGGCATTGTTGATCGCCAAACTTCTCTTGGACGGTTGGGAGAAGTTGCTCTCGGAGGACATTCTGGTACCATTCTTTATTCATGCCTGAGTTTTTAGGCAAGACTGTGAGAGAGCCGATTCCCTTGGCTGAGAAGCAACCCCACACATGAATGGTTTCAGGATGCTTTACAGTTGGCATGAGACAAGACTGGTGGTAGCGCTCACCTCGTCTTCTCCGAATAAGCTGTTTTCCAGATGTCCCAAACAATCGAAAAGGGGATTCATCAGAGAAAATGACTTTACCCCAGTCCTCAGGAGTCCACTCCCTGTACCTTTTGCAGAATGTCAGTCTGTCCCTGATGTTTTTTCTGGAGAGAAGTGGCTTCTTTACTGCCCTCCTTGAGACCAGGCCTTGCTCCAAGAGTCTCCGCCTCACCGTGCGTGCAGATGCACTCACACCTGCCTGCTGCCATTCCTGAGCAAGCTCTGCACTGCTGGTAGCCCGATCCTGCAGCTGAAACACTTTTAAGAGACGGTCCTGGCGCTTGCTGGTCTTTCTTGGGCACCCTGGAGCCTTTTTGGCAACAATGGAACCTCTCTCCTTGAAGTTCTTGATGATGCGATAGATTGTTGACTGAGGTGCAATCTTTCTAGCTGCGATACTCTTCCCTGTTAGGCCATTTTTGTGCAGTGCAATGATGACTGCACGTGTTTCTTTAGAGATAACCATGGTTATCAGAAGAGAAACAATGATGCCAAGCACCAGCCTCCTTTTAAAGTGTCCAGTGGTGTCATACTCATCATCAATCATGACAGATTGATCTCCAGCCCTGTCCTCATCAACACCCACACCTGTGTTAATGGAGCAATCACTGAAACGATGTTAGCTGGTCCTTTTAAGGCAGGGCTGCAATGATGTTGAAATGTGTTTTGGGGGATAAAGTTCATTTTCTAGGCAAATATTGACTTTGCAAGTAATTGCTGTTAAGCTGATCACTCTTTATAACATTCTGGAGTATATGCAAATTGCCATTATAAAAACTGAAGCAGTAGACTTTGTAAAAATTAATATTTGTATCATTCTCAAAACTTTTGGCCATGACTGTAGAGTATTACAACTTTATAAGGTCTATAGGTGCTTCCTTTTTAATGTTAACCACTTCATTACCAGAGTGTTTATCCCTCTTCCTTACCAGGCCAATTTTTAACTGCAAATTACTGCAAACACTGATTAATTTCTGAGCCAACATATATATATATATATATATATATATATATATATATATATATATATAATATTATTTTTCACAGAACACCTTAGAACTTTCTTTTTGCCTTTAGATAATATATATTATATTATAATGTTATATATATATATATATATATATATATATATATATATAACATTTAAGGAAAAACTGAAAATTATGAAAAAAAGTTCCTTTATTATCATTTTTTTCTATTACAAAATGTTTCAAGACAGTACATTATTAAAACCATTAAAACCATTATCATACACTTGTACACTGAAAATGGATCATATTTATGTAATTTATCTACTGGCTGGGCCCACTGCAAGACTTCAAAAGACTGGAGCATATTTTGTATATAAAATAAAATATATATAGAAAAAAATAATAAAAAATAATATATATAAAAATATATATATATATATATATATATAGAGAGAGAGAGAGAGAAAGAGAGAGAGAAAGAGATAGAGAGAAAGAGAGAGAGAAATAAACCCCTTCCTGCAGCAGTCAAGGCAGGAAGAGGTTAATTCCCAGCCTGCAGGCTGACATAAGAACAAGCAGGCTGACATAAGAAAAAGCACTCTCTGCTGGCTTTTAGATATTCCAATGTGATAGACGCTTGTAGCAGAGAGCTACAAGCATCTATTACTGCCTAACCACTCCCACCACATCTCCCTGTGACCGCAGCTGTCTAATGACAGTAGGTCACAGCGATCTGCAGTGGCACAGGACACTGGTAGACCGTCATGTAACCTGATGCTTTTATATATCAGGTTACAGATATGATGTATAAAGTCATGCGGCAGTAGGTTCATGGTTAACTAAGCAAAGCTACAAACATTTCATTATGACTGCAACAGGTAGGTTTATTCATTGAAGTGAATGAGATTGATCTGCAGTACCAGGAATAACCAAAAGTATGAAGTTGTGCACCTTGCCAATCAGCTGTTTGAAAGATCTGGGAAGGGGGCTCTCCTTTATTATTTATACTGCTGTGACCAGCATAGCTCTGTGCAATACTTTGGGATTTCAACCCAGTCCCCTTTACTTAAATGAGAAAAAAAATGAAGAAAATAAAAAAAGCTTTTAATAAAATGAACTTTAGCCATGAAAAGACAATCCAATATCATGCATGCAAAAACCCTCCAAAGCAGCATCTTCCTCTGTAGACTACAGATGTAACCACTGTTGTTGCAATGCAAATCATGTTAAAATGACCATCCTGGTTCAGCTGGTGTCAAAATAAGGCTGGAGACTAGAGATGAGAAAAGTTCTCAAAACCTTAATTTAACTGCTTCGCCAAATTTCACAAAGAAATTCACTTAGTCACAAAGAGCATTTGAGTAATGGACGCAATGATGGGGAATGGCAATTGCACCGCCCCGCCCCCTGTCCCCCGTCCCCCGTCATCTGTCATTGAACTCCTAAGAAGCCGCATTCATAGTTGATTACAACATTGAGGACTTTCAGGGGTTAATCTGCTCAACACTACTGGAGACATCTGCATTCTGTATGTTGAAGTGAGGATAACTTGCAGTGACCATCTTTCCCCCTACAATAGCCCACTTTAGACATTGGTATTGTTTCATTTAAAAGCAATACTGCAAGGAAAAAAGTGATGAAGCTATAATATAAATTGAAAGTAGAAATGATTATTTACAACTTTATTGGGCCCAGTGTGTCTTTAACCCCTTCCTGCATTTTGACAATCAGTGCAGGGGCCCGGCAGTCACTGACAGCGGGGCCCCTGCTGTATCCGCCGGCATTGCTGTAAAAGCCAATTACAATGGATTAACCCTTTCTATGCCACGGTCAGCGCTGATTGTGGCATGGAAGATGCTTGTGGCAGGTGAGGGTCACAATCGGGTCCCCGTGCTGCAGTGACGGGGACCCAATGGGGGAGAAGGAATCCCGATGTGTAGCAAAGACATCGGGACCTATATTCTATGGAAGCCTAGGAGACCCAGCCCTTCACAGTGTGTAATATGCCAAAACAACCAATTTTTTGTCACCTTGCCCCATAAAGTGTAATATTGAATGATTAAAAAATCATATGTACCCAAAAATGGTACCAATAAAACCGTCAACTGCAAAAAACAAGCCCCTGCATAAGACAATTCGCAGAAAAATAAAAAAAAATATGGCATTCAGAAAATGGACTTTGGAAAAGTCACACAACACATTGGTGAATAACATCAGACTTCGATTCTACAACTTTAAAAACATTTTAAAACAGGACAGGTCTCCGTACAGCATTAAAACAAAGTTTTGGAACTAATCGACTTCAGATATTAATTTCCTTTATAGAACCAACATAGTCGAAAACCTTGTACCAACATTTTCATTACTCATTAGTTCCTGTCTCCAATGACTGTCACAATGTACACACATAATAAGTCCACTTTCATTTTGTTTTTGTAACTCTCAGAGGAAGTCCATGTAACAAAGGGAAAAACATATAACATTCATGTACGTTACGTGCTTTACTGGATTCCAACCTAGTACTCAGCACTGTTAGGCACAAATGCTAATCACTCAGCCACTGTGCTGCCAAATAGGCCCTTATGTTTCCTGCTGAATTATGGAAGTATTCTCAAGAAGATAATACAGTGCCTTTTAAGGATAACACGTGTCCGCTCTTTACATGGTTCCATATAGGGTTCTTGTAAGCACCATTATCTTGGCTAAAAGAATAATTAAATAACTGGGATTGAGAGAGCATAACTATTACATATTTGTTTTTATATGGTCAGAACTAGTCTTATGTGGGTTTACAGATTAGAGCTTTAACTGGGTAAATGCACACGCAGATGTATCACTTTCTGTTCAAGAATAGTATGAAACAAGATAAACCATATATGATGTCCCCAGTCTCAGACAAAATCTCATCTTCTGAATGTCACAATAGTTCTTATCTGTACATCACAGATTCCTAACACTACCTGGGTCATTTATTTGAATCCAGTGCTCCAGTCACAGACATAATATGGAATGTTCAAGAGTTGTAAGCACACAACTCAATTTTTCTCTTGAGAAATTCCATTATACTCAAACCCTTATGAGACAGGAAATTGAAAAGTCACTTACTTGTGGAAAACATCACATGATTCTCTTTAAATGCTGAATGCACATTTGTCACAGTGTAGTATTTCTTATAGCTCGGCTTTCAATAAATAAGAATCATCAGGGAATTTTCTGCCTGCATATGTTAAGTATATTATTGCTTTGTGCTTCTACACATCAGTTATGTAGGGTAACTATAATTAACACTCAATGACACTCAGTCCTTAAGGGATTTTTGCTATTGTTTTTAAAGCTACCAATACAAAAATGCAGCAAACCTTTTTAAAATAGAAAACCAGCATATCTTAATCCCTTAATGGACGCTGATAGCATATAAACCCCTCATTTAGAAATATTCCACAATTTTGAAAGTAGTTGGTTGTGGAACCATTGTGTCAGCCAACAGGTTTGACTTTGGGTTAATCCTAAGGGCATTATCTTGGCAGTCCCCTGGTCCATCTGAATGCTGCTACAAAGAAGCCACCGGGCCACTAGCTCTTGGAGTAGTCTATGTGTGGTTGACAACTGACCAACAGGGGTCATAGACACCGGTGTGGAGCACCTGGCATTCAGGCACAACCAGAGTCAGGGATAAGCCAAGGTCAGGTGTGAACTTGTGAAATATGTCCGAGGTCAAAGCAGGTAGCAAAGGGTCAGTACAGTAGCCAAGCACAGGTCAGGTCAAGCAGCCGATGATCAGAGTCAGGAATCATTGCTAGAGGTGGATACATGGGCAGACAAATGGAACAGAACATATTCGCAGAGATAAGCAAGCTAAAAACTCCTATTGCTCATTTACTCTTACACAGTGGAAGGTGCTTTAAACAAAAGATGACCAGACATAGGCTAAGGAAAACTAGGCTGCATACACTGTCCCCTTTAAGAGTCAGAGATAACACACACAACCTATTGCCAGCAGAGGGATATCCTTGTCGAGCATGAGCAAGGCCCATTGTAGAAGAACAGGAGACAGTCAGGTCCGGTCCACCAGACCTGGGTGAGGGGACAGTACCAACATTTTTTTTTTAGAAAAGCCAGAACAATCATCACGGGAGAATTGAGGTGGAGCTCTTCACTTACAATCTACTACACACCTGTAACGGTGGTCTTGGACTCATGCCAGATCTGAAAAAAATTGCTAACAGTAAAGTCAACTATCGGAGTCAATTGCCAGAGTAGAGTCAACTGCCGGAACTCTGGAGGAAACAGGCACTTGAAGAGGAATTCTTAATTGTCAGTCATAAATAAAGAAGAACAGAGTCACTAACAAGGATTCATTGACGTGATTATTGCTACTCTGCCAAGGGTAGTTAGAAGTCCCAATCATCTCATCATGATGTGCTGATGTGAAGTGTATCAGTTTATTGACCAAGACCTGGTTGATGCGCTCCACCTGTTCACTGGTCTGTAGGTGATAAGCTGAGAAAATATCCAGTTCAATCTGCACAAGCTTGCATATGGCTCTCCAAACCTTGGAGGTGAATTGCACCCCCAGTCTGACACAATATGTGAAGGTAATCCATGGAGGTGAAAAAAATCACTTCTATAAATAATTTATCTAGATAACTGTCAGAGGAGAAACATGGCAAGGACACAAAGTGGGCCATCTTTGAAAATTGATCAGTCACCGACCTTAATACCATATAGCAAGGAGAAGAAGGCAGATCAGTAACAAAATTAATAGTGATATGCTACCAAAGAACAGTCAATGAGAGAAGTTCTGCAGGTCTATCTCTAGAAAACTTATTCTGGATATACTGTAGGTAGAGCAGGCTGCAAGAAAGTCCCAAACATCTTTATATATAGAGGACCACCAGTAGTTTCGACAAATAAGATTATTGGTAAAGACCAGGATGACTGGAGGCTTGGGAACTATGACCCAAGGCTAATACCTGCTTTAACTTGAGCAAGGTTTTTTTTTTTTATTTGTAAATCTTTATTTCCAATATCAAAATACACATTCTAAATATACATGCCTAAAAGACGACACATTTTTACAATTAACCCCCAAAAAACCCAACCACCCTCCCCCGAGAGAAAAAAAAAATCATTTCCCCCTTCCTTCCTTCTCCCCCTTCCCCACTACCCTTGGTCTTTATTTAACCATGGGTTCCATACAGCCAAGAACCATTCCCTCTTTCCTAAATTATCAAATATTATTTTCTCCGTTCTAATTATGCTATTCACCAATCCAATCCACTCTGTAAACGAGGGTGGAGGTTTTTCTTTCCACTTCCTAACAATCAAAAAACGTGCTTGAAATAATACTCTAGAAATAAACTGTTTTTCAGCTTTAGACTTCCCCAAATGTGTTACTGCCCCTAATAAACAAACCGTAGGATCCTCGACCAACTGAAGCCCCAGAATTTCCCTAATAATGTTCATAACCCCCGTCCAGTTCCGATATAATTTCGGACATTTCCAAAATAAGTGAAAAATACCTGCTTGATCTCTCCCGCTTGAGCAAGTTAATAAATCTCTTACCAGGTGGAATACACTTCACAGATGATGCTAATTGAATCAGCTCACCCCCATCCGCTATGTTGGTGCATAAATACAGGGCTGGCTCCCAGTTGATATATGGAACAGAAGTTTGCTCAGTACCCAGATAAAATCCATTATATTTTATTTAGTCTTGAAACATATAGAAAAAAATGTATGTGATTCTGGTGGAGATTTGCAAGGAGTTGTCTCACTCAGGCATCTGCTATGCAGAGAAATACAACTCCGCTCCATTCAAGTGATACACACTAGGGTACTGGTTCATCCACAGTCAGACCAACACCACTCAGACACAAAGACATATTGTAGCAATATATTCAATTTCTGTAATGGGAATGCTCCTTTAGACAATATATATCAGAATATTTCCATGTCAGTGATCTTATAATAAGCTAGGACAATAGGAAATACAGTATCATGTGTTTTTCATGTAATTCCATCAGAAGACCTCAGTCTTGTGTTTACCTGAACAGTTGCAGCAGACAATCTCATAATTAGTTGGCAGGAGGATTGAAAGTAACCCCATGGCTTTGATGTCTAATTTAATCCTTCTATGTGTATACTGTACAGTATTTAAAATTGTAATTCAGATATAGGAATACAACACATCAGTAGGATGAATGTGTGCCTTTTTTAGATCAGTGTTTCTTTTAGAAGGACAGTGATTGGGATGGGAGCCATGACATTACCTTTTCTTCTTCATAAGTTATTAGCATACAAAGAGTAGCATAATCTGCCTCAGATCTCTGTTTAAGTCTAGGCACATATTTTGCTGATATCACTATTGTTGCAAGCACTCAATTAATTAAACTGGTTAAAAAGGAACACAACACAGGTCATCTAGCCTTTGTGCTAATAGATTTATATCAAATAAGAATTGCTCTTTAGCAAGTCACTGCACTAATTAAGGTGTTACATAGGTTATACAGTATTTTGAAAGGAAGTGCATATTGATTCTTGCTTTACTTTCCAATCACTTTACTGTGCTTAATTTGCATCTTTTCTAATCAAGATTTTAACAGCATTTTATCAAAAGGTGCATGACTCATTTTAAAGTATGAAGAGACCTGACCACAAAATATTAATGCATAAAGACAGAAAGATCATCCGTCCTTGCACTGGTTGCCTGGTTGCACCACTCCTTTGTTATGTGTGCTAATGTGGGTTAGTTGGGTGTGAAATAGTCTCTTTAGTCTATACAGTATGTGTCGCAGGTAGTATACATTCCTAGTGGTTTGTGTAGGTGGTCATCCTTCTTGAGTATACCTCCACTGGAACCCAAAAATTGTTTGGCGAACTCTACCAGGACTACATCACTTCTTCTCCATCTGTTCTTCCAAACTTTCTGGATTCAACACAGTCTCATGTCTTTTGTCTTACAGGAATTTACACTGGTCAAAGACACTTTTTACAGTACTGTCTGCCAAAATTCAAATGGTCTTACTTTAAAATAAGGCCAAATCGGTCGGAAGGAATGCGAGGGTTCATTTTAATGTTTTATTTTATCAACTTATGCACTTGTTGCACCTTGTACAGGTTGCAGGCTTATTTTAAAGTAAGTAAGGCAATTAAAATTTGTTCATAGAGTGACCATATTTAAATTGAACATGCACAATCCTTCTGTCCCCAGCTTAGAGTTAGTGTAATGTCATACACAAGGGAAAATCAGCTGGTCCTACCAAAATCTTCAGGTCTAGTTGACACAGTTATGTGTATGAGCACCCTTCATCTAACCTTGGCCTAACACTCAATGTCATGTACAAAAATGGCTGTGTTCACCAAAAATTTTTTTTAGGAAAAGAAGTTTTGCTTATCAAGACCAATCTGAATCAATATTACAAATTACTTGACTACAGGATGCTCTTTCAATGAGCCCAACTCACAAAATAGCAAAACCTAGCTATAACAAGGCCATGCAATATGGCATAGATGACCATGCTTGTATTTGGGAATTATCACTTGCTTAAGTCATAAGTAGAGATGAGCGAATCAAAGCTGACGAAGTGGAATTCGTTACGAATTCCATGTAAAATTTGATTCGCCACAAAAGCGAATTTCATGGCGTATCGTGGTAACAAAATCTTTTTTTTCCCTAAAATGGCCGCAAGCACATGGTATGACATGGGGGAAGAATTTCTGGGACAAAGAAGTAAACACCCACAATGCGATCACATGCAAACATGTAGCCAATTAGCAGCCAGCCAGGTCCTGTGATGTAACAGCCCTATAAATAGCTCTGCAGCACTGGAATCCGCCATTTGCAATTGATTTTAGACCAGAAATAGACATCAGGAGAGATAGGGCAAGTGATAGAAAAACGTTGCTGAAGAAAAGAAATGAGGAGATCAGGGATAGATAATCTGAATTGCAAGGATAGGAGAGGGACGATTTCTAGACAGAATCCATAGGAGATTTTCAGGCAGTGAAATCGCTATTTTGGTACACTGAGGAGCAGTGACTGGGCATTGGGGTTTGGGGCACTTTGTTCTAAAGGCTGTATTGGGGTGCTTTATTCAAAGAAGAACCACTTGTGTTCTTTGTTGCAGTGCAGTAAGAGGGTCAGAGCTTTGTTTGGGGTACATATATAGAGAAAAAAAAGTTATCTTTTGTGTTGTGTTGGGTAAAAAAAAAAAAACTTCCTCGGCGAAGTTCAATTGACCAAAAAACAGTTAATAGGTTATTTGCGGTTGTTCATTTTGACTAAGTATTTTTGGCGTCATTCGCCATCCAAACAGAAAAGCGTGATATTATGCTAACATAGTCAGTGAAGTTGAATTGCCCAAAAAAGAGTTAAGACGTGGTTCTGGGCTCGTTCCTTTTAAATAGATAGTTGCAGCTTCAGTCGCTATATAAACAAAGTGTATAGTGCTGTGCAGTAACCCATTGTACTGCAGTTCAGTAACCCATTGTTAACACACTGTGTAGGTGACGTTATTTGTTAACACACTGTGTAGGTGACGTTATTTCTGAAAGAAATAGTTCAGCCGTTGCAAGGCAGTGAGCAAAGTATAATTTTTGGGGGTATTCTTCATTTTATTTTATTTTAATTTTTTTTATCAAACAGGATGTCAGACAGAGGGGTGAAAGGCCCTTTACAGGGGAGGGGCAGTGGCATTAGGGGTCACTCGGCGAGTCCACAGCTACCGGTGTCATCCAGTGGTCGTGTGTTGACCACCAACCCAGATGTTCTTGAATGGTTGACTCGGTCATCCACTTCCTCCCAGATGACATCTGAAACCCCCAGCCAAGAGTCGGTGGGTTCGTCAGACACAACCCTTAGTCTGCATGGGCCAGGAGCAGCTCCAGTGCCCTCACCTGTCCTCAACCTGCCTCTGTCCTTTTCTGTTCCCTCAGCCAGAGAAGTACTGTATGCTATGGGCTCTGCGCCACTATACAGCGAGGACGAACTACTTGAGGACTGTCAGCAGCTACTGGGAAGCCAAGAGGTGGGGCAGAAATCCGCTCCTTCCAGTAGGCGGTTAAGTACTGATGAGGAGAGTGTAATGGGAGGTGATGTTGAGAGCGGTCAGACTTTGTACACCGAGACAGTTGAGGAGGACATTAGTAATGTGCAAACTGTAGTTGATGATGATGTAGCCGATCGCACTTGGGAGCTGGGTGAAGCAAGGGTTTCATCATCATTATCATCATCTGCAGACGAGACTGACAGCTTGCGTGTGAGGCAGCGGTGCAGGCAGCAAGTCGATAGTGTGGCCGTTTGTCAGCGGAGTGGCAGCAGTGCGAGGTCGGGAGCCAAACGGGCACAGGGTAGACCGCACTCTTCGCAGGTGCTTTCTAGCCTTGAAAAGAGCGGCGCAGGAGCTATGCCAGGCAGCAGAGGTACCACTCAGTCAGTGCGGAGTGTTGGTGATAAAATCGCCTACTCGGTGGTGTGGAAGTTTTTTGTTAGGACACCTGAGGAGGTGAACATTGCTATACGTAGAATCTATGGTCAGAAAGTGAAGCGTGGCCAGGGTGCTAATGTTGGCACCATGGCCGTGCACCAACATATGCAGTGTCACCACAAAGTGGCTGGGAGAACCATGGCTCAGATGTGGCGGTCCAGTCGGCAGCAGCAACAGCAGCATCACCCAGTGGCACGCATCCCATTTCAGGCAGTCAAGGCTCCAGCACCTCTGCGGAAGGGAGCTATCTGTCATTATCTACCGCTCCAAATGCTCCTGCTCCTCCTCCTTTTATTCCTCACCACTCATTACGGCAGCAGTCGTTCACCGAGGCGATTGCAGTACGCGCCCAGCCATCCTACAGCGCAGAAGCTGACCCTGCTCCTGTCCAAGTTGCTTGTGCTGCAGTCCCTCCCTTTTCAACTGGTGGACTCTGCACCGTTCAGAGAACTAATGACTTGTGCCGAGCCGAGGTGTAGAGTCCCAAGCCGTCATTTCTTTGCCAAAAAGTCAGTCCCAACCCTGCACAAATATGTAGAAGAGAAAGTGGCCCAGTCCTTGAGCCTGTCGGTGTCTGCCAAAGTGCACGGCAGCACCGACGTGTGAAGTTGTAACTACGGTCAAGGCCATTACATGTCCTTTACGGCCCACTGAGTAAATGTGCTTCCTGCCAAGCCACATGACCAACACACCACTTTCTCCTCCTCGTTGTCAAACTGCTGATCCTGCTCTAATGTCCGGCTCCTTCTCTACCACCTCAGCCTCCACTGCAGGGCCAAGTCATAGTGCTCCTCCAGCGTACCACATGTGCAGGGCACGGCAGTGTCATGCAGTTCTACACCTGGTTTGCCGGGGCGAACAAAGTCACACAGTGGAGGAACTGCTCCGCGTCATGAAAGAAGAAATCGATTGCTGGCTTTCTCCGCGACAACTAAAAATCGGAACCTTGGTGACAGATAACGGAAAGAACATGGTGTCCGCGCTGCGCCAAGGAGGGCTGAGCCATGCGCTCTGCATGGCGCACGTATTTAATCTGGTTGTCAAACGTTTCCTCAAGTCTTATACCCAACTGAAAAACATTCTAAAACTGGGCAGGAAACTTTGCATGCACTTCAGCCATTCCTACAGCGCCAAGCACACACTCCTTGAGCTGCAGCGGCAGAATGGCATCCCCCAACAGGCTGATATGTGATGTTTCCACCAGTTGGAATTCTACCCTCCATATGTTGGACCGACTGTACGAACAGAGAAAGGCCATAAACGATTTCTTAATGATCCAAGCGGACAGGAGTACTCATAGTAACATAGTTACATAGTAACATAGTTTATAAGGCCAAAAAAAGACATCTGTCCATCCAGTTCGGCCTGTTTTCCTACAAGTTGATCCAGAGGAAGGCAAAAAAAACCTGTGAGGTAGAAGCCAATTTTCCCCACTTTAGGGGAAAAAATTCCTTCTCGACTCCAATCAGGCAATCAGAATTACTCCCTGGATCAACGACCCATCTCTAGTAACTATAACCTGTAATATTATTACACTCCAGAAATACATCCAGGCCCCTCTTGAACTCTTTTAGTGAACTTACCATCACCACCTTCTCAGGCAGAGAGTTCCATAGTCTCACTGCTCTTACCGTAAAGAATCCTCTTCTATGTTTGTGTACAAACCTTCTTTCGTCCAGACGCAGAGGATGTCCCCTCGTCACAGTCACAGTCCTGGAGATAAATAGATCAAGGGAGAGATCTCTGTACTGACCTCTGATATATTTATACATAGTTATTAGATCTCCCCTCAGTCGTCTTTTTTCTAAAGTGAATAAGCCTAATTTTGATATTCTTTCTGGGTACTGTAGTCCACCCATTCCAGTTATTACTTTAGTTGCCCTCCTCTGAACCTTCTCCAGCTCTACTATGTCTGCCTTGTTCACAGGAGCCCAGAACTGTACACAGTACTCCATGTGTGGTCTGACTAGTGATTGTAAAGTGGCAGGACTATGTTCTCATCACGGGCATCTATGCCTCTTTTGATGCAACCCATTATCTTATTGGCCTTGGCAGCAGCTGTCTGACACTGGTTTCTACAGCTTAGTTTGCTGTTCACTAAAATTCCTAGGTCCTTTTCCATGTCAGAGTTACCCAATATTTTACCATTTAGTTTGTACTGGTGACTTGCATTATTCCTTCCCATATGTATAACCTTACATTTGTCCATGTTAAACCTCATCTCCCACTTCTCTGTCCAAGCCTTCAGTCTATCCAGATCCATCTGTAGCAGTGTACTGTCCTCTTCTGTGTTAATTACTTTACACAGTTTAGTGTCATCTGCAAAAATAGATATTTTACTGTGCAAGCCTTCAGCAAGATCATTAATGAATAAATTGAAGAGAATAGGGCCCAATACTGACCCCTATGGTACCCCACTAGTGACAGTGATCCAATCTGAATATGTGCCATTAATAACCACCCTCTATTTTCTATCACTGAGCCAGTTACTTACCCACATACAGACATTTTCTCCCAGGCCAAGCATTCTCATTTTATATACTAACCTTTTATTTGGTACGGTGTCAAATGCTTTGGAGAAGTCCAGATATATGACAACCATTGATTCGCCGTGGTTCAGTCTAGAACTTACCTCCTCATAGAAACTGATTAAATTGGTTTGACATGACCGATCCCTCATGAAGCCATGCTGATATGGAGTTATTTGCTTATTTTCATTGAGCTACTCCAAAATAGCATCTCTTAGAAAACCCTCAAAAAGTTTACCCACGGCAGATGTTAAACTTACCGGCCTACCGGGCTCTGTTTTTGGACCCTTTTTGAATATTGGCACCACATTTGCCTCACTCCCCTGTGTAATTTTGATGTCAGCCAGTGGCAGCTCATGCGTGACACCTGTCGCTTGCTTAGGCCCTTTGAGGAGGCCACGTTTTTTGTCAGTCGCCAGGACTACGGTATGAACAACGTCATTCCACTGCTTTATGTCCTGGAACAGATGCTGCAAAATCTTTCTGGTTAGGGGACTGGAGACGTGGAGACTGCATCTCACGTCTACATGAGATAGGTGGGGGCTGAACTGGAGGAGGAGGAGGAGGACATTGGAGCACAAGCATTTAGTGGTTTTTCTACCCAGGTGACAGAAGAGGAGGAGCAGGAGCAGACAGAGAAGGTAGAGGGAGATGATGAAGATGAGGCAGATGTCCCAGAGACACCATGGCAGTATACAGTGGAGTTGGAGGCAGGGAGTCCCTCCAAGTCACTAGCGCAAATGGCCCAATGCATGCTCACTTGCTTATGTAGTGACAGCCAAATAGTCACCATTTGGCAGAGGGATGCCTTCTGGCTCTCCACCCTCTTGGACCCTCACTACCGGTCTAAAATGGGGGCCTTTTTTCACCTGCTGAGAGGGAGGACAAACTGAACTACTATAGAGACATCATAAGTAGTCAGTTGGCTGCTGCCTATCTGCGTCAAACTGGATTTGTTGCCACCACTGGCCGAGTTTGCACTCTGTCCTGCCCTGCTAGTAGTGTGGCATCAGAGCGGGTGTTCAGTATGGCGGGGGCCATAGTTACCCCAAAGAGAACTCTCCTGTCCTTCCAAAATGTGGTAAGACTCACCTTTGTCAAGATGAATCAGGCATGGATCAGCCAGGATTTCCACCCACCAATGCCTGATGCATCCGAATAGATCAGCCATGATGCGTCACCCAAACCTTGACAAATGAGACTGTTTTCTTCAGGCTACCCACCTCAGCCACTTTTATGATGCTGCCACCCGCCTGATGCCACACATCTGCCAGCTGCTCCTTCTACCACCCAGCATCTTTACCAGTGACTGGTATTGCCACCCTCCTCTCCACTCTCTCACTTACCTAATATGTAGCCTTCTGATGCTGCTGCCACCTCAACAATCAGGTCTCCTCAAGATGCTACTGCTGTCATCTCCAGGCTATGTCACCATGCCACTCTGTGGCCTGATGCTGCTGCTGCCACCTCCACACGCTGTGTCCTAGCTGCCACAACTTCCAAATTATGTAATTGTGCCACTCTGTGGCCTACTCATGCTGCTGCCGCCGCCTCCACACGCTGTGTCCTACTTACCACTACCTCCAAATTATGTAATTCTGCCACTCTACGGTATGCTGCTGCCTCCACACGCTGTGTCCTAGCATCCGCTACCTCCAAGTTATGTAATTGTGCCACTCTATGGTATGCTGCTGCTGCCTCCACACGCTGTGTCCTAGCTGCCCCTACCTTCAAATTATGTAATTGTGCCACTCTGTGGCCTACTCATGCTGCTGCCACCTTCACACACTGTCTCCCAGCTGCCACTACCTCCAAATTATGTAATTCTGCCACTCTACGGTATGTTGCATTTTTATGACTGCTGCTGCCTCTCCTAGGGTATGTCACTGTGCCAGTCTCTCATTAAAATTAGTATGATTCCTGCTGCCTCTCCCACTCTGTGGCCTTGAAATGTATTCGACTTCTGCCTCTTTCAGATGCTGTTACAATGCCACTCTGTGGCCTTGAAATGTATTCGACTGCTGCCTCTTGCAGATGCTGTTACAGTGCCACTCTGTGGCCTTGAAGTGTATTCGACTGCTGCCTCTTGCAGATGCTGTTACTGTGCCACTCTGTGGCCTTAAAATGTATTCGACTGCTGCCCCTTGCAGATGCTGTTACTGTGCCACTCTGTGGCCTTCAAATGTATTCGACTGCTGCTGCCTCTTGCAGATGCTGTTACAGTGCTACTCATTGGCCTAGTAAATTAGTCCGACTGCTGCTGCTGCCGCCTCTTCCAGGGTCTGTCATTCTGCAACTCTGTGGCCTTGAAATTGATTAGAATTTTTTGGACCTTCTGCTCGGCAGCAGCATGTCACTCGTAAATTTTTGGTACGTTCTGTAGTCCTATTCCATTATTCATAGCTCAAGTATACAGGAAACCCTGTTTGTTTTGAACACTCAAATTTTTAAAAGTAAACGATTCCGGACCCCGGAACACTCAACGATGAGCATGGGGGAGGCGAGAGGCAGGGGATCCCACAGGTGGCAGCTCAGCTCCCTACAGACCGCCAGCTCGATCTCAAGATGGAACTCCGAGCTTTCTTGGCGTACTGTGTCAATACTGACATTTTGCCACAGTTGAGGCAAAGTTGGAGCCTTTACTGCACCTCCTCTTTCGTATGTTCCCATCCGCTGGCATAACCAGCCCCGATACTGATAAGAACATATACTACAGTTGATCTTAACCAAAAGGCCGAGAATTCTTTTTTATGGTGTGCTCTTCAGGGTATGCCACTCTCCGGCCTGATGCTGCTGCCGCCGCCGACTCCACATGCCGTCTCCTAGCTGCCGCTACGTCAAAATTATGTAATTGTGCCACTCTGTGGCCTCAAAATTGTACTACTACTTCCACTGCTGCTGCCACTTCCAGGATCTGTCCTTTGCCCCTCTGTGGCCTACTCATGCTGCTGCCACCTAGCCACACTGTTGTCGTGCCACTCTATAGTCTGTTGATGCTGCTGCCACTGCCATCTCTACGCTGTCTGGGGGGGCTCTGCTTGTATAAGCGTGTAATAGAACAGGTTCTGTCAAAATGTATGTGGTGTAAAAGGCGTGCGCTTATGGCGCTCTAGAAGTTTCTTGGGCCTCTGCACGATTCTTTATAGCTGGCGCTAACATTGACCTGTAAGGCTCAGTTCAGACTTGAGTTATTTGGTGAGTTTTGGCCCCTTAACTGCCCAAATGCATAAAAGTGTGCAGCGATTCTAAGAGCGACGCCTGTTATGTGCGTGTCACAATGGCTCACAGTATTCTTTCACTACCACAGTAGACTCCCTATGCGTTTTACTGCAAGGCACAGTGTTCTACACCACTATCCAGGCTCTCTGCAGCCCGGAAGTAGCCATTTTTTAAAGCGATTCACCACAAATTTATTCGGATCGAAGCAAATCTTTTGAAAAATTCGCTCATCTCTAGTCATAAGCCTAAGTTCATAGTGTCATATACCAATAAATGACCCATTTTACATTATAATAGTGGGTTTTATCTGTTTAATGAGATAACCCATCTCACGGCATCCTGTTCTGATCATCATGACTCCAACTACTGAGGTTCCCTCTAATCCTGAGAAGGAAAGAGCAGGGAAAATCTATAAAGGACACTTAACGTTTCTCTGTTTTTTAACAGCAACACTCATAGAAACATTTGACATTATAATTATTTTACATAGGTTATGTCAATAAACTGTATAATAATGTATTAATATTTAAAGAGGACCAGTGACCACAAAATACAGCGCAAGCTGTAGGCAGCATTTTATAGAACAGGAGTAGCTGGGCAGACTGATACACAATTTGGTGAAAAAAGATTTCGTAAATTTGTAATTTATTCATTTAAACCTGTGCTCTTTTTCTGGATAGGAGTCATGTGGGTGGTGCCAATCAGTAACTGACAGCTAATTCTGTATGACTAAGCATACAGGGAGGGCTGTCACTGAGTATGATCGTCCATGCGACTTCTATATATAAAAAAGACCATAGGTTTAATTTATATAGTTTTGCAGGAATAGATTCAGTAAAACTTTTATCAATCTGCTTCTGTTCTATAACATTCTATAACATGCTGTCTATAGATTGCACTGCATTACATGGTGACAGCTTTCCTTTCCTAAAATGTGTCTCAATAACACTTTCATTGATATTGCTCAGGCTTAGTCCCCTCTATCTTTTTAACTAGAATGAAATTATCAAAGTACTTTTTAAGTACATGGCTGTTGGCTGTTTTGCAGTCTGCAAATTGCACACGGATACCGGCTGCATGCATTCCGCATTTTACAATACTGAACATCCGGTCCCTAATAGAATAGTCCTATCCTTGTCCGCAATGTGGAAAAGAGTAGGACATGTTCTATAATTTTGCGGATAGCACAGAAAGGACGTGCGGATGTGGACAGCACATGGAGTGTATCAGCGGTCCCACTGAAGTGAATTGATCCAAATCCAAGCTGCAAAAAATGTGCATGGGATGTGGACCAAAAATACGTTCATGTATATGAGCCCTAAGAGTAAGCGCAGATCAACAGTATGGTGGTGTGTATGGACCTTTTGTCTAAAAGAAATGTTACTAAATATATCAGCAGGGAATGAAACTTAGATCATATAACAAAGCATCATTACTAGAGATGAGCGAGCACTAAAATGCTCGGGTGCTCGTTATTCGAGACAAACTTTTCCCGATGCTCGGGTGCTCGTTTCGAGTAACGAACCCCATTGAAGTCAATGGGAGACTCAAGCATTTTTGCAGGGGACCAAGTCTCTGCCTAGGGAAGGCTGGGAGAAAACCTGGAAACATCAGAAAATGATGGAAACACCACAGAAATGTACAGGAAACAGCAGGGGCAGCATGCATGGATGCCTCTGAGGCTGCCTAATCCCACCATTACCCCAAATTCTCAGGGAACAGCCTGGTGGTTACCCTCATGGCAATTGTGCTCACCCAGACCAAGAAAGGCGAGGCACATACACATCACATGTTAGGGAAGCACCCAACTAGGTGCAAAGAAAAATTGTTTAGAGAGAGGGCCTGTAGGTGGACCTCCGGAAAAATTGTTTGGAGAGAGGGCCTGTAGGTGGACCTCCGGAAAAAAGTTGTTTACAGAAAGGGCCTGTAGGTGGACCTCTAGAAAAATTGTTTACAGAGAGGGCCTGTAGGTGGACCTCCAGAAAAATTGTGGTAAAAGAGTGCCAGTTGGACCTTTAAAAAATGGCGTTTTTTGGATCAGCGTTAGGCAAAGACGACAAGAAGGGGGAGGAGGGGGAGGAGTAGAGGAGAGGAATCGGATACATAAGTAATGTTAATATTTAGCTGCTTTCCCCCTGAAAAGATTTGAATTCCGGTGAAATCCAGGCTTTGTTCATTTTAATAAGCACCAGCCTGTCAGCGCTGTCAGTTGACGGGCGTGTACGCTTAACGGTGATGACGCCACCAGCTGCACTGAATACCCGCTCTGACAACACGCTAGCGGCAGGGCAGGCCAGCACCTACAAGGCGTACAGCGCCAGTTCAGGCCACGTGTCCAGCTTTGAAACCCAGTAGTTGTATGGAGCAGAGTGATCGGTCTAGACGTTGGTATGGTCAGCTAGGTACTCCCTCACCATCTTTCTGTAAAGCTCACCCCTACTCTGCCTAGACTGGGGACAGGTGACAGTGTCTTGCTGAGGTGACATAAAACTGGCATAGGCCTTGGAGAGCGTTACCCTGCCAGTGCTGGACAAGGTGCCTGCTCGCCTCCTCTCCCCCGCTACTTGGCCCACAGAACCATGCCCTCTGCTGCTAGCGGCGTCAGATGGGAAGGATTGTTTCAGCTTGTGCACCAGGGCCTGTTGAAATTGATTCACTCTCATACTCCTTTCCTCTACAGGGATGAGAGTGGAAAGGTTCTGCTTGTACCGTGGGTCCAGGAGAGGGAACACCCAGTAATCGGTGTTTGAAAAAATTCTTCTAACGCAAGGGTCACTGGATAGGCATAGGCCTAACATGAAGACTGCCATGTGCGCCAGAGTCCCAACACGCAAGAATTCCCTCTCCTCACTGGCCTGACTCTCCATTTCATCCTCCTCCAACTCCTCCACCTCCCCCAAGAGTTAAGAAGGACTGAGCACCGGTACCCTCTTCTGTCTCGCCGACATTATCCTCCTCTTCCTCCTCATCCTCCTCCTCCGATATGTGCTGAGAAACAGACCGGAGGGTGCTCTGGCTATCAAGCGACGTATCTTCCTCCACCGTCTCTTGTGACAAGCGCAAAGCATCCGACTTCATGCTGAGCAGTGAGTTTTTCAACAGGCAAAACAGAGGGATGGTGAGGCTGATAATGGCGGCATTGCCGCTGACCATCTGTGTTGACTCCTCAAAGTTGCTCAACACCTGACAGATATCAGACATCCACGTCCACTCCTCATTGTAGACTTGAGGAATCTTAGTGACCTGACTACCATTTCTGGTGGAAGTTGACATCTGGCAGTCTACAATGGCTCTGCGCTGCTGGTAAACTCTGGATAATATATTTAATGTTGAATTCCATATTGTGGGCACGTCGCACAACAGTCGGTGAGCGGGCAGTTGTAGGCGGCGCTGCGCTGCCCTGAGAGTGGCAGCATCTGTGGTCGACTTGCGGAAATGCACACAGATGCGGCGCACCTTGGTGAGCAAATCAGAAAGATTGGGGTATGTCTTGAGGAACCGCTGAACTATTAGATTGAACACATGGGCCAGGCATGGCACATGTGTCATTCTGCCGAGTTGCAGAGCTGCCACCAGGTTACGCCCGTTGTCACACACAACCATGCCTGGCTTGAGGTTCAGTGGTGCCAGCCACAGATCGGTCTGCGCCGTGATGCCCTGTAACAGTTCTTGGGCGGTGTGCCTTTTGTCACCTAAGCTCAGCAGTTTGAGCACCGCCTGCTGGCGCTTAGCCACGGCACGGCTACTGTGCCTAGAGATACCGACTGAAGGCGCCGTGCCCACGGATGGTAATTCGGAGGAGGAGGTGGAGGAGGAGGAGGGGTCGGAGGAGGAGGCATAGTATGTCTGAGAGACCATGACTGAGGTAGGTCACGCAATCCTCGGTGTGGGCAGTACATGAGCGGCCCCAGGGTCAGACTCGGTCCCAGCCTCCACCAAGTTAACCCAATGTGCTGTCAGTGATATATAGTGTCCCTGCCCGGCAGCACTTGTCCACGTGTCCGTGGTTAGGTGGACCTTCTCAGAAACAGCATTGGTCAGGGCACGGATGATGTTCTGTGACACGTGCTGGTGTAGGGCTGGGACGGCACATCGGGAAAAATAGTGGAGGCTGGGGACCGAATATCGAGGGGCAGCCACCGCCATGAGATTGCGAAAGGTCTCGGCCTCTACCAGCCTATAGGGCAACATCTCCAGGCTCAGCAATTTGGAGATAGAAAATCTGGAAAGACAGCTGAACGCTGCGCTGGGACACATTGGTGGACGCTGTAGAGGATCGTGGAGGCGAAGGTGTGGTTTTCCGGTGGGAGGCGCTCGTGCCGGGGTCCTGGGCAGGGGGTTGACTAGCAGAGGCAGCAAGTGACACAGGGGAAGGAGCAGTGATGTGACCCGCAGGAGGTGAACGGCCTTGGTTCCATTGAGTGGGGTGTTTAGCACTCATATGCCTGCGCATGCTGGTGGTGGTTAGGCTAGTAGTGGTGGCACCCCTGCTGATCCTGGTGTGGCACAGGTTGCACACCACAGTCCGTCGGTCATCCTCACTTTCTTTAAAGAACCTCCAGACTTGCGAACATCTAGGCCTCGCCACGGGAACTTCACTACGTGAAACAGTTGCTGCTGGTGCACCAGCTCTGGCCCTGCTTCTCCCTCTGGCCACACCACTGCCTCTTCCAACCTGTTCTGAAGCAGCACTTGCCTCCGCCTCAGAAGCACTGTCTTCACTCGGCTTATCAACCCAGCTTGGGTCAGTCACCTCGTCATCCTCCGATTCCTCAGTCTGCTCCCCCCTCGGTCTTCCTGCCCTGACAACAACTTCACCACTGCCTGACAACCGTGTCTCCTCATCGTCCGACACCTCTTTACACACTTCTTCCACTAAGTCAACATTGTCATCATCATTATCACCCACAGACTGCGACAGTTGGAAAACTTGGGCATCGGGAAAGGGGGTCAGCAGCAACCTGAGAAGTGGTTTGTGACTCTGGGAAGGGTCCAGAAAACAGTTCCTCAGAGTATGCCGGATCGCATTCCAAATTTTCCTGGGAGGGGGAAGACTGACTGGTGGACAAATTACTTGAAGCATTGTCCGCAATCCACGACATCAGCTGTTCGCACTGTTGTGGTTGCAACAGTACTCTACCACGTGTCCCTGTAAGTTGAGACATGAAGCTAGGAAGTGTAGCTCTGTGGCGTTCCCCTGCTCCCTCATCAGCAGGTACTGTCTCACCCTGCCCAGGACCACGGCCTCTGCCCCCTGCAGTAATTGAATGCCCACGCCCTCGTCCTCGACCCTTAGCCCTGGGGTTCAACATTTTCTGTATATAAGTGTATTATATAAAACAAATAAATAAATGGCCCTGCTGTACTGAAACCCACAAACTTGTTTAATCTGAACAAGAAAATATATAGGTGGATAAGTTAGAGCTAAATTAGGTATGTTATTACGTACCGTGCATTATGGAGCAATTACACTGAAATTATTAGATTAGGCAGACTTGGTCTGCTTAATTGCAACCCAGACAAATGTCGCACAGAGATTTTTGTAATGTAGCTGTATCAGTGAGAGCAAAAGACCTTTTTTAATTAAGTGATGTACAGAATGTGTCACCTGGACAGAAAATACAGATTGTGGTTTGTATATAGGTGGATAAGTTAGAGCTAAATTACGTATTTTATTACGTACCGTGCAGTATGGAGCAATTATACTGAAACTATTAGATTAGGCAGACTTGGTCTGCTTAATTGCATCCCAGACAAATGTCGCATAGAGATTTTTGTAATGTAGCTGTATCAGTGACAGCAAAAGACCTTTTTTAATTAAGTGACGTACACAATGTGTCACCTGGACAGAAAATACGGAGTGTGGTTTGTGGTGAGTGGACAGCTAAACTGTGACACACAGAATGGTTCCACACAGCTGTATGAATTGATTTTGTATCACTGAGATAAAACAACAAAAAAACTATTTTTAATATATTTTTTAAATATATATATATATATATATATATATATATATATATATATATATATGTTATAAAAGTGACGTGCAGAAACTATCAGAGAGCAAACTCAGCCCCTGCTGACTGTGGCTATTTTGACTGCAACCCAGACAAATGTCGCACAGAGATTTCTCTAATGTAGCTGTATCAGTGAAAGCAAAAGACTGTATTTGATTACGTGACGTACAGTATGGGTCACCTGGACAGAAAATACGGATTGTGGTTTGTGGTGAGTGGACAGCTGAACATTGACACACAGAATGATTCCACACTGCTGTATGAAATGGATTTGTATCACTGAGATAAAACAATATAAAAAAGGGTTATATATGGCAATAGCTGCACTACTAGTGCCAGCCAGCCCAGCCAGGAGACAAAAATATATGTCTTGTAGCCCTTAGAAGGACTGTTGCGTTCTTTTGAGATCACTCCTGCCTAACAGAGAACTAAATCCAGGCCCTAACACTCTCCCTGAAACGCAGCAGCTCTGTCCCTAACGACATCCAGACAGCATCTGAGCCGAGCACCGCGGGCAGTCACTAGTATATTCCAGGGTCACCTGATCAGGCCAGCCAACCGCTGCTATCGACATGTAAGGGCCCCACGTGATTCTGGGTGTACCGCAGAGTCTCCTGGCTTGTGATTGGCTGAGTTTATATTCGCCAAAAATTCAAAATGCAGGAGATGCCATTTCCTCGAGCATGGCGAGATACTCGTCCGAGCAGCGAGCACTTACGAGTACCGTAATACTCGAACGAGCACCAAGCTCGGACGAGCATGCTCGCTCATCTCTAATCATTACCTTGAAATCTTTAAGAAAACCTCTGGGGACTCTCACTTATTACTATTTTATTAACCCATTACATCTGGAAAATTGAAATATCATAGTCTAACTTCTTTGAAATGCAACTGAGAACTGTGCTGAGCTGCCCATACATTGTAAATAAAAAACATATTTGAAAAACAACTATTTAAGAATGTGTACGAGGCTCAGTACTTGGAAATCTCTGGGGATTTAAATGTTTATCCCTCTTCAGCCTGTAAGATTTATGACTTGCTACAGCAACTTCTCCTAAGGAAATAAAGGCAGCATGAAAATAAACTGCAAGCACCAATAGCTGCATCTTCTTCTTGCCTTTAGGTCTCATTTCGGATAATTGTTTTGCAAGCACGGTTCTCTGGAAAAATTAAAAGTCTATCATAAAATATAAATAATAATAAAATATATGTTCACTTGACTTTTAATGTAACATATCTGCACACAATGGTAGGGATTTATTAACCAAAATATAAAAGAACTCTGGAATAACTTTTGCTAAATAAGTGGCAGAGATTGCGTTCAGCAACTTTACTATTCAGTTTATATAATTTTTTCACCTTCCTTCATAGTTTTAAAAAGTTTTTTTGAAAAAGGGTTGGTGAGGGCAGTCGTATAAAGAACCGACCTGCACAAATTTTTGTTGCAAAATGTTGGTATACGGGCAGCACAGTGGCTCAGTGGTTAGCACTGGTGCCTAAATGGAGTTTGTATGTTCTCCCTGGGTTTGTGTGGGTTTCCTCCAGGTACTCTGGTTTCCTCCGACACTCCAAAGACATACTGATAGGGAACTTAGATTGTGAGCCCCATTGGGGACAGCTTGATGTCTGTAAAGCGCTGCGGAATATAGCAGCCCTATATAAGTGCATAAAATAATTTAAAAAATACTAAATGCCAGCCATGGGGAAGTGTCCAATATGTCCAGTAAGGTGCTCTAAATTCTTCATTACGCATGCATCTTTCTGAATCGAATTTGTTGCATTTTATCTCTACATGTATCTAACCAAGTTTTATCCTGACAGTTTTTAATAAATTTGCTTCATTCATGTCTTTGCTCAGTCAATGACAATAATTCCCATTTCAGCCACAAAAGTTTTTTTTCTCTTTTGCAACTAGGAAGGAACCTGTTGCTTTATAGCATGGTGAAAAGCAACAAAACTTGCTTTTACCAGGCAGCATAAGAAATAGATGAATGGTTGCTGTGTCTTACATTTACATTCCAATAGTTCGGTGAAAGTTTTCCTTCACATAGCGCACAGATATTTTATTGTCTTGCGTGTCTTATGCAGAGATGTTCTAACAATGTAGAATTAACAGTGCCTCATGCAACAACTCTCCTTTAGTCATACACAGCTAATTAACAAAAAAAAAACTGTCACTCACACGCGATCTATCATGGGCCCTCTGTGTCTGTCCTGCAGGAGAGATCACAGTTTAAAACTGTCAGCTTTGTTTTTTGCTGCAGGCACTCTAGTATTGACACAGTGACTGCCAGCATAAAAAAGTACATAGCGAGAGTTACAATGTAGCTGACTGACTTTGTTCTGCTCTAGTTTGGAGACAGGAAAGCAGTAGCATTATACTCTGTCTCCATCCTTAACAGAGGAGTATGGACAGTCTGCAGCTGACAGAACTAAGTTAAAAAAAAAAAAAGATGGAAAACTGACTGACTGACCAACCATATACTCTGAATAGGTGATCAGTAGGGATGAGCAATTTTTTAAAAATTCGATTCGGCTGGTTCGCCTTATTTTCCAAAAAGATTTGCTTCGATCCGAATAAATTTGTGGCGAATCGCGTTAAAAAATGGCTACTTCCGGGCTGCAGAGAGCCTGGATAGTGGGGTAGAACACTGTGCCTTGCAGTAAAACGCAGAGGGAGTCTAATGTGGTATTAAAAGAATACTGTGAGCAGTATTGTATTGGCAGTTAAGGGGCCAAAACTCACCAAATAACTCAAGTCTGAACTCAGCCTTACAGGTCAATGTTAGCACCAGCTATAAAGAATAGTGCAGAGGCCCAAGATCCTACTAGAGCGCCAAAAGCTCACGCCTTTTAAACCAATTCACTGATTCCACATACATTTCTTACAGAACCTGTTCTATTACACGCTTAAACTAGCAGACGCAGAACCCTCCCCCCCCCAGTCAGTGTGAAGATGGCAGTGACTGCATCATCAGGAGACCACAGAATGGTACGACGATAGTGTAGAGGAGGCATTGACAGCAGCTGTAGCATCAGGAGACCACAGAGTGGCACAACCACAGAGTAAGTTGACAAGATTGAAAATGTCAATCAGTAGAATTTCGCAGTCACAGACAGGCCCAATGAGAGGACGGAAAATGACCGTAGTATAGAACTATGAGGTTGCACAGTGGCACAATGAAAGAGTTGTTGGCCAAGATTGAAAATGTCAATCAGATGAATTTATCAGTCATATACAGGCCAAATGAAAAGACAGTAGTGTCAGCAGCTGTAGCATCAGGAGACCACAGAGTGGAACAACGACAGTATATAGGAGGCAGTGGCAGCAGTAGTCGTAAAATCTGGAGGCCACAGAGTGGCACAATGACAGAGTGTGGAAGTTGCAGCAGGAGTAGTCGAAAAAATTTGGAGGCCACAGAGTGGCACAATGACAGAGTGTGGAAGTTGCAGCAGGAGTAGAATTTAGAGGCCAGGGTGGTACAAAGACGGAGATAGGAAGGAGAAAGTTCTCAGAACAGCTAATGTTTGCGCAAGAGGAATTCACGTGGAACAAGTGTCAACCGCTGTCAACCTGACATGCCAGAGAATCTAGAAGGTCTGACAGAGTGTCATGATGACAGTGTAAAGGAGGCAGTGGCAGTAGCTGTAGCATTATGAGGCCACATAGTGGCACAATGTGGAAGTTGCAGCAGCAGTCATAAAATTTGGAGGCCACAGAATGGCACAATTACATAATTTGGAGATAGCGGCAGCTAGGAGACGGCATGTGTAGTCGGCGGCGGCAGCAGCATCAGGCTGGAGAGTGGCACGGTGACATACCCTGACAGGGTATTGGTTAAGATCAACTGTAGTACTAATCGGTATCAGGGCTGGTTATGCCAGGAAACGTAAGGCAGAGGAGGTGCAGTTCAGGCTACAGCTTTGCCTTGACATTGGCAAAATTGCAGTGTTGACACAGTGCGCTGAGAAGCTCCATCTTGAGATCGAGCTGGCGGTCTGCAGAGAGCTGAGCTACCACCTGTGGGAGCCCTTGCCTCTCGCCTCCCCCATGCTTATCAGCGACTCCAGACTCAAGTTGCTGCTGATGGAGCTGGTACTGCTCCTAACGCCTGACTCCCCACAGCAGCCGTGGCAGTGGTACGTGAGCGCTGAGGGACCCCCCGGTCAGACCTGCGAGAGGATGGACGATGACGCAGATAGGCAGCAGCCAACTGACTACATAGGATATCTCTATAGTACTTCAGTTTGTCCTCCCTATCAGCAGGTGAAAAAAGGCCCTCATTTTAGACCAGTAGCGAGGGTTCAAGAGGGTGGAGAGCCAGAAGTCATCCCTCTGCCGGATGGTGACTATTCGGCTGTCACTACGTAAGCAAGTGAGCATGCATCGGGCCATTTGCGCAAGTGACTTGGAGGGACTCCCAAACTCCAACTCCACTGTATACTGCCTTGGTGTCTCTGGGTCATCTGCCTCATCTTCCTCATCTCCCTCTACCTCCTCTGGCTGCACCTGCTCCTCCTCATCTGTCGCCTGGGTAGAAAAACCACTAAATGCTTGTGCTCCAATGTCCTCCTCCTCCTCCAGATCAGCCCCCAACGGACTCATGTGGCCATGAGATGTAGTCTCCACGTCTCCGTTCCCTTGACCAGAAAGATTTTGCAGCATCTGTTCCAGGACATGAAGCAGTGGAATGACGTTGCTCATACCGTAGTCCTGGCAACTGACAAATAACGTGGCCTCCCAAAGGCCTGAGTAAGCGCAAGTGTCACGCAGAGGCCACTGGCTGACATCAAAATTACACAGGGAGTATCCTGTCCGCTTGGATCATTAAAGAAATCGTTTATAACCTTTCTACTGTTCGTGCAGTCGGTCCAACATATGGAAGAAGCAGAAGATTGACATACACAGATAAGGGGTAAGTGATCCCTAAGCTTAATCCCAACCCCTTTCCCTGCCTATTGCCCGCTCAGGCTAACCCCTGAGCCGACAACCCTGAAGACTGGAAATACACTAAAAAAGTGCGGGGATGGGAAGACAACAAGCAGACAAAAGAACCAAAATAGTAGTCAGGTAGCCGCGTCAAACCAGGAGAGTAATCAACAAAATCAGCAAGCAGGAGAAGTAGTCAAAAACGCAAGGGTCAAAGAACATAAGAGTAAACTGCAGAGCAAGAATGTCAAACAAGTAGCAAGGAAACTCAAACACTGGCAGCTAGGTAAAAGTTAGAGGGACTTAAATACCTAGTAGACCCCACCCAACCAGATGACTGGGAGGAGAAGCAAAGGAACAAAAACTTAACTCATGAGATACCAATGAACAGAAAATAAACAGACACTATATTGCTCGCGTTTTCCGGCGACCAGTAACAGGCCGCGAGCGAGAGTGCGCACCAGCCACGTCCCTGGCACTTATGACCGTTGCGTGCGTCCCCTGCCTGGGACGCGCATCCACAGCCAGAGACCGCCGGCTGGAGGAGGAGCCTGCCGAAATAGCGGACGAAGCCTGACCCCGGGCAACCACCTCGCCACCAGAGTCAGGGGCAGGACCAGCAGAACGGGTGCAATGACTGCCGGTCCTGACAGTAGAATTCCAACGGTTGGAAACTTCACATATCAGCCTGTGTTGGGGGATGCCATTCTGCCGCTGCAGCTCAAGGAGGGTGTGCTTGGCACTGTAGGAATGGCTGAAGTGCATGCAAAGTTTCCTGGCCATTTTTAGAATGTTTTGCAGTTGGGTATAAGACTTGAGGAAACGTTTGACAACTAGATTAAATACGTGCGCCATGCAGGGCACATGGCTCAGCCCTCCTTGGTGCAGCGCAGACACCATGTTCTTTCCGTTATCTGTCACCATGGTTCCGATTTTTAGTTGTCGCGAAAAAAGCCAGCAATCGATTTCTTCTTTCATGACGCGGAGCATTTCCTCCACTGTGTGACTTCGTTCCCCCTGGCAAACCAGGTGTAGAACCGTGACACTGACGTGCCCTGCACACGTGGTACGCTGGAGGAGCACTATGACTTGGCCCTGCAGTGGAGGCTGAGGTGGTGGAGAAGGAGCCGGACATTAGCGCAGGACCAGAAGTTTGACAACGAGGAGGAGAAAGTGGCGTCACCTGTTCAAGTTGCTTGTGTGGCTGGGCAGGAACCACATTTACCCAGTGGGCCATAAAGGACATCTACTGGCTTTGACCATAGTTACAACTTCACACGTCGGTGCTGGCGTGCACTTTGGCAGACACCGACAGGCTCAAGGACTGGGCCACCTTCTCTTCTACATATTTGTGCAGGGCTGGGACTGACTTTTTGGCAAAGAAATGACGGCTTGGGACTCTCTACCTCGGCTCGGCACAAGCCATCAGTTCTCTGAACAGTGCAGAGTCCACCAGTTGAAAAGGGAGGGACTGCAGCACGAGCAACTTGGACAGGAGCACGGTCAGCTTCTGCGCTGTAGGATGGCTGGATGCATACTGCTGTCTCTTTGCAATCGCCTCGGTGAACGACACATCTGAGCCTCACGGGCAAGCTGTCAGTCTCGTCTGCAGATGACGATAATGATGATGAAGCCCTTGCTTCACCCAGCTCCCAAGTGCGATCGGCTACATCATCATCAACTACAGTTTGCACGTCGCTAATGTCCTCCTCAACTGTCTCTGTGTACAAAGCCCGACCGCTCTCAACATCACCTCCCACTACACTCTCCTCATCAGTACTTGACCGCCTACTGGAAGGAGCGGATTTCTGCCCTACCTCTTGGCTTCCTAGTAGCTGCCGACCGTTCTCAAGTATTTCTTCCTCGCTGTATAGTGGCTCAGAGCCCACAGCACATAATACTTCTCTGGCTGAGGGAACCGAAAAGGACAGAGGCAGGTTGAGGACAGGTGAGGGCAGTGGAGATGCTCCAGGCCCATGCCAACTAAGGGTTGTATCTGACGAACCCACCGACTCTTGGCTGGGGGTGTCCGATGTCATCTGGGAGGAAGTGAATGACGAAGTTTGTTCCAAGCTTCTACTACTCTTTCAGTGAAATAATATTTTCTAATGTTGTTCTTGAGTCAATGTCACGCTTTTCTGCTTGGATGGCGAATGAGGCCTAACATACTTAAAAGTAACACTGACACCCCACAAACTCAGATTCACTAATTTTTTTAAT